>CM062812.1:733371713-733424733 GCA_031772625.1 Pinus tabuliformis | reverse complement strand
TATTGTCTACTGCAAATTTTCTTTCAATTTCTTTAAATCTTCTTCTCTAGATTGAGATTTGCAATATCCACTAACCTTATACAAGCTACAATTGGTCAAAAGGTGCGATTTAGTCAAATTCATTTGACTGTATTGTCGAGACAACACAATTTCATGATGGCTTGATGCTTCTTGGCTTAATGTCTTCATGTACACCCGTGTCTTCAACCACTCATACTACTATAATTTTCAATAGGAATTCTTCCTTTGAAACTTGAACTGATTTCATTGTCATAAATTGGTGCTGCACAACATCAACCCATATCTAGATAGATTTTATTAAATTCAGCCTGTGGTGTACTGACCACTTTAGGACTTACACTTTCTCCAGTAGCTGAAGGATCACGTCAAACAGATATGGAATCTAAAATTCTAAGCAGTCTAGGAACTTGGACTTCCCCATTTGCAATATTGATTAATGACAACTATCAAGAAGTTGAGACTATTAAAACTACTTGCGAAATAATCACTCTAACATGAAGTATGTCGCAATCAGAGGGAAATATATATGTCCCCATTCACCTACAGTGGGAACCTAAATAGTGATTTCATAAACCATTGGTCCTCGCAAAATAGAATATCTACGGGTAGAGGATCCATATGAAAACAGATTCACACCTACATATTTGATTGGAATTATGGGTTGTGACTTTGGAATTATTTGTAGAGGAGAATCCTTCTAGAAAAATATTTCTTTGCATCGAAATGAACATATCCTTTATTGATCCGACAATAAGTAGCTTAGCCAATCAAATTGTATCAATTACTATAGGCTTCAATAAATGCTGGAATATGAGTCTTAATCATCTTCATTACCTCTGGATTCATTTACAAATAACAACTCCTCTGGAGAAAACATTATTTGCATCAAAAAGAACATATCCTTTATTGAGCATGTAATAAGTATCTTAGCCACTAAAATTGTATCAACTACTATAGGTCTGAGCAAATTCTGGAAGATGATTCTCAATCATCTCAAAAATATTCCCTTACTACTGTCACAATAAGTCCAAGAAAATGACAGCACCATTTTCTACATTGAGAATATCATTTTCATCTTAGAATAAGGTCATTGGCATGCCTCTAAATATCTCAAAATCACCTTTTATTTTGAGAGTTAACATGACCATTAATGTCTACCACCAAGAATTATAGAGAGATTTGTAAATCTTTCCCTTCAATTTGAAATCCAATTTCTCAAGGTATTTCAAGCCTAAGCTTGTCATCTTATGTTTCCTAATTAAAATATATAAGATAACTATGAGCTTAGCCCCTTAAGGCCAAATCTATTTTGAAACTCTTAGTATTCTCATTCTCTACTGATTTCAGTACTTTTGTTTGGGAATCCCCAGCTCCCTCTACCTCTAATTTTGAAAGTTATGAGTTTTTCCACATAATTCAACATTGGCAACTTAGTAACCTAATTTTTTGTTTGCCATTGTGACCTGCTAAAACTCCATTGATAGTCTTCTACCAAGGCCTAAGTTCATCGACAATAGGATTCGATCTTCTGTATTCATCAAGAAAACCATTCATGAGATTGTTTACAAAATGGGAATTACACACAAGGACAACTTTTCCCAACACTATTTCTTAGCATGTAATTTTATCGCATCCATTAAATTCTTCTGTTTTGCTTGATCATTTGTGTAGATTCCTATATATTTTATATTCAATGCCAAAATCTCATTATCACTACTACTCTTTACCACTCCACTAGCTCTCTTCCAAGGCATCCTTTTGCAACGCCTCTGAAATTTAACTTGAAATTTTCTCTCCTCAGGAGTTCATGTTGGACCTGTTTGGACCCTCTTCACTATTCCTTACTTGGACTCTTAGTTAGAATCTTGAAGAGAGGTAAGGTGTGTGCTTTTATACGAAAGAAATCCTTTTATTTCCTTGTTCTATGGGATATCAATCTTGTTCTGTTCCATCTTTGTGTTAGAAAATTATATATTACAGAGCAATGGAACACATAAAATATTACAGAAATATAAACACAGAAAACGCATAAAACAAGAGAGACACAGATATACGTGGTTCACCCACTTTGGGCTACGTCCACGGAGAAACAACCAGTCCTTCTTTTATTATATTATCCAGCAAACTGAAGAGATACAACCTACAACAGATTTGTTGTAACACCCACTTTGCTCTCAATCCCCTCTCTCTTCCTCACTGAGAATAGAGATCTACATAGACGCAATACAATTCCCTCATATATAGTGAGGGGTTGCCTTCTAGGGCAAAAAACCCTAAATTAAACATAGCTTCTACCGTCAGATCATCTACCTAATGAACGACCCAGATTGACTAGAAATTACTGGACTTTTACAAGGCAATTTTACATCTATTTTTAGCTTTGGGGGCACTGCCCCTGAAACCCCACTAGCCCCCAGACCCCCCATCTGGGGGGGATTTACCCCCCCGGACTCTCGTGGGGGGGGGACAATGTTGGAAATAATACTGAGAGGGGGGGTGAATCAGTATTATCAGAAAAACATTTTCAATTTCATACTCAGAAACATATACGCTACTTCAGTTAAGTGAACCAGCGTGTACACGCTACTGTGTCTAAAGCAACTAGCGTATAACCAGAAATCTTTAAGATTCAGTTAGTTTATCTTCAGTAAATGCATCAGGACATTATTAACCATATTAATAGTAAACAGGTGCAGTATAACAGAACAAATCATCACACAAAAACCACACACATGAACACCATGATATAAGGTGGAAACCCAATGTGGGTGAAAACCACCTACTGCAAGTCGTCTCTATCTTTCTTTAATAAGAAACTTCAGTTTACAATCTTTTGTACTGGTGCAGCCTTATACCAGTACACAGGCTACAACCTGCAGAAGGCTACAACCTTCTCTCGTTTTCCAGACTCTCTTGGAAGGGAGCTCCAACCCCCTTTGCTCTTGTACTAGCCAAGATACTAGTACATAGGTGCTGGCCTACAATCTTCTTTCCTTCAGGTACCACTTTTCATACATTTTCAGACTGGATATTCCTGAAGCACAACATTACAATCTGAAGACCACAATTCATCAATTTTCATAACAGATCATTGAAGCACAAAACAACCAATACTAGCATCATCAATCTTTGAATCACTGAACCACTGAAACCCTGTCAACACCCAGTCACCAGAACACAGAGCAGACTACAGAACTCTGCAATAACAGTCAGACCCAACTGCAACCCCAAAAATTAAACTTCAAAAGATATACGCTACTTCAATGAGATCAACCCGCGTATACACGCGCTTTTACCAAAGACAACCTGTGTACAGATCTAAAAATAGTTTCTCATAACTTGCAGCATCAGTCATACCCAGAACATAACATTGCGTCATTATGCAGATCTAAAAATACACATATTCAACCATATACCGATAGTTCATTTCAAACCATTTGATCCCGATCTATCCTTAGATCTAGTCTTCCATCACCCGGTGTGATCTATCCTTAGCTTAGATCAAGCAACCCAGAACCTGCATACTAGATCTCTTTCTTTTTCAGATATTCAAGACTTTTACCATTGCACTTGCCTAATGATCTTCTTCTCCTTTTATAGTCTTAGGCCTTGCTCAATACCACGGGCCAAGACCATAGTAATCCAATACCAACAACTTCAAAAACTAGGGATCAACACGTCTGTCGAGATACCTTGGTCAAAAACATAGACTCAAGTACTGAGGACTAACTACCACGGACCAAAAGGAAGCTTCTCGACATGTACGCTCTTTTCTATTCAAGAAACTGCGTGTAGTGTATACTTCGTATATATATATAGCGATCCTACGTATCCGCAACTTAGTATATAGCGTACAAGCGTGTATACACAACTTGGGCTTAATGAACCTGCGTATATGAAAATTCTCTTCATTCTTGTAGTCTGGACTGAGATCTGTCATCAAAGAGAGTTGCCATCAAGGACAACACCTGTACCGTAGCGCCACACCTGTGCCAAAATGCCAACAATCTCCCCCTTTGGACTTGATGGCAACCCCAAGATCCTTAGAATCATTCTCCCCCTTTGTCATCAAGGGAAAAGGGCTATGCTCCCCCTGAGTACATGCTGATATCTCTGCTCTACTGTGTTGAACATGCTCCCCCTGACTATAGGCAAGATCTGCAAAAGATGTTCTTCAAAATAGAACCAAGACTTATACATCATAAAGGATCTTCCTATCACCAAAAGACTTAATACATACATCCATACTCTCAACCAAGAGGGGATACATTAGAAATTTACATCCATACTAACAACCAATTACATCATTCATCCCAGGCATAGTGGGGAAACCAACAGAGGCCGTTACATGACCTTGACACAAAAAGATATCACAAAGGAGATACATGACATAGAGACGAAAAATCTAGACCAAGACTTATGAAAGTCACCAGCAGCATCTGATAATTATCTTTTAGATCAGCAACCAAGATTTCCTTCTGTGCTCCTTCTCCTGAAACCCACAACAGTTGTGAACTAGAACAAAAATCATCTAAATGCCAACAATGCTTTATTAGACTTTAAGCTGCTCCCCCTGAAACTGTGCCTGAAGGACTCTGGCATGCCCATCTCAGACCTTCTCCAACCAGAGTCTGCCCTTGCTGTTCAGAACTCCATATACGCGACTTCACCTGCATAAATAAGCGTATGTACGTGGATATCCCTTATACAACATGCGTACACCAACAGACAAACTTCAACAGCAGGATGAAACATCAACTGCTCCCAATTTTTGTCTGAGATATTCAAAAGTCTCCCTGGGCAGTGGTTTTGTGAGGATGTCAGCAACTTGTTCTTTAGAAGGAACATACTCCAACTTGACCTTTTGTTCAAGCACTTGTTCTCGGAGGAAGTGATACTTGATTGGTATGTGCTTGGTGTTTGAATGCAAGACTGGATTCTTTGAAATGCTGATTGCACTTGTATTATCACATAAGATAGAGACAGGTGGAGTGCAAGTGATTTGAAAATCCTGCAAGGTCTGCATCATCCAAAGAAGTTGTGTGCAACAAGATGCCGTAGCCACATATTCTGCTTCAGCTGTAGATAAAGCAATCGAACTCTGTTTCTTGCTGAACGAAGATACTAATCTGGATCCCATGAAGAATGCACCACCACTTGTGCTTTTCCTGTCATCCACACTTCCGGCCCAATCTGCATCTGTGTAAGCATGAAGAGTGAGATCTGTATCTCTAGGATACCATAAGCCATAGTTTTGGGTCCCTTGAAGATACTTGAAGATTCTCTTGACTGCCTGAAGATGATTTTCTTTTGGATTGGCTTGAAATCTTCCAACAATTCCAACTGCATGCATAATATCTGGTCGGGTACCTGTCAAATAAAGCAAACTCCCAATCATGGATCTATAAGTTGGTTGATGAACTGCTGCTGACTCATCATTTGCACTGAGGCTGCATCCTGTAACCATGGGGGTACATACTAGCTTTGAATCTTCCATGCCATACTTCTTCAAGATCTGCTTGAGGTACTTGGTTTGAGACAAGAAAATACCTCCTTCATTTTGTTGGATTTGCAATCCAAGAAAGTATGTCAATTCTCCAAGTAATGACATTTCGAATTCTTTCTGCATAACTAAGGCAAAGTTTTGACTCATAGCCTCTTCATTGCTGCCAAAGATAATATCATCTACATACACAACAAGTATTAGCAATTTGTTATTTTCAACTTTTATATAGAGATTGCTATCTGCTGACCCTTTTGAAAAGCCTTGTTGGTGAACATATTTGTCCAACCTATAGTACCAAGCCCTTGGAGCTTGTTTGAGACCATAGAGAGCCTTTTTCAATATGCATACAAGGTTTGGATCATTCCCAAGAATGAAACCATCTGGCTGCTCAATATATACTTCTTCTTCTAAGTCTCCATTCAGAAAGGCTGATTTCACGTCCATTTGAAATACCTTGAAGCTTTGAAAGCTTGAGAGAGCAAGGAACATTCGAATGGCCTCAAGTCTTGCAACAGGAGCAAAGGTCTCTTCAAAATCTATTCCTTTTTGCTGCACATACCCTTTACAAACAAGTCTGGCCTTGTTTCTAATTACTTCTCCATTTTCATTCAATTTATTTTTGAAGACCCATTTTGTCCCTATGACATTCTTATCTTTTGTTCTAGGAACCAATTCCCAAGTGTTGTTCTTTTCGATCTGCTCAAGTTCTTCATCCATTGCTTTGAACCAACATTCATCTTTGCATGCCTATTTCACATTTTGTGGTTCAGTGGAAGAGAGTAATGCCAAATATCTTGAAGCTTCTGCAATTGTTCTTCTTGTTTGTACTCCTGCTTCTTTCTGCCCACAATCATCTGAGATTCTGGATGATTCTTCTGAACATATCTGGATGGAGTCTTCTCTTCTATTCTTGTCTGCTCCTCTGGTTCTTCTTGAGGTTCTTCTTCTTCTTGAGGTTCTTCTTCTTCATCATTCTGTCTTTGAGGGTAGCCTTCATCTTCTTCGATGTCTTCATGATGAACTTGCCTAGGAATGTATCCCTTCTCATCAACCACAACATCAATGCTGTCAACAATTCTGCCAAGTCTTTTATTGTAGCACTTGTATGCTTTGCTATGTGGAGAATAACCAAGAAGAATGCCTTCATCTACTCTTGGTTCAAGTTTGCCAAGTTGCTCATCAGTATTCTTGATATAACATTTGCTCCCAAAGATTTTGAAGTGCTTCACTGAAGGAGTCTTACCACACCAGAGCTCATGAGGGGTTTGAGTGTTGTTTACTCGGACATTTGTTTTGTTGAGAATAATAACCGCAGCATGTGCAACTTCACCCCAGAAAGTTGCGGGAGTACCTGATTCATCAAGCATAGCACGAGCCCTTTGTTGGACTGTTCTGTTCATTCTTTCCACAACTCCATTTTGCTGAGGAGTTCTAGCTGTAGATAATTCTCTTCTTATCCCATGTTCTTCACAGAAATCGAAAAATTCATTCGAGGTAAACTCCCCACCTCTGTCAGATCTGAGGCACTTAATTTTGTGTCCTGATTCATTTTCAGCCAAGGCTTTGAAGGATTTGAATTTTTCGAATGCTTCATCTTTGTGCTTCATAAGTCCTAACCAGACAAACCTGGAGAAATCGTCAATGAATAATATCAAATATTCTTCTCCTCGAGGTGTTCTTTTTCTGAATGGACCACATGTATCTGTATGTACTAGCTCAAGAGGCATGCTAGCTGATCCTTCCTTCTCAGGAAAATTAGTTCTGGTTTGCTTTCCAAACTGACATGATTTGCATATGGTGTTGTCTGGAATTTTGATATCTGGAAGATCACGAACTGCCTGATATTTGCATGCTTTCCTTATTTGTGAAAAGCTTAGATGCCCCAACCTCCGATGCCATAGCCAGTGTTCATCATCCTTGCTCAAATAGCATTGTTGTTTTTCTTCAAATATGTATAGATTATTTGGAGTCCTTCTTCCTTTGATCACTGTTTCACCTGTATCAAGATCATGAACACAACATCCATTTGATCTAAATATTACCTCTGTTCCTTGATCGCACATCTGACTGACACTCAGAAGATTATGCTTCAATCCATCAACATACAAAACATTTCCAGCTTTGACCTTCTCTTTCAACTGAGCAACGCCTTTTCCTTTTATGGCTGCAGAGATATCGTTTCCAAAAGAAACTTTCTTTCCCTTTTCTAATGCGGTATATGATTCAAGTTTTTCTTTGTCCCCTGTCATATGCTTCGAACATCCGCTGTCAATGTACCATAGACTTTCTTGACCTTCTGCATAAAAGGCTATCCCACATCTTTCTGGTTGCGGTTCCTTTATTCTCCATGTTCTGACATTTGAGGTTTGTTCCTTCTGAGTTGTCTTCCAGAACCTGCTCCTGCATTCAGAGTCTTCATGACCAAAGTTATTACAAATAGAGCATTCAACTTCATTTTAAAGAACCGAAAAGTTTTTATAAGTCCTTTTCATGGTTCCAGTCATACTTCTTTGCTTTAGAGCTTCTCTAGTCATGATTGTCTTGTAGGCAACACATTGAGCTGCTTTGTGACCGAAGTTATGGCAAGAAAAACATTGACCATTAAAGAAATTCTGCGATAATCAGATCTATCATCCAACCGATTGTAGCTTCTATTGGCATCCATTCTTGGGGCAAATTGGGAAGATTTTACCTGTGGCTGATTGTAGCTTCTGTTTGTCCTTAAGGCAGCTTGTCCCCGAATTTCTTGATAGTCTTTATTTGTTCTTAAGGTAAACTGTCCCTGATTCACCTGATGACTTTTATTTGGTCTTTGCTCGCTCCTCCTTGCTGCATCAAGATAACTTTTAGAGGTAGAAGCTTGAGATGTTTCTCCATTATATCCCAGACCTGTCTTGATCAGAGGAGAACGCTGCACATTGATAATCTCATCCAAGGTTTCAGATCCTTTAACAAATTTAAGATTAATCGCTTTTGTTTTCTCAATCTCCTTTCTAAGACAGACAATCTCACATTCCAATTTTTCAAGATGTTTTTCCTTTTCAGCCAGTTGACATTATAGAGAATCAATAATAGCACTTTTCTCTTCTAAGCAAACTTTGAGATTATTCATTTCTTCACAAAAACCTTCTACATCTATAGCATCCATGTAGTCATCATCTTCAAAGGCCATTAAAAGTTTATATCTATTACCCTGTTCATCTTCGTCACTATTTGAAAGACCATCACTATCTTCATGAGTGTAATAGCTTTTCTTCTTTTCATTCTGTTTCTTGTTCCATCTAACAAGTTCCTTTCCCTTGTCATTCTTATCTTTGTGAGGACATTTGGCAGCATAATGACCTACTCTTCCACAAGCAAAGCATTTAAAAGGTAACTTACCTCTGAATCTTCCAGAACCCCTTTGAAGATTTCTGACAAAATTTGATTCTTCTTCTTCATCTTCTGGCACATGACTTGCTTCATAATAATCTTCTTTGCCTGAAGCCTTGAAAGCAGCTTCTCTTCTGTCTGATGGACCTCCCTTTCTCATTTCATAAGCAGTTAGAATTCCGTGAAGCTGAGACATAGTAAGAGTTCGTAGATTTTCCTTTTCTTCTATTGCAGACACTTTAGATTCAAATTTGGGGGATAATGATCTTAGAACCTTTTCAACCACAATAGCCTCTTTTATTTCTTCTCCCAAGTTTTTCATGCAATTAACAATCTCATCTACCCTAAGGAAATAGTTAGCCACACTTTCATCATTATACATTCTGAGAGTCTCATACTTAATCCTGAGAGTTTGAAGTTTAGCACGCTTTACCTGTTCGTCTCCTTCATAGCTCGTGACAATTTTGTCCCATATTTCTTTTGCGGATTTATAGTGCATTACCTTCATGAATTCCGATTGGGATATACATCCCAATAGAGTACTGACTGCTTTCGCATTTGTTTCATATTTCTTTTTCTCGGCTGGATCTGTAGGAGTAGCTGAAGGAAAAGTGTAGCCTGTCTCTACGATATCCCAAACTTCTATACCAAGAGATTGAAGATAGGCAGTAACTCTTACCTTCCAATAATTGAAGTTTGTCCCATCAAAAACCGGTGGCCTGATTGATGCTTCTCTCTCGTAGTTGCTCATGATGAACGATCTACCTTCAAGCGATCAAGCTTCTCTTAAGGACCTGCTCTGATACCAATTGTTGGAAATAATACTGAGAGGGGGGGTGAATCAGTATTATCAGAAAAACTTTTTCAATTTCATACTCAGAAACATATACGCTACTTCAGTTAAGTGAACCAGCGTGTACACGCTACTGTGTCTAAAGCAACCAGCGTATAACCAGAAATCTTAAGATTCAGTTAGTTTATCTTCAGTAAATGCATCAGGACATTATTAACCATATTAATAGTAAACAGGTGCAGTATAACAGAACATATCATCACACAAAAACCACACACATGAACACCATGATATAAGGTGGAAACCCAATGTAGGTGAAAACCACCTGCTGCAAGTCGTCTCTATCTTTCTTTAATAAGAAACTTCAGTTTACAATCTTTTGTACTGGTGCAGCCTTATACCAGTACGCAGGCTACAACCTGCAGAAGGCTACAACCTTCTCTCGTTTTCCAGAATCTCTTGGAAGGGAGCTCCAACCCCCTTTGCTCTTGTACTAGCCAAGATACTAGTACATAGGTGCTGGCCTACAATCTTCTTTCCTTCAGGTACCATTTTTCATACATTTTCAGACTGGATATTCCTGAAGCACAACATTACAATCTGAAGACCACAATTCATCAATTTTCATAACAGATCATTGAAGCACAAAACAACCAATACTAGCATCATCAATCTTTGAATCACTGAACCACTGAAACCCTGTCAACACCCAGTCACCAGAACACAGAGCAGACTATAGAACTCTGCAATAACAGTCAGACCCAACTGCAACCCCAAAAATTAAACTTCAAAAGATATACGCTACTTCAATGAGATCAACTCGCGTATACACGCGCTTTTACCAAAGACAACCTGCGTATAGATCTAAAAATAGTTTCTCATAACTTGCAGCATCAGTCATACCCAGAACATAACATTGCGTCAGTATGCAGATCTAAAAATACGCATATTCAACCATATACCAATAGTTCATTTCAAACCATTTGATCCCGATCTATCCTTAGATCTAGTCTTCCATCACCCGGTGTTATCTATCCTTAGCTTAGATCAAGCAACCCAGAACCTGCATACTAGATCTCTTTCTTTTTCAGATATTCAAGACTTTTACCATTGCACTTGCCTAATGATCTTCTTCTCCTTTTATAGTCTTAGGCCTTGCTCAATACCACGGGCCAAGACCATAGTAATCCAATACCAACAACTTCAAAAACTAGGGATCAACACGTCTGTCGAGATACCTTGGTCAAAAACATAGGCTCAAGTACCGAGGACTAACTACCACGGACCAAAAGGAAGCTTCTCGACATGTACGCTCTTTTCTGTTCAAGAAACTGCGTGTATACGCGACTTCGTATATAGCGATCCTGCGTATCCGCGACTTAGTATATAGCGTACCAGCGTGTATACGCAACTTGGGCTTAATGAACCTGCGTATATGAAAATTCTCTTCATTCTTGTAGTCTGGACTGAGATCTGTCATCAAAGAGAGTTGCCATCAAGGACAACACCTGTACCGTAGCGCCACACCTGTGCCAAAATGCCAACAGACAAGTGCCACCTGCACCCCCCCACATGGAGGGGTGTACAGTGTTCCTAGGGTATACATCTGGCTGAAACCTTTGAATACAGAAGATAATCAAGCTCCACACCCAACAATCTCCCACTTGGAGATTGATTATAGCAACTCCACCACTGCCTCATTTGGTAGACAATGACTCCACTGTGGACCTGGTTGTTTCTCATCTTCTTCATCATACTTGAAGACTAATTGAAACTGAGCAGGTTCTCAGTTTCTCCCTAGTTAAAAATTTTGTGAACAAATCTGCAAGATTCTAGCTAGTGTGTATCTTTTCCAGCTTCAACTGTCCATCTTCCAATGTTGTCTGTATGAAATGGTACTTGAGCTGTATATGCTTAGTCTTGGAATGAAATGCAGAGTTCTTTGCAAGATGTATGGCACTCTGGTTGTCACTGTATAACCTGCCCAACTCCTGCTTCTTACCCAATTTATCCAGAAACCTTTGTAACCAAATCATTTCTTTACTAGCCTCTGTAGCAGCAACATACTTTGCTTCTGTTGTTGAAAGTGCAACAACACTTTGGATTTTTGAAACCCAACTGACAATTGTTCCCTCTACAGTAAACACATACTTTGTTGTGCTCCTCTTGTTATCTGTATCACCTGCCATATATGCATCAACATATCCCTGTAGAGCAATGTTTGAACCACGAAATCATAATTCTTGATTTGTGGTACCTCTCAAATACCTGAGAATCCACTTCACCGCCATCCAATGTTCTTTTCCTGGATTGTTCATGTATCCGCTTACAACTCCCACTGCATGTGCAATATCAGGCCTTGTGCAGACCATTGCATACATTAAGCTTCCAATTGATGATGCATATGGAACTTTAGACATATGATCCATTTCTTCCTGAGTCTTGGGACACGCCTCCTTACTTAATTTGAAATGGCTAGCTAAAGGTATACTAACTGGTTTTGCATTTTTCATATTAAACCTTTTCAACACCTTTTCTATGTACTCACTTTGAGACAATGTTAATTTGCGATTCTTCCTGTCTCTAGTTATTCTCATACCAAGGATTTGTTTGCAGCACCCAAATCCTTCATTGCAAATGAGTTTGCCAATTTCCTTTTGAGCACATTTATTTGTTGCATGTTAGAACTTGCAACAATCATGTCATCTATATACAATAACAATATAATATAGCTACCATCATTTTGCCTTTTGAGATAAACACAATGATCAGAGTGACATCTAGTATAACCTTGTTCAGACATAAACTTGTCAAATTTTAGATACCACTGCCTTGGAGCCTGTTTTAATCCATACAAGCTCTGCTTCAGCCTGCACACTAGTTTCTCCTTCCATTTTACCTCATATCATTGTGGTTGTTGCATATATATCTCTTCCTCCAGATCCCCATGGAGAAAGGCTATCTTTACATCTAACTGCTCAGGATGCAAATCTTCAGCTGCTACTAGACTTGAAATAGTTCTGATTGAAGTCATTTTAACAATAGGAGAAAAAATTTCATCAAAATCAATACCTTTCTTCTGTGCAAACCCCTTCACCACAAGTCTAGCTTTGTACCTCTATTTTCCTCCATCTTCTTCCTTCAGCCTGTAAACCCATTTATTCTGCAATGTTGTTTTACTTGCAGGAGATCTGACTAAGTCCTAAGTCTGGTTATGTGCTAAAGAGTCCATCTCTTCTTTCATGGCTTGCTCCCACTTCTTCCTGGTTTCTACCTGCACTGCTTCTTCATAACGTTCTAGTTCACCAGAATTAGTCAACAATACATAATATAATGAAGGAGAGTATCGTTTAGGGGGTCTACTTATTCTGGTAGATCTTCTAACACCACTTTCAAGCATTTTAAGTGCTTGTTGCTGTCGTGGTTGTTGTTCTGGCCTTTTATCATTATGATTTTCAGGCATCATCACTTTTCTTGTGATATCATCAAGCACTGTGTATTCTCTGTTTTCTTTTTCTTGTTTCTTTTCCTACAACTGATTCGTATACAAGACCTTTTCATTGAATATTACATCTCTGCTCCTAATGATTTTGTGATTTCCATAATCATATAAGCGATAACCAAAATCATCAACACCATATCCAATAAAGATACATTTCTTTGATTTTTCCTCAAGCTTTGTTCTATTTTATTTGTTAATGTGGACAAAAGCTTCACAACCAAAAGTCTTTAAAAATGAGTAGTTTACCTTTTTACCTATCCATTCCTCCTCTGGAATACCGCCATCCAAGGAACATGAAGGTCCTTTGTTTATTAGATAAACAAAAATATCTACAACATTTGCCCAAAATTTTAAAGGCAATCCTACATGCAATCTCATGCACCTTGCACGCTCCATGATTGTCCTGTTCATCCTTTCTGACACACCATTTTCTTGTGGTGTTCCTAGAACTGTCTTTTCTCTACAAATTCCATTCTCTGAATAGTACCTATCAAACTCTTTGCTGCAATATTCACCTCCATTATCTGATCTGAGACACTTCAACCTATTCCCTGTCTCATTTTCAACCAAAGATTTCCATTTCTTGAAAGTATCAAATACATCAAATTTATTTCGAATACAATAAATCTAGGTTTTTCTGGTTGCATCATCAATAAAAGTAACATAATAACGAGATCCACCAAGAGATGATACCTGAGAAAATCCCCATACATTTGTATGCACAACCTCTAATTTTTCGCTCTTCTTTTCTTTCCCAACTCTAAGGAATCTGACACTCTTTTGTTTTCCATAAACACAATTTTCACAGAATTTTAAATCAACATGCTTCAAACCTGGCAACAAATTTCTTGAGTGAAGAATCTGCATCTTCTTCTCACTCATGCGCCCGAGCTTATGATGCCACAATGCCATATCTTCTCCTGTAGAGGTTAAAGCATTAACATAATTAGAAATACCATTGCATAAATACAATGGACCAACCTTTTCTCCTTTCGCTATTACCAGGGATCCTTTAGTGACCTTACAGGTTTTATCTGTGAAAGTAGTTATGCAACCTTCACCTCCCAACTGCATCGTTGAAATCAGATTTTTCTTCAGATCTGGAACATGCCTTACCTTCTTCAATAGCCATTGATTTCCATTTTGCTGTTTTATGAAAATTGTACCCATTCCAACAATTTTACAGGGTTTATCATCACCCAATTGAACCTCTCCAAAATTTCCTTGAACATAATCATGAAAATGTTTCCTATCAGTTGTGGCATGGAATGGGGCCCCTGAATCTACCACCCAGGCATCAATAATATTTTCTAATGAAAGAATCAGACCATCTTGCAACACATCACCTCTTACATTCGCTTCATGATTAGTTTCTTGCTGTGCATCTCCTTCTTTTCCCTTCCGAGACTTGTAGTCTTTCTTCAGGTGTCCTTTCTTCCCACATTTCCAGCACACTATCCCCAATCTGGACTTGGATATGCCTTTTCTTGACTTATTGCGATATCCTAGGCTCTTTCCTCTTTCCATTTTTCTTCCCCTAGTCTCTGCAGTCAAAGCATTACCTGATGTCTCACCGAAGATTTTCCGTCACATTTCCTCACTAAGGATTGCACTGACAACATCATCAAACTTTAAAGTACTAGATCCAGATACAGAGTTACTAATGGCCATAGCTAAACCATTCCAACCTTCTGGCAGTGAGCACAGAAGTAACAAAGCCCTAACTTCATCATCAAAATTTACCCCTACAGAACTTAACTAACTTGTAACTATATTAAAATCATTTGAATGATCTGCAACAGATCCACATTATGACATCTTCATATTAAATAAATGCTTCATAAGAAATACCTTATTTGACTTCGAGGGTTTTTCATATAGTTTGGCTAATGCTGACATTAAACCCTGTGTTGTTGTTTCCTTTGAAATATTAAACGCTACCGACGCCGCTAGCCACAACTGTATTGTTCCAAGTGCCTTTTTGTCAAGAATATCCCATTTTGTGTCTGTCATACTCGTCGACTTCTTTGTCTTTCCGCTCAATGGTAGGTATAGATCTCTCTGATACAGATAATCTTCCATCTACATCTTCCACAGCTGGTAGTTTTGGCCATTGAATTTTTCAACCCTAAACCTGCCATCTTCCGCCATTGCTCCCACTCAAACTAGGAACCCTTCTCTCCTGCGAGTTTATCATCCAAATAAACCTTCGGCTATGATACCAGTCGTTAGAAAATTATATATTACAGAGCAATGGAACACATAAACAATTGCAGAAATATAAACACAGAAAACGCATAAAACATGAGAGACACAGATATGTGTGGCTGACCTAGTTTGGGCTACGTCCACGGAGAAAAAACTGGTCCTTCTTTTATTATGTTATCCAGCAAACTGAAGAGATACAACCTAAAACAGATCCACTGTAACACTCTCTTCGCTCTCAATCTCCTCTCTCTTCCTCACTCAGAATACATATCTACATAGACGCAATACAATTCCCTCATATATAGTGAGGGGTTGGCTTCTAGGGCAAAAAAAACGCTAAATTAAACAGAACTTCTACCGTCAGATCATCTGCCTAATGAATGGCCTAGATTGACTAGAAATTACTAGACTTTTACAAGGAAATTTTACATATATTTTTAGCTTTAGGGGCACTGCCCCCGAACCACTACCAGGGGATTGTTGGCCCCCGGACCCCCCAGTCGGGGGAATTTACCCCCGGGGGGGGACAAGTCCCCCCTACGTGGAGGGGTGTATAGTATTCCTGGGGTATACATATGGCTGGAACCTTTGAATATAGAAGATAATCAGGCTCCACACCTAACACTTTGTTTATTGTTATCCATTAATTCTTCATAACAAATTCTTACAATGTTAGACTATCCGATCCCATAAGGCCAAGATTGATCAATACTCATTTGTGTTCTATATCTAGCCCAGATTTATTTCCTATCTGAAAATGACAAGAATGATATGATTACAAGTATTTAAAACCATGATGTGGCCCAAATATTTTCTTGCAAATATCTAAGACCAGAAATCCCAAATTAAGACTTTCATGATTAAAGGAAAATAAGAAAAGAAATTGTATGTAATCTACATGCATACGGTGACCAGCTCTTTTGTTTTGGTTATAATTCCAAGCGCTCTTATCCAAGGATGAGCTTCATACCAACAAGGTCCATATATGCCTGGTAAACATAATCAAACATCAGTGCAATTAAATTCTACAGTACATCCTCTAAAAATCCAACATGACATATTTGACTCTTTGTTATTCACACACGGCCATGACACGTTCCATGGAGGAAAATGTTATGAAACCAGCTCAAAAAAAGATAGAAAAGATAGATCAATGCCTTACAATTTAGCCTCTTCGAGGGGGCAACCTCCTTTACATTACACAAATGAACAATTCTTGGATAATACAAATGACAAGACCTCCTTTCTATATATAGGAGTCTAAGGGGTCATAATATAATCAGAGCTGACATAACAATAATAATGTAAGGGCACAATAATAACGATAGTGGGCTTCTCTGGGGCACAATAATAAAAATATGGGGACTACATGGGCACAACAATATAATAAGGGGGTTTTACTAATAACAATAAGGGGTTACACTAGTAGAATAGGGACCTAACATGCCCCTCTCCTTCAAAAAGTGTTGTCCTCAATGCTTGAGTAGTTCTTGATGCTTCTGTATAAATTCTTTTCCTGCCATGTGGAATCTTCAGCGAGTAAGTTGTTCCACTTGATGAGATACTCTGAAATTGATCTATTTCTTAGCTTTTGATTTCTCGGTTCTATGACTGCTTCAGGTTCCAATATGATTTTTCCTTCCTTGTCAAGTTCTCGCAATACTGTTTGAACTGGTATCTTCTACAACTTTTGAACGAGTTCCCACTCCTTTGGGCATGTGGATATATGTAAGGCCTGATGTTTGGAGGAACACTTCGTGGAATCAAATGCATAGCATGATCATGATCATGAATAGGTGGGAGGCCTTTGGGAGTCTCAAATACCTTGGAATGATTGTCCAAAACGTTTTTGAGATCTGGAGAAATACTTGATTTCGATGTGGGATTCTCTAGTGAACATAATTGTGCAATTACAACTCGTTGTTCTTTATTTAAAAGATTTTTCATGCTATTAGAGTTGATTATCCTTCCAGGTTTTCCTTCGATACCCCTCAATTCAACTTCCTTTCCTTCCCAGAAAAATTTCAAGAAAAGTTCTTGAAAATTAAAAGCTATCATACCCAAAGATTGTAGCCATTTGACTCCTAGAAAATCACCAGCACCACCCATTGGAATGAAAAGCATTGGGCTATTCAATACATATTCTCCCATGGATAGCCTGATATTATGGCACTTTCCAGAGCAATTTATGGTTCCTCCACTTGCAACCATCACTTGACACTCCGGTGCTGGATATAGGAAGCAATTCAATTCCTTGGTTATCTTACAATCAATAAAATTATGGGTACTACCTGAATCAATCAACACTCTTACCTTTTTCTTCTTGATATGTCCTTCTATCTTGATAGTTTGAGGAGCGGTAATTTCTTCCAATGCATTACAAGATATGGTCGGATTGATTTCTTGAGACTCGATGTGATCTTTCAGTTCTTGAACATTTTTCTTCTTGATATGTACTTCTATGTTGATAGTTTGAGGAGTGGTAATTCCATCCAATGCATTACAAGATATGGTCGGATTCATTTCTTCTTTCTCGATGTGATCTTTCACTTCTTGAACCTTTTTCTTCTTGATATGTCCTTCTATCTTGAGAGTTTTAGGAGTGGTAATTCTTTCCAATGCTTTACAAGATATGGTCATATTCATTTCTTCTTTCTCTGGGGTTGGTTCCTCGTGTATATACTCTTCTTTTGACGTTTCTCGATCCTTTTCTTCCTCCTCTCCACAATCAATGTAAAATAATTTCTTCTCATCACACTTATGACCTTTAATTCTTTTGTTATTTGTAACAAATCCCTTTTTCTCTTTTTTCTTCCAATTGTTGTGGTGTAACCCTTGTAGGTTGTGGAAGGCTAGGAGAAACAACACTTCCATCTTTATAGTTGTGAGGGGTAGACTTCCTTGTTTCCATAATTTTGCTTTCCACTTTGTAACAAAGCCCTTTCTCTCTTTTTTTTTCCAATTGTTGTGGTGTTGCTCCAAAGAAGGTGTTTCTCTTTGTATCCTCATAATGTGCTATCATTTCCTCCGTGAAAATTGACCACGTAACAAGTTGTTTACGAGAACAAAGCTCTTTATACCATAAAAATTGATCCAGTTCTAAATATGAAGATGCAATACATACCTTTTGTAATAATGGTATACCATGTAGATCAAAATATTGCTCCATCTGTAGTATCCAGTTTACTATATCCTTTCCGTCAAACTTCCTCATATCTCCTTTTCTTGATTTCAGGAGCTCGATCTTGAAATGACTGTAACTCTGTACTCTCAGATCTCAAAGTTTTGAAATTGTCTCCTGTCGTAGCCCTCTGAGTCCTATCTCTAACCCCACAAGTCTCATCAGAACTTGATTTTCCAAGAAAGAGTTATGCCCAATCTCCTAATATGACTTGATTATATAATGTTTCAGTAGAGCAAACTTGTACGACATGCCACGTTTCACTGTTTTGACCTTCGGATCTGAAAACTATGCATAGAAAATTACAGTCTGTCCTCTTTCTGTAACTTCTTATGAAATTTCAATTTGTTGCTCAAAGAGAAAGTTATGATGATTGTACCAAGGTCACCTATTTAAGATGTAATTCGGGAGTCTGCAAAAACCCTAACTTCCTGAGATCATATATCCGAAAATATAGCGAGACAAGATCTAAAATTCGGACCCGAGTTTGAGACTGATTTCTTCTCAAATGGGTTTTTGTTTTAGCTTCTGAAATTTCGTAGCAAAAACGTTATAGTGAAAATTCCACGATGACGTGTTTGAAGTAGCGAAACCCTAGAATCCAGAGCTCTGATACCAAATTTTATGAAACCAGCTCACAAAAAGATAGAAAAGATAGAACAATGCCTTAGAATTCAGCCTCTTCTAGGGGACAACCTCCTTTACATTACACAAATGAAAAATTCTTGGATGATACAAATGACAAGACCTCCTTTCTATATATAGGAGTCTAAGGAGTCATAATATAATCAGAGCTTAGATAACAATAATAATGTAAGGGCACAATAATAACAATATGGGACTACATGGGCACAACAATATAATAAGGAGGTTTTACTAATAACAATAAGGGGTTACGCTAGTAGTATAGGGACCTAACAGAAAAGGGGAAGGCTGGTCCATTTTCCCAACTCTAAACTTTTTGTGTCTTTGCATCAATGTTTATAATGTCAATCACCTTTCAGTCCAATGAACCAAAAGAGATATTCAATCGGATATTGTCTAACTCAGATACCTAACTACCCCGACTAACATACATAAGAATTTCCAACAAAACAAATAGATTTTGTCTCTGTAGCCATCAACCTCTAGTCCACTGCCTTAATGCGAATATTTTTCAACTACAAGTTTCTTTCACTTTGTTGCCACTTAAACCTAGATTAATAAGGCATGGGATGAGGAAAAAATATCTTGTTGAGGTAGGCAATCAAATTTGGAATCTCTCGTCCTATTGATACACTGAAAAGCCCAAGCCATAGTCTAAGTAGACTGCTTTTTTCCCTCAAAATCAAGAAATTCTTTCAATATTTTAATAAAATTTTGCATGGATTATTGTAAATCCAAGTTAAAGTTGTTAAACTTAAAGAGTTTAGGTGCCCCAAAGCATTGATGGTGCTGAATTCATTGTCACCTTCAAGAACATGATTTAAACACTACTTCTGCAAGATTTGTTGAACTGTTTTAACCCAGATTCCAGCCCAGGCAATTCCCCCGCCTAGGTGAACTTTTCCAAAACCCAAGGGAATAAACTTTAGTAATCTATGCATGAAATCTTGAACGTCAGCTTCTTCTAGAGTTATTTCACGGATAATTTTCTCAAATCAAAACCTTCTGTTCAGTCAAAATTTCACAATTCAACAAGAATTTGTTACAAAATAGCATTGGGGTCTAGATTTTCTCTCATCCCATGATGATGATGGTGCTTCTCTCTGAATTTCTAGGCCAACCAACCCTTACTATCATATCGATATACTGTAGGTGAAATATCTTCTGGGCACTCTGCTTTATGTAAATTATTCTTGATTGACGTCTAATTGTCTTCATAATGACGCCCGCAACCGGAATAATTGTCATGGATTCTATTTCTATACACTATGATAACATAGCCATCATATGATTATAGAGGAATTAGTCCATCTAGATACCTTATTCTCTGAATGTTTAAGTGGTCACTATTTTTGTGTTTTCACCTTTTCTGGGATGTAAATCAGCCAAATATTTCTATTAGCTTTTAAATGGGAGTACATGGGTAGCTAGAGAACCAAAAAGCTGGTTCCCAATATCAGAAAACCAGAGTCATTATATTATACATTAGTAATTCCATGGACCATAAGCTTGCATATAGCCAAAAAATCAAGGTTTTTCATGAAAACCAAAGTAGCAACATCCAAAATATCTAGAGAGAAAAATCTGATGGGGTCCTACCAAAAATTATAGTGACTAACCACAGAAAAATTCATACATACAATGTTACAGTGACGAACCACAAAAACTTCATACAAGATATAGAATTACTTCCAACCACACAGAAGAAGGAGACCAGAGATTATTTCATATTACATCGAGCTGTCATGGGAATTTTGTTGTGCATTTCCAAAAATGGTAGAAAAACACAAGGCATGACCATCACTGAAGATGATTTCAAATGGAAATGATAACTCAAGAGAGGGGAGACATAGTAGATTAAATGGAATTAATGTTGGTTTTAACATTTATTACTGCAAGAGGTTCTGAAAGTTCCTATATCTCAGAATGCGAGATAACATATTTTTCCACCTAAAGCGCATGAGTGATAATATCATCTAGACTGAAGCGGATGTTTCAAAGTGTTAGTTTTATGTCTTCGTTCCTTGCAAAGAGTTGATAATTATTCTCCTGTTTATCACCTAAGATCAATCTAAACGGTGTATCCATTTGTTGATGAATGGCAAGAGAGTGAAGGAAGTAAATTCAACGCTTTCTTAACTTCCTCGGATCATGAATCCATTTAAGATCCTCTATCCCAACTTTTAAATAAGATAAATACATCCTATCACCAAATTCTTTAGACTCAAGGAGTCCAATTACCTTGTGAACTACATAGGGAACTGAATCAAAATAGTTAGCTATAGAATTCCACTGAAATAAAAATTGACGCCGATGTATTGAGCCAAAAGCTCCACCTCTTCGACTTGGAAACCTTTATCACAGAGGCATGGGTGCACCAATTAATAGGGAAAATCTTATACTTGGAAAAACCAAATATAATACAACCCAATAACTAAGACAAGAGACTGAGTAATGCATTATAAGGATACGACTAAAAAGAAAACTTCTTTCAAAGCAACAACTAGTACTAGGTTTCAGTTCCCTTAGACCAAGCATGCACAAGTTGTTGGGATCAGAAATTGAGGGAAAGAGCCTTAAGGGTAAGAGCTTATACATAGTAGAAGACAACAAAGGAGAATCGGCTTTCCTTCTTCAAGATTGGAAAAGTAACTTAAAGGACTATTTCAACTATTGAGTTAGAGTATAAAAGAAAAGAGAACCCAAAAACATACCATTGAAGATGAGGAACCCCAATTTCTAAATACTCCCAAATAACTTAGAACCAAATACATAAACTACTTGGGTACCAAAATCCACATACCAGAACTAGGTATTTGAATGATATACTTATGGAATTGGTCACTTGAAGTGTCAAAGTAAGGAGTACAATAACGAGTTCAAATACTGGACCAAAATTCTTATTAAGAAATAATATGAAAAACATTGACCATATACAAATGAGCTAGAAAGAGAAGTGTGGGTGACTGCAAAGCACAATCTCTCAACCAAGGTATAACCTAGGAAGCTTTAGGAGATCACCACCAGACTACCCCAAACACAGGTGTATAAAGTGATAGAGTGGAAGAAGGAGGACATTATAGTTTCCACCTCACTATCACCTTTAGAACCCTTGTACATTGGCTATGGAATTAACCATTTACGGTATTTATAAAAGATGTACTTCCTTGAATGACACAAGAAAGGAAAGTTGTTCTCATACCACTATGAGCGCATGGAATGACATGTGGTGTGTCTGGCATACTTCTTAATTGAACCATTCCTCTCATAATACCTCCCACCATTAATGCATGTATTACCAAGTATACTCCTATATTCCATAACCTAACTAGTGCAATCTCCCACAAACTTCTCCATTTCTACAATAAGGCAAAGTGCACATAATAAATATTTTTTCTCGATACCGGAAACTTCAACCTTCTCGCATTTAAAATGACATGACCATAGTTGGGTTGTTCAACCCTCATCACCATTTATTTTCCCACGTTGCATAAAGAGTTGGATAGTCGTAAAATATGGCATGCTCTTGAAACCTACCTTATTTAATTTCATGTATGCACCCACATCAAGAATCCTAAAATATTTGTTTTGCGTTTGATTTTTTCAAACTTGCATAAAATACCTGAGAGTATTAATCCCCCATTGCAACATAATATACGGATAAAGTATGTTCCAGTTATCACACACCATATGTGTACGTAGGAAACATGTCATTCCTCTCACCTATATCCACCATGAATTTGTTAACCTGGAAATGCTTTTGTTCCAAAAAAAGAAGCATAACAACTTGAAACATAATTACAGACTTAATAAACAATAATTCCTCTATATTGATGTATCTACAGTGTGTTGTCCATAATCTTATGCAAGTAATACATTTAATTTTGTGTAAATTCCATTCTATCCTGTAGAGGCCAAGGTAGATCAATATGAATATTTGGATAAGAACAACCCATGTTCGTTAGATAGTCCACAACTCCATTCTCACCTCGTTTGGTATGTAATACTACAATGTAATCAAAACCTCTCAAAAGATAGGCAATATTTGATGCCAATCCTTCTAGTCGCCAACTAGATAATTCTTTGTACCCAGTTAACACCCATTATGGAATCCCCTACAATATGTAATAACTTGTATCCTTCTTTGAGACTGATATAAAGTCACATTTCAAGGGTCATGAACTTTACATAATTGTTACTGCCCACCTCACAATCCTGTCAAGGGATTGGGTTTATCTCCTAAAATACCTCCAAGCCCTAATATACCTGGATTTCCTTTAGCAGGATCGTCAAAATTTAATTGAATAAAATGCATAGGAGGATAAATATGACTTTACGTAGCAACAATTTGTTTAGTAATAATCCCTATGGTTTTTGTGATTACTATTGTTTTATGCAGACTTTTATTTCGAAGTATAAGAGCTTCCATGACATTGATCTCTCAATGTTTTGATGTATAGTGTATGGCCAAGAGAGTTTCTCGAATGTTTGACAAGATTTGATCTCAAAACATAATTGTATTTCTCTTCTTATCTCTGAAGGTTTCTTAATTACACTCCTTCCATAGATTCCACAGGATAAAATCCCAAAGTTCTAGGCTCTCTTAATGGTTAAGAGCATGCGTTTCCTCCTAAGGCATCACAGGTTCCGAACTAGAGGGGTATATACTATGTATGCCTTCAAATGCTTAGCTGTTAAATTGTTGCACGGAGGTGGGTCCCTTGTGCCACAAACAAGGGGGTCTCATACACCAATTTGGTGTTTGGCTTGGTTGTGACCTAAAAATTGGATAATGATAATAATAATAATAATAATTGGATTCTTGAAATTACTTTTGAACCATTGAATCACTATTATCTCAGTGATGTCTATAAGTCCTTGGCAGTTGATAAGAATTATAGGAATAAACTATTCAATGATTCATCTTATTTACCACACAAATAAAAAATTGAAGGCCATTCCACGCCCTTTTGATGAACCCTTTCCCATGTAGAAAGATGGTTCCATGCAATTAAACATAATAAGATAGAGATATTCTTCCAACCTACATCAATCCATATATAATTTAAGAATGACACCTTCTCCAATTTGCTATGTGTCATAGTGATCGAGGATGCCTATTTAACTGTGAAGGAGCCTATAGAAAGAGTTCACCATCTTAATATGTTATTGTCATCTGATGATTTGATAATCCTTTGTGACAAATCCTTATGCAATATTTCCCAAGGGAGAATATATATAAATTTTGACCAATCATTCTTTTATTTCCAGGACCTCCAAAGACTACTATCCCCATCTCCTTTCCAATTATCTTATACTTTTGTAAAATCCATATGTTTCAAAAGTATTTGCATTTCTCTAAGAGTAGGATCATCCTTTAAACTTAGAATATGCTACCATGCTTCATCCAAAAAATATCCCTTCTCTCTTGACTTAACATTCCAGATCACATTATTTCGTAACAAATCCCTATTGTTGTTCGCCCATACCCATAAGTTAGAACCTATAATATTTATATCATAATGACACCATGTCTTCGTGTGTATGTAATGTGACATATTTCCTTAACCAAATTTGTATTCAAAGTTGGTCCCATCCCTTTATCCATTGCCACCAAACCTTAAAACCAAAAGAAGTTTTCATGATTTCAAGATCTCATAAGCCCAGGCCACCTGAATATCTATGTAAAATATGCTTCTCCTCACTAAGTAACAACCATTGACTATCCTTTCTGGCTCCTCGCCATTAAAAATAAATCCATAATGATCAGAATTTATCTTCCATAGTTTTTGGAAGAGGTATAGCCGCAATCTGATATACAAGAATGGTTTGTAAGACTTCCTTAGTGAGAACTAACCTTCTTGCAAAATCAAGGGCTCTAAAGGTCCAATCTTGAATCTTTTTTTACAGATTTACGATTAAACATTTCCATAAGGTTTCTCATTTAGGATATAAGACCAATGGGATCCCCAAATATTTAAAAATAAATTTATCATGATGGAACGCCAAAGAATTTGTAAGATGAATTTGGACAAACTTTATAGTTAAAGAAAAATATATGGGCCTTCTCCCTATTTATTACAATCCCAGAAACTCGGTAAAAAAATATGGCATAGTTGAATGAGTAGTGTTGCTTAGGTTGGGACCATGTTGTCCTTCCTTACCATTAGACATTTGGTTTGTGCATGTAGAGTCTCTTTCCACTTTGACATTGAAGAGTATTAACAAGTTTGTTGATGTTCTCATGCTGCATATAGAAGAGATTTGTGTGCCTTTAAATGAACTGCCTTTATTAGAAGCAATATATAGAGTCTTGGTATGGAATCTATATGTTCTTTAATTCTTGTCATGTGAAGATTGAGGTTTGACAATCATCACACTAATAAGGTGGTTTGTTTAATCATTGGAAGTCTTATAACCTCCATTGTAGCAGTCTTTAATGGCCTTTCTTCTCATTTGGTAATATTAGTTATATTTGTTTAGATAGGCAGAGTATATTTCCTTATGAGATATTTTAAATAAGAGGGTAATGTTTTCCATCTCATTGACCCCCTTACTCGGGTATCTACTAAGATTCCTAAGAAAATACCTTCCATATTGTGATGAATATGTCGGTGATTCTTAGACATGCCAAGTTCCACTGTATTATTATGCCCCATATTGGATAGGTTCTTCTCCATGAGTGAATGCCCATGTCCTAAATGAAAATGGCTATGCTCCAAATGAGAATGAGTGTGTCCTGAATGAAACTTGCTATGCTACGAATGAGTATATTTATGCCACAAATGAGAATTTCTATGCTCCAAATGAGAATGTTTGTGTCTAGAATGAGAATGGGTATGTAAATGGTTGTTTTCACAATGTTGATGATTTTCACTGGTGTTGCCAACATGGTGAGACATACAAATATATTTTGTTTCTTCACTCTTTAGAGCACCATTTTTTTTCCCTCAATCATTCTACTATTGCGTAATTAACCTCACATTCATATTTTGAATCCGAGCTTAACGATACTATTTTTAATGTTAATGCCAAAATTATTGATAATTGTCTAATCTATAATTTTCTCTTTGTTGCCTAGTGCCATCTCTACTATTGGAATTCATGTCATCTGGCTCACGTTTTCTTTCATTTGAGTTTTGTGGTGTTGTAGGAAGTATATGATCTTGTATAGTCACCCCGCCCTCCTTTCTACACAAGAAAGATGACATGAATTGCCATTATATTTTGGCTTGAAGGAATGTTGGAGGAGACAAAGACAAAATTATCACATGATCAACTAATTCCTCTTTCATATAACATATTCCCACCGTCTTAGGTTTCCCAGTTTAGCGTCTCAATAAAATGGATTCTTCCCAGAGATGGAGCTTTGTAGTAAATGCAAGAGGAATACCTTATCTTTAGCTTTGAGAGGAATACCTTGTCTAAAGCTCTGTAGTAAATTCTAGAGGAATACCCTATCTAGAGTTTTGTAGTAAATGCAAGAGGAATACTTCCTTCCATTTCTTTCCACAAACGGGACAAATCAGGTTGTCGTGATTTACATTTGAAGCAATAGACATAAAATTGAATGCTTGAGAACATTTCGTAATGAATATTGCATGGCGTGACAATAGAAATATAAAAATGATCAGAAACTGATGTGAATGCAACAATCCAAGTTTAACATGGATCAATAAAATTTAACCTCTTTGTGAATATCATAAAGCCCACTAAGGTTTAATATGGAGGTTTGTGTAAATTCAAAGAACCAAACCCACTTAGGACCCGTTACATAGTATTTTGTGACACCTCCTGCACTTCCACGTGACATACCCCAAAGTACCTGAAACATGACCATCATGCATTGTACTCATTCATATATGTAGTTCAGATCCTTCCTAAGAATTTGATTGGAAAATTCCTTGAGCTTTGCCTGAAGGAAATAGCTTTCAACCCCTAATTTGAGAATCATCGCCCTTATGAGACTAAAACCAATGATAATCACCTATGGCATTTCTATGTTCATTTGTATACCCACGATTATCCCAAAAAGGAAATTTTCCCAAATAGGATGAGAAGCTTCATGATCTAGAAGCTTCCAAAGCGATGAGCTAGAGGTTGTTTGGCATAGATGGGGTCGAATTCTCCCAAACATGGCCTCTTGGTCTTATCCCTATGATATACCTCCTTGAGATAAGGGCCTACTCCTATATTTACAAAGATCCTAACTCCCTTTACCAGCCTATATATTCATCCTCTCCCATTCCCAAATGGTTGGTCTATGTTTATTTTCACCCTTATGCTAAGATTGTGCCTATATGCTACTCATTTGGCTTGGAGAAGGAGTGCTTGGAGAGATTAGCTTGGACATGGATATTCACTCAAGGGGATCCTATCAACATAAATGCTTGGTTGTATGCTTCCCCTTATTTTATATTAATATATGACTACTGGTTCATTTTCCCTAAATGTGTATTCTCATGTATCATTTATCTTAACATTCCTTGATTAGTAAAGTAGGTTACTTTTGAATACGCTATTTGTATTTGCATGCCTTGTCCTATCTTGATCTCTTGTGCAGGTTCATAAACAATGTGAGCAGTAGGAATGAGCCTATGACGCAAGTGATTCAAGGTCTTCAATGAAGGAGATCGAGATAGCATTAGAACGAGGTAGGCCATCTTCTTCGTCTCTCTTTTCAATTGTAACTTAGGAAAGTGTCTGGTAGATTGTCACTTAGGTTTCCAGACCCATTCATTAAGCTAGAGGGATCATCTCTATATTTAGAGAGGATTTACCTACACAACAAAATGGTGACTCCACTAGGGAAGCTATGATCCTTTCCATTCAATCCTTCATCTTGCTTTTGTGTTGAGTTTGACCAACCGTCTGTTTTCAGGCTTGTTTGTTTGTATGTAACTTTTTTCACTTACTGGTGATTGCTTGAAGGTTCTTCATTTTTACTGATCTTGAAGATTTTTTGGTTTTATATAATCTTTTCGCAACTTTCTCTCTTACAGTCATGATGACATTGCAGATGTTTTAACTACAGTCATGATTATCATTGTTTTTCCTATGATAGGTGTGATGATCAAAAAAGTTTAAGAAAATTAGGGTTTTTTCTTCTTGATTTTAATTTTTGCCTTCTAGTAGTGGTTTGTCAGTGTGATTATAGTGTTGTTGTCTTGCTTGACATGTTTGTTTGACTGCAATTTCCTCTTGATTTGGTTTAAGTGTGTTTCGATCTTGATTTTCTTTCTATGGTTCCTAAGGTTTCTAGGTCATCCTTCATTCACTCATTGGTTTGCTCTTTAGAGATCAATTACCTATGTTGAAAGTGTTCTTTTGTGTCTGGACATCTTTTGCAAGTCACTTTTGGTTCTTTGGTATAATGTTATTTTCATTAGTGTCGAATCGAGTAGATTCTTTGAAAGTCATTTTAGTTCTATTGGCAAGCAATAGATTATAAAATTGTTTGTTTGTTATTGAATCGAAAAGAAGTTCTTGTTGTTAGTCTTATGTTTCGGAAAGTGAAAGTGTATATCATTGAAGTATTTTCAAAACATTTTCTTGCATTCAAATCGAAAGTGAAACAGATTTTCATGATTAGTGAATTGTTTTCATTTTCTTTTTCCTCTTTGCGCTAATTTGCATTAATTGCATCCTTAGTGAAAAGAAAAATATTTTCATCTTTATGGCATTGCATTTGTTAATATAACGAAAGATTACAGTTAATTTTATTGCATTGAAAAGTTTTTATTGATTCATTTGGATTGTTTGATTCATTGATTGATTATTTCTCTTCCTTTGTTAGAATAGCCTTCATCGAATGAAATTTTTCACTTTCATCGTTTATTTTCATTATAGGAGCACGTGACATCGTTGAGCCATCAAAATTTAAACTTAATTCAAAGATAAACTTAAAATTTACCTTAATGAATCTAAGGATCATTTGAAAAATTAACGTTCATACTTAGTGGTCTATGCTAGAGACATTTTCTGGTGTCTACACAAATTAGCAGTTGTCGTTCGCAATATTCATGCATTAGAAAATGCTAGCATAGACTTGTACTCCATGTATCGTCGAGTATATAAAGGGATACCCTCATAGGTTGCAAACCTTTATCCATATGAAGCTTTGTCTGCTGCCTTGTAAATGTGATACCCGAACACAACATTCGAGAGGATTTCCTGCACGTACGTCAAGTGCTTGGTAAGTTTATTTGCTAAGGTGTATATTGCAGTTCATGGTTACTTGGTACTCCTTTTTTGCCTAAATTTACCTGAGTAGTCATTTCGATCTTTTCTGAATCCTTAAATTTGAAAATATCATCAAGCACTCGTCTTTTCAAGCTTGCTAAACAAACGAAAGTGACTAGAGTCACATTTTCGTCCTTTTTTCGACTCTTAAAACATGAAAAGGAAAACTTTTTGTTTCTAAAAATAACTGCCCATGATAACATGTCAAACCCATGCAGTTACTTCTGGACCCAATCTTGAGTAAATCATTGTAAATTTTATTTTTTATCAACCCTCAACAAATCTCCTTTCCTTTTCTGCTCTTGAGAGAAAGTCATCATGGCTCAACCATTGAGTTCACCCCAAAGTTCCCCTTCATTGTCTAATACTAAAGGGTCTTCATAAGGAGTTCACCTGGAGCTTCCTCAGTCACTTGAAGCTGAAGGTTTTGAACTTTTGATTGTGCCGAGAATTCAACCCCTTTTTTCTCGTCCACCACCATAGGATTCCTTGTCGCCTCAATAATCTAATCCAGAAATCCCTGAGAATCCATAGAGGTTTATCTTATATCCACTGAATTTGTTATTCGATCCTATTGTGACATATCCTGAGCATCCTTACAGGTCTTATGATCGGCCTGGTGTTCCTTTGGAGTTATCTCTTTGTACATCTCATATTCCTCCTCGCAAGTTGTTTCCACCCATGGATTTAGAGGGTAAGATCTCAACCTCTTATTTAGGTCATTCAGAAGTTTCCGCTACTCATACTCCTCATGTTGATGATGAACAAGGGTATGAATTTTATACATAAGGTTTTCTTTTCACAAGAAGAGTCCCATCTCACAAACTTCCTAAAACCAGTGGGCCCATGCTTCCACCTGGTTATACAACCCTAGCCCAGTTAGTTCAGGAACTCCTAGTGCTTCATCTTTGTATCAAAATCCCATTTGGTCTTCCAATGTCATGCCTACTTTTGGTCCGTTTATTCGAAATGCGACCTCTCAAATTTTTGTACAGACTACTTTCACGTCAATTCTCATTCAACCTACGATTCCATCGCAACATGTACCATCATTTCAACTGTCCATTCCAGTACAACCGACTGTTTGAGGTCAGGTTTCAGTTAGTTCTTCCACCCCTCCGTCAAGTGGATAGAATGTCCCAACGCCTAAGGGGGAAAATAGAAACATTCCTCTTATGTTAGCTAGAAACAATGAGAGTGGATTACAAACACACATGGTTGGAGTCAATCAACCTTATTATGGTGGTATTCCTAACCTTGTTGATCCATTAGGGTTGGGTAATATCCAGTATCAGTAGCCATATAGGGCTTAGATTCCACATCAACAAGCTTATGTCTCATATGGTTCGCAAGCCTCAGTCAATCCATAGTACACTCCACAAGGAGGAGCTTATGTCTAGCCTAGTCAATCCACTATTCCTGGTGGATATGGTTAGATTCAATTAAGAAATCACCAATATCCTCAAGGTATATCCCAAGGAACTGTCCAACAGCCCTTGCAACAACAAGGGCAAACATTACAGCAGCAAGGACAACACCTGCAATAGTAGGGGAAACCTTTGTAGTCATATCAACATCCTTTACAATAGGAAACTCAGTTTTCCAGCGTGCTACTCAACCCTTGTATCCGCAAAGCCAACCTTTGCATCAGCAAGGTCAACCTATATAGCAGCAGAGTCAACCTTTGAAGCAGTAAGGTCAACCTCTGTAGTAAGAAGGTCAGCCCTTGCAAGCATAAGGTCAACCCCTGTAGCAGTAGGGCCAATCTATTTATGTCTAGGGTCAACAAGTCCAATAACCTTACAATCTGCATGTCGTGTATAATGCTTATCAATGGCCTATGGTAGGTCAATATCAAACCTACCCTGGACAAAATCCAACTTATGGTCAAGGTAACACTCAATGGGGAAAAATCAAATCCCGTATGGTTAGAATCCTCCACTATGGGGGCAGAACCCTTACTAGTAAGGTTGGAACCCGCAGTTTGGGCCTCCTCAAAGGCCCCAGATGCCATTCAATACGCAATTGCCATTTTTGGCTATGTTGGAACTGCTTGATGTCTCAAGGCTCATAAACGATCCTATCTTTCATTCACCCTACTAGCCTCCAGTTCCAACTAAAATTCTAAGTGATTACCGTAAGTTCAAAGGAAATTCTAAAGAGGACCAACAAGCCCATGTGATGAGATATCACTTATGGTACTCTTCCAATTCATATGTTGACGATTCTATCCACCTCTGCCTCTTTCCGAGAACCTTAACAGGTGCTTCCACAAAATGGTATATCGAGTTGCCTCAAGCTACCTATGTTGACTTTAACTCTTTATCTATGGCCTTCCTCACCCACTTCCAATTGCTCGTTTGATATGAAACTCGCACTCATTTTCTCACATGCCTAAAGTAATATACTGCGACCCATATTTCTGATCATATCCATGAACAGAGATGTCAACTTCACCTCATCAAATTCAAGATTCCTGATGAGTTTTTGACCGAATGGTTCATGAAATCATTCGTAAACAAAATTGTTGTAGATATATCAATGGGTGGATGTGTTACTAAGGACCAAGCTATTGCACATGATCAGTATCTAGACTTAGTACATTCCCAATCTGACCCATTATATGAGATGTTGTTTGATGCTCCAGGACCATATTCAGATGCTATGGCCTCAAAATATCCCAATGTACCACATGTTGATGATGTAATTGGTTTAGTGTCTTAGACTTCCATTAAGAATTATTTGAAGCAAAAATCTGTTTCAAACACTGGGTCCAATAATCCTTTGAAAAAATCATCAAATCCTGGTAAAACCTACAAGGTACATGTTGTCCAGTTTACCACAGTAGATAAGGCCTCAAAAGGTAAGAAAAAGGGTAAAGGTAAAGAAAAAACCAATACCCTAAAATAGGATCCACCCAAATCATCTGTTGATGATGCTTCTAAAGGAAAGCCAAAATATCCTTGCATCATCTGTGAGGAAGACCATTATACCAAGGATTGTCCCCGACATACTGAGGTTAAATGCCTATTGAAAGGGACTCTGATTGTTTTGAGAGAACCTTTTCCATCTCAACAGACGCAGTTGGTAGACCAACTACAATCTTCTGCCTCCTCTGGTTCCCAAGTTTTCATGAGGCAAGGTTCATCGCCCATTTCAATTGCTACTCAAACAAAGGACTATCAAAATACGCAAAAGAAGACAATGGAGAAAGAAGTCACTGATATACCTTCTACTTCTACTCCAACTAGTTATGGTCTGCTCCATATTGAGTGTCCTAACAATGAGTCTATAATCTGACCACCTCCCAAGGGTGTACTTTGGAAATCATCTTATAATCTAAATGCTAGAGTTGCACAACATTATAATATTGTTGAAGATTTAGCTCAAGAACCTTCGACAATGTCTACTTTGGAAGTTCTCCAAACATGTCCAACGTAGTGAAAATCATTGTTGTCCGCTATAGGCACTATTGATTCTGTCGATTCGAGTTTAATTACCTTTGATATTGAAAACCATGTTCCTCGTCTTCCTCATCACATTGTTTTTCTTATTCAAGTTATCATTAAAGGAAAGACAATCCATCGAACTATTATTGATGAAGGTGCTTCCACCTATATCATGTTTGTTTCATACTGGAAGGCCAATGGCTCTCCTCCTCTCAATCAGTTCCCAAAAACATTGGAGGCCTTTGATGGCAGAGGCTCCCATCCATATGGTATTCTCACAAACTTTCCTATCACGTCGGAAGTAAATATCGTTGAGCTTGAAGTGGAAGTTATAGATGCCAGTCTCAATGACAACCTTCTTCTCGATGGAAGATGTACCCACACTATATTTTGTGTGGTTTCTTCTTTGTTCTGGGTGCTTCGTTTTCCTCACGAAGGAAAAATTCTCACTATCGACCAATTGTCTTTTTCCTCTTCCAGTAAATCGAGCGGAAATGTCCCATATGTGGGAAATACCAAAATTCGTTATGAGAGTGTGGGGGAAGGTATTTTAAAATATTCTACTTTAATGGGTACTTTTACTCTCCCACCTATGAACATGACTTCGATCAATATGATCTCGGTTTCTGCAGATCCTTGGATTATTCTGACTCCAGATCAAATTGATTCATTTGGTGATTCTATGTCGTTAAGTCCATTAGAGAAAGATTATCAAGAAAATGTCTTAGCTTCAATGGCCTCTTCAGAAAGTCATATTGTTTTCAGTATGAACCTAGATACTTATGTTCCATCTCCTTGGCTTGGTTCATGGGATTATCTGGATCCTTTGAAAGAGACATTCCCCGCCGACAAGAGTATCGTTGAGTTTATGTCTCTGGATGAAACTCCTTGGAACGATCTCCATCATCTTTCTTCATTTCTTCCAAGCCTTAGTGAGATGCCTTCGTGTCTTGAAGGGTTCGTTTCTCATTCCCCAACACATCCACTTTAAACACCTATTTTGGTGCACAAAGTCCTGTCTGACCGTAATATGGGAAAACATTACTACAACAATGCCTCTTGACATCTCCATTAAACCTAGAATTCTCAAGAACGTTCATATTAGGGTTTCTTTTTATCCCGATGAGATCAAGGTTTACATTGAAATTTTCAAAGAATTTTGAGATATCTTTGCATGGTCATACGAGGAAATTTGTGGTATTGATCCAGCAATAGTGATGCATGAAATAGCTACCTATCCTAGTGCAAAGTCTTTATGTCAACAACTTCATCCTGTGCATCCTCGGAAGCCTGCTGCTATTAAGGAAGAAGTGGAAAATATTTTAAAGGTTGGTTTTATCTATCCAATCCCATTGGTAGATTGAGTGTCTAACATTGTCCATGTTGCTAAAAAGCAGGGCACGATTCGCGTCTGTGTTGATTAACACGACATCAATCGTGCATGTCCCAAAGATAATTATCCCACATTTATAAATCAGATCATCGACGAGTGTGCTAGGAGTGAGATTTTCTCGTTTATGGATGCTTTTTCTGGCTACAAACAGATCAACATATCACCTGCTAATCAACATAAGACGACCTTTATCTGTCTGTCGGGCACTTTTTCCTATAAGAAGCTTCCTTTCAGTTTAAAAAATGTTGGCACTACCTTCCATAGAGCAATGTCTTATGCATTTCATGATATTCAACACATTGTTCAACCTTACCTTGACGACTTACTAGCTCATTCTACTAAGCGTCATGACCATCCAAACCACTTAAGATCCATTTTTTTGTGATGTCAACATTATAACATCCGTCTTAATCCACAAAACTGAATTTTTTGTGTTGAATTTAGTCAAATCTTGGGTGTTTTTTTGTCTCGGGAAGGTATCCGAATCAATCCTTTAAAAGTTGAGGCTATTGTGAACTAACCCCGCCCCCTACCTCTTTTCTTTAATTTCAAAGCTTGCAAGGACAAGCTAACTTTCTTCATCGATTCGTTCCTAACTATATTGAACTTTCCAAGGGTTTTACTTGCTTGCTTAAGAAGGGGATCCCTTTCATTTGGGATGAAGTTTCCCAGAAACCCTTCGATGCTTTAAAAAAAACACTTATCAGTGCTCCTTTACTACATCCCCCTGATTATCGACACGATTCTTTCCTATACTTGGCTGCAATTGACAGTACCATTGCTATGGTGTTGGTTTAGGATGACGATAATGGCAATGAACATGTGGTTTATTATCTAAGCTGAAATCTCCTTGAAACTGAATCTCGATATGCCCATGTATAGAACCTTGCCTTGGCATTCATCCATGCTATCGAAATATTTCATCATTATATCCTTTTACGTAAAACCACAGTGATTTTTAATTGCAACCCCAAGGCCTATATATTGAATCGTTAATTAATAGGGGGAAATAATCCAAATGGATTGTTATCCTGCACGAGTTCTAATTGGAGTTTAATGCCGCCAAATCAAAGAAATCACTTATTTTTGCTAAGTTGATATGTGCCCTTATGTCTGCAAGCACTTGTATTGATTTTTAAGAGTAGATTCCTAATGAAACTATGTTTCTCCTTACCACTCTTGACCCGTGGTATGGATATATTATCGTTTATCTTCAAACAAAAACCTTCCAACCTGAGTTGTCTCAATCTGACCGACGCCGCATCCGGTGTCAGTCACAACCCTATTGGACTCTTCGTGATACATTGTACCGAGTCAGCGTGGACATTGTTCTTCAAAGATATCTAACACTTGAAGAGGTGAATGGTTGTGAATGATTTCCACTTTGGTGCCAGTGGTGGTCATATGTCAAGCTATGCCACTGCTTAGAAAATCCTTCGCACTGGTTATTTCTAGCCTTCTATCTTTAAAGATTGTATTTTGGCTGTTCAGAAATGCCATGAATGTTAAATTTTTAACCGCAAGTAGTACGCACCACCAACACCCTTTGACCTAGTAGTTACTGTTGGCCCATTAACTAAATGGGGCATAGAATTCATGACATGTAACCCTCTCTTGGCCAGGGGGCATAGCTATATTATCGTTCTCATTCACTAATTTACTAAATGGGCTGAGGCGATGCCCACATACAACGCTGACGGTATCACTGCTGCTCAGTTATTCTTCAACCATGTCATGGCATGTTTTGGTGTTCCTCAAGCCATTGTAACTGACCATGGATCACATTTTTGGTAGTACATGATGCAGAGCTGACTACTTTGCTGGGCCTTCGTCATGATAGCTAAACTCCTTATTATCCACATGCCAATGGCCAAATCAAAGAAATTAATAAAGTTTTGATTACTATGCTTCAACGCACCATTGGGAAGAATAAAAAGGACTCACATTTGATGTTATTCACAACTCATTGGGCTTAGAGAACTTCCTCTAAGACGGCCATTGGATTCACTCCATTCCAGTTGGTTTATGGTTTAGAGGAAACTCTCCCAATTGAATGTGAAATCCCTTCACTCAAATTAGTTTTCGAACTTCTTCCTAATACCTCGCGTGAAGAGGAGCGGCTACTCTACCTTGAGAGGCTTCATGAGACCCGTCGCATTGGTGCATTAGTAATTGAAGCCCAAAAGAAACGTGTCAAAGCTCATTTTGATCAAACCGTTTCTCCTCACACTTTTTCTGAAGGCGACTTGGTACTCCTTTATGATTAGGCTAACGATAAGTTAGGCGCTCGAAAGTTTGATCCTATGTGGCATGGGTCGTATATCATCAAACATGTTTTGCGGAAAGGCGCCCTTGAGCTAGTTGATTATGAAGGAAATGCATTTTCACAACCCCAAAATGAGTTGTATTCGAAAAATTATTATGGGTGAAATTCATGTAATGAATTTTTGTACATTAGTGTGTGAATTCATTAGTGTGCATTTTTTTATTTTGGTGTATTTGTTTGCTTTACAGACATGTGTTTCTGCTTACCTTATGTTCCACTTGGTTTGAAGATGTTGTCAAGTCATTATCTCAGTTTTGATGATGGTGCTTATCGTAGCACATGGCATTTGTCTTCCGCAACTTGGCCACTCTTTGCCCATGATGGTGAGTTGATTGACTTACAAGTTATATGCCTCAGTCGAACAACTAACAATATTGCTAAATACGGTGCAATCGTTGAACTATTGTCAGAAGTAGTTGCTATTGGCATTAGATATTCAGTTGTCAAGTTAGATTCACAACTCATTTTGTTACAGTTAAACAATCATTATTCGGCAGTAAATCCACAGATATTGCATATGTATCTGTGTTTTATTATTGGAAATAAAATTTGATTTTATCACATATCAACATATTCCACACAATTTGAATACATTAAGAGATACATTAGCAAAATATGTTCTTGATAGACATTTGCATAAATTATAAAACCATTCACATCATCATGGTATATGGAAACATAAGTAGAAAATAAAACATGGATATGTGTGTGTCTATATATATATGTGTGTGTGTGTGTGTGTGTGTCATTTCTATCAGAGTGTTTACATCAAGATGTCAAAAAATAAAGTGTGTATATATATATATATCGTTTCTATCAGAATGTTTACATCAAAATGTCAAAAAATAAAGTGTTCTGAGAGACTTGGCTTTCAAAGCCTATAAAATGTGTAAAGATAACTAGAAAGACTATCAGTCCGCTTGATGTTCATCGTAGCATGAGACTACTTAGATCACTCGGCCTAACAACCAACATAGTCTCGCTGATAGTCATATGGTGTGCCTCAACCATTGCAATGGCACCTCATCTATGGTAGCATACTATGGTATCCCCCAGGTAATCACGTCCAGGTTCCTCTCCATCTCTGCCAAGGGGTCCGCCTCTTCCTCATAGTCAACACCTACTATCTGATGGGTTACTCTATGTGCTATTGGTGACATGCCAGGCGGTGTTTTTGGTCCAACATCTGCACATTTATCACAAGTTACATCTTGGTTACACTTTTACAAAAATTCATAAAACTTGAAAAAATATAAATAAAAAGGTTTTACCTACGTCATTCGCTCTCCTGTTGGCATAGGTAGATCCAGATCCCATCTGAAATCCTTTCGGACATAAGAATAATCACCCACAACAAGTATTTTTTGACATAGCCAACCAAAAAACTAAGGTAAATGCGTCTGTTGGCCCCCTCCTCCTTGGGGCATGAGCTGACTCCAGCGCACTAGCCTCAGATCTTGGGGGAGAGGATGTGGTACCTCTGCAAAGGTTCCAAAACAAGGGCACCCGCTCTAGGAAGAAAGTAACCAATATTGAATTGAGACCAGATTGTTTCAGGTTCCCTTGTTTACCTTTGGTTAGCTATCTCTTCATATTATCCAATAGTCCTCCACACCAGTTGAAGGTTGTGGAAGTTAGATAATCTACTGCATAACGGAATTGTGATTGGGAGGCTTCATGGAGAGCTTGCATGCCAGATACGTGAACTATGGTGAACAAGATAGTTCTCAAGGGAAGATTAGTAACTATTGCTGTTTTCACCTTCCCACCCATGGTCATCTGTGAACCTGGGTAATGTCTCCTAACGAGACTACTAGTACTCTCACCTCCTGGACGAGATCCAAATAGATGGACTCTCTCTCCCCTCCTAGATAATGCAGTGATGAAATAGATATATATTTCTTCCAATGCTAGCTCCTGGTATTTTACTATGAAGAGTTCTCTATCAACATCCCACAAGTTGATCAAATACAGGGGCAGCTCCATTTGAGCTCTCAATCATGTGGTCCTGAAGAATTTCAACAACCCAAAATTTCTCAAAGCGTTGATACATTCTGGATCCTTGGCTTCCTGGTGGTCTTAGAACTCATGGCCTTTTTCATTCCATTATAGAATGACGATCTCCTGCAAAACATCATTAAAAATAAATTAGAAACTTTTTCATGGATCAAAATCAAGAACTTTTTCTTTAAAGAAGGTTTTTCTTCAAAAAATTCTACCTTGGTCCCATTGCACCTGTTTTTATTAATAGAGTGATGTCATCATGAGGGCCTTTGGGATCAGGAGTGATAGTTGTGGGTTCGACGAGGAAACTTGCAATGATCGTTGGCGTTTAAAAAATTTTAAACCCTTCCTTTTGGCATACGAAATTCCATTAAAAATACATAAAAATATCATGAACTGCAGGAGAAAGGACAAACCTCTTACATGATGCAAATGATTTGTGAAATGATGCACCGGATCTCCCACAGTGGTCATTTGAAAATCGAGAAAAATAGGGGACAAATGCACTCTCAAAACTTACTTTGGTCAAATGGTGAAAATATTTTTAGTTATGGCCTATTTATAATTTTTGAGTTCATTTTTGTTAATATTTTATCAATATTTTATTATTATTTCTTGATATTAGTGATGGGTGAATTTCCTTGTGCATTTACTGGTACTTTCTGGTGAACATGTGATTATTATTGATTACTTCAAATGATTTTTTGTTTTATCTCTTTTTTGGTCTCTTTAAAAATAAATGAAAAAGGAACCCCCCTGGAGTAATCTTTAAGCCGTTTTCTGACTCTCGAAATATGAAAAGATCATCGAGTACTTATCATTTTGAACTCGTTAAATTAATTGAACCGACGTCATCTCAGTATACGTTTACCCCATTTTTTGGGTTGAGATTGACTATTTACGAAAAAGGTACACCTTGGTCGACATGGTTAAGAGGTTTTCAAGAATATTGTTTTCTACCTTCCTGGGTTCGAGGGACAAGTTACGAAAAGGGACATAATGTAGTTTTCTTTTTTCGTCTCTTTTTCAAACTCTCTAAATGTGAAGAAGATACCGAGTTGTTCTTAGGTCAGACTCGTTAAAATTTTATGAGGAAAGACTCATCACCATGATGAGACCGAGTTTCTCCTTCCTAGGACTCATAAAACATACTAGGATGGATTCATTTGAAGAATTAACTTACATGACAAGCATATGTTATTCTTTTTAAGCTTGTAATAAAAATAATTTGGGTACTCTCTAGAAATAGCGGGGAAAAAATGAAAATGAAACATCCTTTGTATAGGCAGAATGTCGCTCTTAAACATGACACTCTTTTGCTTTTGTGTTAGGTTTGGGATATCCTCACTCATTCACTTGTCCTCTCGGGTTTGGGTGATCCATTTTTGCCTCTCATTTGACTATTTTATTTTTTCATCATGACCTTTAGTACTATGTTGAGCCAAATACTTCCACACTGCGAAGTCGTGTCGCTAGTGTTCAATAGAAGTCCTATCTGCACGTATTTACCTATACATTGTCTGACCCATTGTTATAGTATTGGATTTTATTCATTTCATTCCACTTTAGTCCTTGTTTCATGTCGATGATAGGGGACTCATCATTGCCCTCCTTCGATGGGTCGCTTCCGGTTGACTTTAGCTCATTATCTAAGAAGATGACTCAGAAACCCCCTTTCCGTACCTTAGAGCTTGCATGCCTTAATGGAAAGATCTTGGCATATGGCGACACGTCTTCGTCATTGGACTTCGATTGGATGATTCCAAGAGTGTTTGACTTCAATTTCATTATCACATTCACGTATTATACTATAGTGCCTTGAGAGCCACTGTCATTATTAGTGGTTTCTCTCGTACCTATTAACGGTCCACATCATTGGTTGGTAATCAGGTGGTTTTCTAGCATGTTTGATTTCAACACATTCATTCGCATGTTAGAATTCATACTTTGATCAGGTCGGGATGGAGCGTAAGACCCTGAGTCTTGTCTGATATGACTCAGGCTGCATGGAGTTATATGTTATTCATTATTATACACATGTTTTTGTTATACGGATGGTTGTGACCATACCGTGGAACTTTACATTTATGACGATCCTTCTATATCGGATGGCTACGACCATACCCTGGATCTTAGATTTACAAATGATCCTTCTCATTTGGATGGCTGCACCCATACCATGAATCCTTTCATATAGTCATTATAATTTGGATGGTTGCGTCCATACATTCGATTCATGTTTTGATATCATATATGTATATGTATATGAATCCTTGATTTGCAAGTCTCCTCATAGTGTTTGTTCTCGTTATTGCAAAATCTTGTAAATCATCTCATCCATCACTCTTCCTTCTGTCTTCATGCTTTAGGAGGCATCCGTTACACAGTATTTTTTCACACCTCTTACACTTCCCTGTGACATACCCCGAAGTGCCCGAAACATGACCATCATGCAGTGTACTCATTCATATATGCAGTTTAGATCGTTCCTAAGCCTTTGATTAGAAAATGCCTTGATCTTCCCCTGAGGGAAACAACTCTAAAACCATAATTTGAGAATCACCACCTTTATGAGACTAAAAATAGTGATGATCGCCTATTGCACTATGCTTAACCCCTGATGGCATCACTCTGTTCACTTGTATAGTTGCGGTGATCCCAAAAAGGCAATTTTCCCAAAGAGGATGAGAAGCTTCGTGATCTAGAAGCTTCCAGAATGGTGAGCTAGAGGTTGTTGGACATAGATGAGGTTAAATTCTCCCAAACTTAGCCTCTTGTTCCTATACCTATGAGCTACCTCCTTTAGATAAGGGCTTACTCTTATCTTTGGATAGATCGTAACTCCCTTTCCCAACCTATATGTTTATCCTCTCCCATTCCCAAATGTTTGTCTATGTCTATCTTCACCCTTATGCTAAGATTGTGCTTATATGCTTCTCATTTGTGTTGGAGAAGGAGTGCTTGGGGAGCTTAGCTTGGACTTCGATTTTCATTCAAGGAGAGCCTATCAACATCAAGGCTTGGTTGTATGCTTCCCCTTATTTTCTATTAATATACAACTGCTGGTTCATTTTCCCTAAATGTGTATGCTAATGTATCATTTAACTTAACATTCCTTGATGAGTTAAGTACGTTACTTTTAAATATGCTATTTGTATTTGCATGCCTTGTTGTGTGTTGATCTCTTTTATAGGTGCATAAATGTTGTGACCAGTAGGAATGAGCCTGTGATGCATGTGATTCAAGGTCTTTAATGAAGGAGATCGAGAGAGCATCAGAACGAGGTGGATCATCTTCTTCGTCTCTCTTTTCAATTGTAACTTAGGAAAGTGTCTAGTAGATTGTCACTTAGGTTGTTAGACCCACTCATTGGGCTAGAGGGATTGTCTTTGTCTGAAGAGAGGATTTACCTAGACAACAAGAGCATTGTTGTGAAAAGAAACATAAAACAATGATCATAAATAGATGTGAACATACCAACCCTAGTTTAACATGAATCAATAAAATTTAACCTATATGTGAATGTCATAAAACCCATTGAGGTTAAATATTGGCCTGTGTAAATTGAAAAAATGAAGTGATAAATTGCACTTGAAAGAAATCCACTGCCAATAAATTATTCCATCGGTTTCTTGCGGCCTCGTGACGTGTGCTCAAAATGTTTAAGAGTGCATCAGAATTTTCTACGTAGGCTTTGAGTACATTGGTTTGATTTGTGAATAAATTCTTGAGAACCAATGATAGGGATTTTGAGCTTATATTCTTCGATTCAGCACAAATAATGTTGGATCTTGCTAGCAAACAAGCATCCTTATCTACCAAAATAGTTACTCATCAATCCCTCCCTATACATGATTAAAGGCATGGCTTCGGTTTTGTAAAACTTATATTGATTTTCCGACACATAGTTCCACTAATATGTGATTCCCTTTGAGGCCTCTTTTGAAGCTATTGAGTTGAATACTACAAGGCGATAGTTTTTCATGATCATGTCACTCACAGTGGGCCAATGATTGCCCTATTTGGGCATGGCAGACACTAGGTACCAGTACTTCATCAAATCAACTTTGGTGAAGGCTTTTCTCAAGACTTTGGTAGCTTTGAAATAGTTCTCGATCAATATGGTGAGGATTTCGGAGGGATTGGCTGCGAGAAATGCCTGAATCTCCTTTAGTGTATTCCCAACTGGCATTTCTAACAGAAACATATTCCTAATATACAAAGTATTTAAATATTGGTTTAGTTAAATTTAAACATGGTTGACAAAATCTATAATCAGTTGTAATCTATCAATGTATTTAATGCTTGACATGGCTAGGTTCAAATCTCTTAAACGAAATAGACCTCAATATGAGTCAAATTGATTTAAGTTCACATCCAAGGCTTTAGTTTCACCGGTTACCATCAATATTATTGAGCATTTGGGTAAATTGAAATATCCTTAATAATGTGGACCTAAAGTTACGGTGCATTGATTTACAATGAAAAATAACACCCTAACCTGAATATCACTTCGAATGTGGAAAATTATGCCTGAATGCATTTAATTTAAACAAGAAAATAAATTTACAGTAGCTAATGAAGGGACTTGCGATTTTAACCTACAAAAGTTGTGAAATTGTAACAATTGCCTCCGAAGAAATGACAAGGCCAAACATCATTCTCGTAATCATACATGTCAACCATTAGCCCTCTAGCACCATTGTGCAAAAATTTCCCCAAATTAAACACTGTAATTGCTTGTAGTCTCAGCTAAATTCCCACCGACTCAAATACCCTAATTTCCATGAAATATTTTATAGGCCATACATACATTTAACTGATCTCTAATGCTAACTTCTTGGTTATTGTAAGTAAATCTTTTGACACTCGTCTATGATTCTTTTTCAACAATCTCATATGAATTGTGGGTCGTTATCCATGAGTATTTATTGAAAGGTAGGTTGTCCACCTAAGCAAAAGTAAAAGAAAATGTCAATGATTTGTAGAGAAATTAAATGCAAATTAATCAGAATCTTTTAATGTTGAGAATGATGCCTTTAAAGTTGGATTTTTAGTATTAGTCATGGTGGATCTATAACTCGAGTCAGCCATTGAACTATACAATATGCATTAAAGACCCGCAACATAGTCATTGTCCTTTATACAAATATGGTGGACCTGTTGGGAAAAAAAAGGGAGAAATAAATCAAAATGCCCGCTTATTGCCCTGATTGATTCTAAGATTATTACAACAAAAATAACATATGTGGGCTATGTGATTTGATCCCACGACCTAGTAACACCCACTGGAGCAAGTTGCTTTTGCACCACTCGTGGGAAAGAGCACAATTGCAGCCATAAACAAGAGGATGCATCATTTGCAAACACATTGCACATGTACTTCTAGAAATCCTAATACTAGTCCTCAACATGCTTAATCTAGAGCGGGGAGATGATGAAACCAAACCTTTAGTCAAGGGAACATTTTCAATATTCCTCACCCTTGGGCTCGCACTAGTGCTGCATTGCAACTGCGAGCTACACTGAGACTGTGAACACATCCTAGGACTCGAATTAGAGACAGCTAATGAAAGAGAAGACAAAACTCAGAGGTTGAAGATGAAATTTGGGAGTTGCGAGATCCTGCCATGTGGTAAAAATTGATTTGACAGAGTAGGACAAAAATCAAATGCTCTGATTGGCCAAATCTACCCAGCCAAAAACTCGTAGAGAAACACCTTCGGTGTAATTATATTTTTAGAATGTTGTAAGTATATTGTAATTGTTTTTAAATCAAATTATCTTTAATTTATTATTCTTATGTAATTTTTAATATAATTTAAATAGACATTAAATTAAATGCTTAAAAATTAGTTTAAAATATTCTAACTTTTCAAAATCTTATATTTTAATTTTATAATTAATTAAAAAAATATATAATTAGCATATTTTAATTTTATATTTAATTAAAAAGGATTAATGAAAAAAGAAAAATATAATATATAAAAAAGAAATCGATATGATTAAATTTCATGTGGTTTGAATATCTATTTTCAAAATATAAGAATATAATTATCCCCTATCCACTCATGGAATCTCTGTGCAGACTTCATGAATGCAACGATATACAAGTTGTTGCTAATCATATTAGCAAAGATCAAAGGGATAGAAGAGGAATTGATTTCCATGAAATCTTGCGATGGAAAGTTTCGTGTTATTCAGAGTCGGCTACCCTCACAAAACTAAGACCCCTACAAATCATTGTCTTTATGTAAGATAATGTGAATGGTAAGTGAAAGAACAGTGTCAGAAGGAGACAATCGTATCGTTCTCACTGAGGGACTTAGGGCGCATTGTCAGAGTCAATTTTGCATGTTTTAGATAATATTTTCTTAAATTGATATGGTTTTTTCTTAATTGTTAACTCTCTTAAATGAGTTTTGTCTTAATTGTCATTGCCTTCAATGACCACTGTTTTAAATATAAAGTTGTTCTAAAATATTTTTGTCTTAAATATAAAGTTTTGTCTTAAAATATTTTGGTTCAAACTGTTTATCTTAAATATAAAGTTATCTTAAAATATTTTTGTCTTGAACTGTTTTTGTCAAAAATTTAAAATATCGTGTCAAACAATTTTTGTCTTAAATATAATTTTTTTTCTTCAAATTGTTTTTTCTTAAATTTTATATTTAAGGAAATTCAATTGATATTAAATTTTAATGCAAAATAAATAAAATAAAAATTCATTTAAAAAAAAATATTTTCTTTGGAAAAAAATGTTTTAAAAGAGTGGTGAAAATATCTCATTGCATTCTATAGAACCATTTAAACATATTTTAAAATAAAGTAAAAACATATTATAATGTAATTTTCTACATTACTTGAAACAAAGGTATATCTACAATATCTGGAATGTGAATTTTCAAAATATTATGAAACATGAAATCATATTGAACCACCCATACGACTCTGACCAAGGTTTCCAGGAAACCATCGAGAATGGATTATAAATATCCCATATTTGATTTAGAAATTAATATACAAAAAATTCTCAGAGAACCTAAATGATATGTTTCGGCATTTGTAATTCTTTATCTTTGGTTTTCTAGTGTTGGAAATAATTATGCCCGCATGACCGATTAATCACCCAACACCACCTCACTGCCATGACTTGTCCTGCATCAAAAAAATGTTCCACCGCCATGATCTCTTCAACTTTCAAAGAGCCATCACCGCCTCAACCTATTCAACGTTGAAAGGGAAAATTAACCAACCTAGTTTTTATATAAATTGAGATGAAGCATAGTCTGTATGCATAGTCAACATTGTAAGGTAGTGGTAGCTGGAAGGTATTCTAGTGAGTGTAAGGAAACTGTCGCTGCATATTGTTGTATTATTATTAAATGAGTAGTTTTTTTTTGTTAGTAGCCGAAGCTGTGTGTGACTTATGTACGATGTGTTGTACTCTCATCATTCCTTTCAATTGGTATCAGAGCTCAGGGGATCTGTGAGGAGAGGTGGAGTGGTAAATTTCTATGTGAGGCCGATTGTGGTAAGTGTTTGAGTGATCCTCCTTTGAGTGTTTGGATGCAGTGAACGTTGAGCTGTCTAGAGCCGCCTGTGGAGCTGCAGTGGGTTGACAATTAAAGTTAAGTCAAGGCCGCGTATGCAGCTGAATGTTTACGCTGAAGCATAGACTTCCCTTCTTCGTATTTTATTCGGAGTATGATACCCTTGAACCAGATACCAGATCGTGTATAAGATTTTTGATATATGTTCACCCTGCTCTGCTGACACATCACTTGACCTAGTGGTATGTTTGAATTTTGGCACTGTCATTCAAAGGAAGCCGTCCTTTGAAGAGTGCCGATGCATAGATTCTGTGGCAAATTGAGGCCTTCCAAAAATCATCTTTTGTGAACAAGTAGCCGTGAGATTGAACAACCGCAACTGCCATGAAAAAAACCTCGTGTGGTCGTGAGAAGCGGCTCATTTCTAACGGAAGAGTCAAACCCTAGTTTCAAAAAGATGTTTCTTCATCAAGTTTTATCGAAGGAGCACGAGAATTCCAAGGCAGCCAACACCAACGCAAAGTTAAAAATTGAGTGTAAGTTTATTGGCGGACAAAGTTAAAGAGTATAAAGATTTTAATCGGTAGCCAAGATATGTTTAACCATAAAGGCATAAATCAAAAAGTGATTTAAAAAAAGGTTTTTATATGAGGTTAGAGCCATGGTTAGACATGTTTTGTATTTAGATAAAAGGTTTTCAAAATTGATTTGTTTTAAAAGGAAGGAATGTTGAAAGAAAGAATCTTATATGAAGTTGAAGTGCATGCCCAAGATTTAAAAGATTTGAGAAATATTTATTTGAAAGGTTGCTTAGAGTTCAAGTGAAATATTATTGGTGTTTTGGTTTAAAAGTTTTGAAAAAGCAAAAGGTTATTAAAAATGGTTTATTTGAAGAGAGTTTTAGGTGTTGCAAAAATTCGTTTGTGTGTAAAATATTTTGGTGTTTTGTCAAGTATGATATTGTTTTGGATGAAGATTGTGTTTTATGGGGTGCATATTAAACACCATATTTTTTTCGGGGGCGATATGGAATATATCCTTATGAAATCATGAAAGAATCTATAAGACATGCGAAATATATTAGTCATGGGTCGCAAAGTACGATTGAAGCAGATTAAGAAAATGAATCGAAAAGGAAAAGAAAAGATCGTTGTCATGTTTAGAGAAGTTCAGGCCAGAGCCAAGGAATTAAGAAGTCTAGCGGAAGACAAAGAAGAAATTGAGGGTGATTGGTGTAGATTTGATTTGCTACCACCACCTATGTTTACTGGTAAATATTTTTATTTGTGGGTTATTTGAATTCTAACTTTTTTTCGAGCTAAAGTCTTAATTGAACATTGGTCTAATAACCCATATGATGAAGTATGTGATGATTTATCATTAAAAGTTATAAAACAAGGATTGGATAAGAAGTTTTTGTGCAAGGTAGCAGAAGCTACAACTTCCAATGAAGCATGGAAGATCCTCGAATCAGAATTTGGTGCAAGGGGGAGTAATCAAGTTGAAGAGAGTAGTGTTGTTCAGCCTATTGTAGCAGTGCTTGAAGTTGAGAATGAACATGGATATGTAGTAGCGAATCTACAGAAAGATGAAGGATTTTGTGAATCTCACTCGAAAGTGGATCACAATGTTGATGGTGTGTTATCAGCGGACACTAATTTTGGCATAGATAATGTTCCCAATGGAGAAGCATTTTGTTTAGTGGGTTTAGCAATTGAAATTGCCTATGTTAATTTTGATAAAGAACAATTCACTATTGATGAGTGGTTGGATATGATCCAACAAAAACACCTTATTGATACATTGTTATTTGGTGAGAGAATCCCAATTGCGTCTGAAAGACAAGTGGAAGATAAAAAGGCAAAGATAGTGGTAGAAATAGAGTCAGAGGCAAAGAAGGAATCCCATAAAAAGAAAACAAAGGAAGAGGAAAATCCAGAGAATGAACAAAACCAATGTGGTTCTACAAATATTTTTAATTCTAACATTGATTTCCAATGTGGAGGTACACATAATGATTATGAAGAAGAATTAAATTTCCTTGAAGCATGGCTTGAAAAACCATGTATTTATAATACTTGCATAGAAGTTGCAGCTATGAATATTGAAGACAGCATGGACGATATTGAAAATGAAATTTTCATGTATTGGAGTCTTGAAGAAATGAAATTCTATTATGAACTTATGTTGCATCAAATTGATAATCAGAAGATTGATGATGTAGAGAAAACTATAGAAGATGACATGTGGCAGCAGTCCACATATGAACAAATTTTTGAAGACGTAGAACATCCATGGACAGTCTGAAATGATTTTCTATGTTTTTATGATAAATAAAGATATAACGATGGTAGAGCTGCAACAAAAAATGAAGAAACTGAAATTTGGAACTTACGCAAAAAAGACAAAGATGAAGCAGTTCAGATGATACAAGATTTGAAAAAAACAAAAAAAGAAATTGAGCAAAAGAGTCGATGTCAAAGTTTTTGAATCATTGTAAGCCTAGCTGAGACTTAGATGAGCAGGGATGTTTAAGTTATGTTAAGTCAAGGTTAAGTTATCGGTCGTAATTAAGGGAGAGTGTTGGAAATAATTATTCCTACCTGACAGAACACCATCTCACCGCCTCACTGTTAAGCTCCATTAATTTTTTGAACAATTGCTGCCTACAATTATGCAATTTAGACTGCAGTCTTTCCTTAATTTATGGAAACCAACTGCAATAATTCCTTAAGTTAAGGAAATCAACTGCAGTTAATAAATTTATTGTTGGGAGCTACTGAAGTGGTCCATTACTCCATCTGGAGTTCTCTACCTTGATCTGTGGAACACCTGACACATAGCCATCAGAAGCTTGATGGAAGCTTGGCTATAAATTCATCTGTTTGGTCCCCAAGCTTGCATCTCAATTTCCCTTCAGTTTTTACACCATCTAGCTGAGAGAGCAAAGCTTGGAAGTGCCTTCAGATTTTCTGTATTCTTTTCTTTTGCTTGGATTGAAGCTGGAGTGCTGAAGTAAGGAAAGCAAAGTGGACTGTGGTTTGCATCAAGAACATCACCAATGGCTGGAGGTAATTTATATTTCTGGGCATTAAGTTTTAATGATTCTTTGAGTTTTCCGCATACAGAATCGCTGTTGAAACTGTAGAATTTTTTTTACATTTGGTATCAGAGCCACTATTATCTCTACCTTGGTGTGCTCTCACCGCCCTTTTGTTTTTCTGTGCACCTCTTTTTTCTCTTGCTCTGTATTGCTATCCAGATTCCGAAGTGTCGCTATCCTTAGGGCCGGCGCCGCCCACTGATTTCGAAATTCTAAACTTTATTATTATGAAATTTTATCGCTTGAATGATAAGTATTTGTTTCTTAAAATATTTCGATGACTTAAAAGTTAAGGCTCACTTTTAAGGGACTTTAATAGAATTTTAATTTTTCATGCTTATCATATCCATTATTCAAAACTCATACCTGTAGATTATAAGATTTAAAATTCATCATGCTAGAATATGAGTTTATAGGTTTGGGCCGCGCATTAGTTTCACTTGTACTGGGTTTATATTGGTTCTGTTGAGGCCGTAGCTGGGGCCGGCAAATTCCGGGTGGTTTTGCGATCGCGATTTCTTTTCCCTTTTTATTTTTGGAGGTCTCGCACTCAATTGCGAGTGAAGTTATGCAGATATGAAGTTATGCAGGTATGCATGGTTTGCCTATTGTTATATGAATTCAAGGGTTAATTGTGGGGAAGAAACGAAAAACAATCATATTTACTTGTTAATCCAATTAAATATGAATTTCCGTTTTACTGATTTTATACCAGTAATTGGATGTAGCAGAAGTATTTTCTTGCAATCTATGCTAAAATTCCAATTTTAATTGGGTTATTGCTTGTTTCTGAGCCCTACTAATTGAAACCCTAGTTAAAAGCTTTCAACCGTTGGTGTTTCATCTTTAAGAAGTGTGGAACTTATGAGTATATTATATTGTCGTTTTTAATGCCGTGGTAAGGTGCCCTTTCAATGCATAAGTTTTTAGCTGCGTGGAATTATATATTCTGGAAACACAACATAAAAGACCTTATAATGTAATGATAACAGCTAGGCTATTTAATTATAGTGAAATAAAATAGTACAATTTTTTTTTTGGAAATTTATGATTCTTTTCACTTAATTCATAAAATCCTTAAAAATGTTATTGTGCCCATTGGAGTTCTATCCATCATTGTATGAGAAACTGATGGTCACAGTCATAGATTAGCTGGCATATTTGTCATATGAAAATGTGGCATTATTTGTTTAGTTAACATCATGAATTATCTATTATCAAGCTTTCATATAAACTTCAATGGCTGGAGTCATTTACGGTAATGCTGACTGCTTTAATCTTAATTTAGATTTTGTGAAGAATTATTACAGGTATATGGAGTTTATTTAAAATGTCATTTTGACTTACTCCTTCAGTAAACATTATTTTTCTCTCTGGTTAAGTTTTGTTTATGCAACAAAAATAATGTCTAGTGATCCATATAATTTTAATTAATTAGAGAATAGCCACAGCATCTTTAATTAATTAAAATTATATATTTTGATTGGTTAGATCACATAAAGATTGTTTAGACATTAAATTGTAATTAGACTGAATATAATAAACTTTATCCCACAGGAATTTTTATTATATTTATGTAATTAATTAGGATAAAATTTCATAACCTACCCACAGGAGTTATGAATTAATAAGTTTTATCATAAAGTTTTATTGAATCTGTTTGAATTAAAAATTTAGCCGACAGACAATTTTTATGTCATTAGATTCAATTTTTTAGCATGATTTACATTGGTAAAACATGAAAGTTTATTAAGCCTCAATTTTAACATAAGCATGTGATTCTTTATTTTGATGCAGTAGTACAACCTGCAAATTTCTCTGAAATTCGTTGTGACATTCCCTAACTTAAGGGAGATAACTATAAGATTTGGAAGGAGAGGATTCTCCTTCATTTAGGGTGGATGGACATAGATTATGCTATTAGGAAAGATGAACCATCAGCACTCACAAATACCAGCACTGCAGCGGACATCACGCTTTATGAACGATGGGAGCGATCAAATCGTCTAAGCATGATGTTCATTAAGACTAAAATTTCAGCTGGTATTCGTGGTTCTGTTGATCAGCATGAAAAGGTCCGAGACTTGTTGAAGGCCATTGATGATCAATTCGTCACTTCAGACAAGGCACTAGAAAGCACCATAATCATGAAGTTCTCATCCCTAAGGCTCACCAGTGTGAAAGGTGTGCGCGAGCACATCATGCAGATGAGGGACACTGCGGCTCAATTGAAGAAACTTGAGGTTGATATATCGGAGTCCTTCCTAGTGCACTACATCCTGAACACCCTTCCACACCAATATGGACCTTTCAAAATCTCATACAACACACATAAAGATAAATGTTCAATTAATGAACTTATGACCATGTGTGTTCAAGAGGAAGAGAGACTGGTGATGGAACTGGGAGAGAGTGCAATGTTGGCAACGCGTGGAAAGGGCAAATCTCAAGCCAATCGGAAAGGGAAAGGTAAAGTACCTCCCCAAGCCGATATCAAGAAGGATTCCAAGTGTTTTTTCTGTAAAAAGAAGGGACACATGAAGAAGGAATGCGCCAAATTTCAGAAATGGCTTGCGGACAAAGGTAATTTAATCTCATTTCTTTGTTATGAATCTAATATGGTTAAAGTTAATATTAACACATGGTGGATTGATTCTGGATCAACAATTCACATTTCAAATTCCTTGCAGGGTTTGCAAAACCTAAGGAAGCCAGTGGGAAGTGAGCAAAGCATCTTATCAGGAAACAAGATGGGCTCGCATATGGAAGCTATAGGAACATGTTATTTAACTTTAAGTAGTGGCTTTGTTTTGGAATTAGAAAAGACCTTTTATGTTCCAAGTTTTTCTAGAAACTTGATTTCAGTTTCAAGGCTTGTACCTTTTGGATATTCCTTAAACTTTTCAGAAAAATCTTTCAGTCTATTCTATAAATCTGATTATGTTGGGAATGGTATTTTGTCTAATGGTCTTTACTGCATTAATTTACAAAGCAATGTCACTTATGATTCAATGCATGTTCACACTGGCACTAAAAGATGTGTTATTAATGAAGATTCCTCTAAATTATGGCACCGGAGACTAGGTCATATCTCCATAGATAGAATTAAACGATTGGTAAATGAAGGAATACTTAATACTCTAGATTTTACTGATTTTGAGACTTGTGTGGACTGCATAAAGGGAAAGCAGACCAACAAGTCAAAGAAAGGTGACAATAGGAGTTCGGACATATTAGAGATCATACATACTGATATATGTAGTCCAGACATGGACTCACATGGTCAGAGATACTTCATCTCCTTTATAGATGATTATTCACGATATACGTATCTCTACATGCTTCATAAAAAGAGCGAAGCATTAGATGCCTTTAATATCTTTAAGGCTGAAGTAGAGAAACAATGCGGCAAGCAAATTAAGATCGTGAGATCAGATAGAGGTGGAGAATATTATGGTAGATACACAGAAGATCGACAAGCACCTAGGCCATTTGCTAAATTTCTTCAAGAGCATGGGATCGTTGCCCAATACACCATGCCTGGTTCACCCGACCAGAATGGTGTAGTAGAAAGAAGAAATCAAACATTATTGGATATGGTGCGGAGTATGCTTAGCAGCTCCAATTTTCCTAAATCCTTGTGGACTAAAGCACTTAAGATGACACTGTATATATTAAACTGAGTTCCAACCAAGGCGGTTCCTAAAACGCCATTTGAATTA
>CM062812.1:732961713-733369213 GCA_031772625.1 Pinus tabuliformis | reverse complement strand
TTTCCTTAAGTTAAGGAAATCAACTGCAGTTAATAAATTTATTGTTGGGAGCTACTGAAGTGGTCCATTACTCCATCTGGAGTTCTCTACCTTGATCTGTGGAACACCTGACACATAGCCATCAGAAGCTTGATGGAAGCTTGGCTATAAATTCATATGTTTGGTCCCCAAGCTTGCATCTCAATTTCCCTTCAGTTTTTACACCATCTAGCTAAGAGAGCAAAGCTTGGAAGTGCCTTGAGATTTTCTGTATTCTTTTCTTTTGCTTGGATTGAAGCTGGAGTGCTGAAGTAAGGAAAGCAAAGTGGACTGTGGTTTGCATCAAGAACATCATGAATGGCTGGAGGTAATTTATATTTCTGGGCATTAAGTTTTAATGATTCTTTGAGTTTTCCGCATACAGAATCGCTGTTAAAACTGTAGAATTTTTTTACACTCACCACCATGACTTCCCTGTATCGAAGAAGTGCCACCACCATAATTTCAAGGAGAGTGTTGGAAATAATTATGCCTACTTGACAGATTAATCACCGAACATGGCCTCACCGCCTCACCACCATGACTTCCCTGTATCGAAGAAGTGCCACCACCATGATCTCTTCAACTTTCGAAGAGCCATCACCACCTCAACCTATTCAGCGTCGAAAGGGAAAATTAACTGACTCATTTTTTATATAAATTGAGATGAAGCATAGTATGAATGCATAGTCAAGGTTGTAAGGGAGCGGTAGTTGCAAGGTATTCTAGTGAGTGTTGCAAGGCAGCTGTAGCTATATAATGTTGTATTATTAAATGAGAAGTTGTGTGTGACTTATGCACACTCTGTTGTACTCTGATCATTCCTTTCAATTCCTTATGTAAGTTGCAGTAGAAGAAGTGCCACTGCCAAATATTAGATATGTAATTATCTCATCGACCGCCACACCGCGTCACTGCCTCTGGAGTCACCGCCCCAATGCACCGAAGTTCAAAGTGTCAACGTAGTCTCGCGTCATCAATACGCGAAGAGACAAAATTAATCTATGTAACCAACTCAAATTTTGTATAAATATAGATGCTCAACAGAGTTGGGACATCCCACTCTCGACTTTCTTATTTGCGAATGTAACTTGGCAGCTGTAGCTGCAGTTTACCGATCTGTTATTTTGTACGGTTTCTTTCATCCAGGAAACTACTCAGAACTGATTATAAAATTTCCATGTTATGTAAGAAAAGTGTAACACATGAAAGTGTTTCGAAGAACCTCAATGATATGCGAGAAGCATTTGTGATCTTTTATTTTGGGCTTAAAGGCAACTTTTAACTATTTTTTGACTGGTAAATATATAGAGAGATTTATGTACAATTCTAAAACATGTAAACCGGTAATTATTTTTTATAAATTTATAATAATGTTTATATATAAATGTAATCTTCAATCATCAAATTTCAAATCGAAATCCAAGGAAAAATGAGAAACTAGCTCCAGCCGGAACTTTTGGGATGGAAAAGAATAAAAAATTATCATGATTGAAGACCCCTTTAAATACATTTAGTTTCAAGTGTTCCATGTCAACTTCGATAAACATATAAACAAGTTACCATAACATCTTTTATCCGCCTAGAATCAATTCTGCGAGTTTCTTCTATTTTGCTGGATATTTCTAGCTTCCAAACATATTTGAAACAAGAAAATGGAAAAATTCTAGTTCCTAAGGATGTCGGGTATCTAAGTACACTAAATGCTAGATCTAGTGTGATATATTTGCAAGAAATAGTCAATGATATACCTTAGCCTCAGAAGCTGTGGTAGCGTCCACTTTCAATGGCATTAAAATTTTAATAATGGTAACGCTTTTCATGGCATCGTCCACTTTCAATGACATTCTAGCACCTCAGACATTATTGTTTTCGGAGTGTCTTGAATATATTAGAATGTTTGCTGCCACTGTAGGTACGGTTGACAATCTTTAGCAAAAATACTACATGATAAGTGCGTTTGAGATGTATGCAAGAATATATTGATCCGAAGAAGAATATTGATGAGAGAACCTATAGTCTTGAAATCTTCTGCTCGTCCCGTCACTAATTCTTTCCTAGGTCCAATTTTTTCTCTTGTGGGTTTGAAATTATGTTCTACCAAGTTTCTTGCTCCACCCATCACTAACTCTTTCCTGTGTACAACTTTTCCTTCTGCATTTTAAGCTATGTTCTACCAAATTCTGTAAGGGAGAAGCATGAGAGTGGGGAGCTAAAATGTAAGGAAATGTAGAAAAGCACATGTGGGAGCACTTGAAATTTTAGCAAATTCAGTGGCATGGTGGATATGTGGTTTCTAACATAGAGGTGTAGATCTCTAAAATTATAAAATATCAAAATAATAATGATAATATGAAACCTAGGATTTCAGCCCATATAAATTTATCTTCGTCCAATTCAGTAGAAACACTATAATCCTTCCGATCCTTAAACAATTAAATGAAACAATTAAACATCATTTTCTAGAAAAACACTTCCCCACGTTGAAGGATGTTTTGCCATATTTCGCTAAAAGACATTAAAAATGTTTCCGGGACATCCACATCCGTGGAGGGTGGATCATGTGGAGGACACATCCCCGCCCTCGGACATGCATCCCTGTAGAACCCTCATTCTAAAAGTAAAATTATCCTGTGAAACTTCCTTGTAAAACTATGTTGATCATTCGTTAAATGTGACAAAATATTACTACCAAGTGTTCCAAAGAGGCATGATGATTTTAGCAGTCACCACTTCATATTTGCCACGGAGGTTGATGCTGTAATCATTCTACAAAGTATTCCTTTGCCACGGAGGTTGATGCTTTAATCATTCTACAAAGTATTCCAATAGGTATTATTATTAGTATGGTTATTAATATTATAATAATAATAATTATTAGTTATAGTTAATTATAGTCTATAATGTATTATTTTTTTTATTTAGGTTAGTTATCCACTAGCATAAACATATTAGTAAATTGTGCTATTTTCAATCTTTAATATACACATTATTATATAGAAATAATAACAATAGGTATATATCAACCAAATTTACTAATGTCATTGTATTACATGATTATATAAAAAACCATATAATCTTAAAATAGATAGAGTATTATATTCACTAAGAATGAAAGTATCCTTGGACAAGGAATATGGTAGATTTCATTTTTCTTATGTTTAAAAGACAAGGTAATAAACACAATATAAAAGCAATCACAAAAAACCAATAACCCCAATAAATTCCTTGGAAACTCCTAAAGAAAAACTAGCAATCGAGCTTGATTAGTGTGGTGGCTTGGCTAACTGGCTAGGGTCACTCCTCTCAACCCTTCTAAGCTTATCTAAAAACTTCTTTCAATCCAAATACAACTAGCGTAATAACACAGACCACAAAACTATGTGCTCAAAACAACTAGCTATACACTATCATTTCAAAGTCAAAATTAATCCTAACCATTTATTATAATGCATCCATTACCAACCTTACAATGCCTTACAGCAGGTTTTCTGGTATTTCTCTTGATTCATAACACTTTGAACGCTACACAGTTTATTTTATAGAATGCCTACCATACCTACTGGACTTCATTTCAAATAATATTCTCCATAATCGACTGAAGCAGCTCTACCGTTATCTGTAGAGGGATTCGTTATACCTAATTTTCAAAAGTATTGTCCAGAGCAAATTTTCTTCTAATTTTTTAAATCTTCTTCTATAGATTGCGGTTTGCAATATCCACTAACCTTATACAGGCCACAGCTGGTCATAAGGTGCGATTTAGTCAAAGTCATTTGACTGTATTGTCGATACAGCACAATTTCCTGATGGCTTGATGCTTCCTGACTTAATATCTTCACGTATGCCGGTGTATTCAACCATTCATACTGCTATAGTATGCAATAGGAATTATGCCTTTGAACTTGAAACCTTAGCATGATAGCACTGATTTCTTTGTAATAAATTAGTTCTGGACAACACCAACCCATTTCTGATATATTTTTAGCAACTTCACCCTGTTGCGTACTGACCCCTTCAGGACTTCCACTTTCTCCAGTACCTGGAGGATCAGTTCAAACAGATATGGAATCTAAAATTCTGAGCAGCCTAGGAACCTGAACTCCCCCATTTGCAACATGGATGGATGACAACCATCGAGAAGTTCAGACTATCAAAACTACTTGCGAAAGGATCACCCTGAAATGAAGTATGTCGCAATCAGAGGGTAATCGATCTCTCCCCATTCAGTTGCATTGGGAAGCTAAATAATTATTTCATAAACTATTCTTTTTTGTTGACTACAGAGGCTCATTCTACAGCTCAGTGTGATGTATAACACTGTCTGTCAGTCCTTAATTAAAATTAAAATTTTGCTAATGTCATTCCAAATATAAAATATTTAAATAATATTAATTCATAAAACAAAATTATACTTGAAGAAATTAGATCCCCTCTAGGCTCATGTTAGATCGATATTTAAAATGGATCTATGCAGGTAAAATAAAACATAAAAATTCATACTTGAAGAAATTGGATCCCCTCTAACCTCATGTTATCCCCTCTAACCTCATGTTAGATCCATGTTTAAAATGAATCTAAGCTAGTAAAATAAAACATGTCCGAAGAAAAAGATCCATATGAAAACAAATTTACACTTTGGAATTATGGGTGGGACAAATTTACACTTTGGAATTATGGGTGGGGTCTCTGGATACATTTGCAGAAGATAAATCTCAGGGAAAAGATAAATCTTCGGGAAAAGAACATTCTTTGCATCGAAATGAAGATATCCTTTAGCGATCCTGCAATAGGTAGCTTAGCCAATCAAATTGTATCAATTACCATAAGCTTCAATAAATGATGGAAGATGAATCTTAATCATCTTCATTGTCTCTGGATTCATTTACAGATAACAGCTCTTCTGGAGAAAACATTTTTTGCATCGAAAATAACATACACCTTTATTAGACCCGCAATACGTAGCTTAGCCACTGAAATGGTATCAACTACTATAGGATTGAACAAATGCTGGAAAATGATTCTCAGTCATCTCGGAAATAATTCGTTTACTACTGTCACAATAAGTCCAAGAAAATGGCAGCACCATTTTCTACAATGAGAATATCACTTTTGTCTTCAAATAAGGCCGCTGGCATGCCTCTAAAGATCTCAAAATCACCTTTGATTTTGAGGGGAAATATGACCATTAATGGCTACCACCAAGAATTACAGAGAGATTTGCAAATCTTCCCCTTCAATCTGAAATGCAATTTCTCAAGTTATTTGAAGACTATGTTTGTCATCTTAATTTTCCCAATTAAAATATATAAGTTAACTATGAGCTTAGCCCCTTAAGGCCAAATCTGTTTTGAAACTCTCAGTATTCTCACTCTCTACTGATTTCAGTATTTCTGTTACCTAATCCCCAGCTTCCTCTACCTCTGATTTTGAAAGTTATGAGTTTGCCACATAATTCCACGTTGGCAAGTTAGTGACCTAATTTGTTGGTTGCCCTCCTGACCTGATATAACTCGCCCCTTAAGGCCGAATCTGTTTTGAAACTCTCATTATTCTCATTCTCTACTGATTTCAGTACTTCTGTTTCGGAATCCCCAGCTTCCTGTACCTCTAATTTTGAAACTTATGAGTTTGCCACATAATTCCACGTTGGCAAGTTAGCGACCTAATTTGTTGGTTGCCCTCGTGACCTGATAAAACTCCATTGATAGTCTTCTGCCAAGGCCTCAGTCCATCCGCAGTAGGATTCAATCTTCTATCTTCGTCAAGAAAACCATTCATGAGATTGTTTACAAAATGGGAATTACCCGCTAGGACAACTCTTTCCAACACTATTTCTCGGCATGTACTTTTATTGTCCCCATTAAATTCCTCTGTTTTGCTTGATCATTTGGCTAGATTCCTATATATTTTATATTGAATGCTAAAATCTCACCAAGGCTGCTACTCATTAACGCTCCACTAGCTGCTCTTCCAAGGCTTCCTTTTGCAGCGCCTTTGAAATTTAACTTGAATTTTCCTCCCCTGAGGAGTTCGCGTTGGACCTCTTGGGAACTTGTTCGCTGTTCCTTACTGGGACTCTCAATCAGAATCTTCAAGAGAGGTAAGGTGTGTTCTTTTATCGCAAAGAATTCTATTTATTTCCTTGTTCTAGCGGACATCAATCCTGTTCTGTGTCGTCTTTGTTTACTATTATCCATTATGTCTTCATAATATCTTTCTTGCAGCGTCATCAGAAAAAAAATCCTACTGCTCACCTCATTTCTAAACGGGCTAATCGCACAAGTATAAATTTCTCAACATTATAACCTAAGTTATACTATCCGATGCCCTAATGGCAAGATTGATCAATATTAATTTCTGTTCTAGATCCAACCCGCCCAGGTTTATTTCCTGTCTGAAAACGACAGGAGAGATATCGTTACAAGTATTTAAAACCATGATCTTGCCCAGATCTTTTTCTTGCAAATATATAAAACCAGAAAATCCCAAATTAACGTTTCAATGATTACGGGAAAACAAGGAAAAAAATTGTATGTAATCTACATGCATACGCTGCCCGGCTCTTTTGTTTTGGTTATAATTCCAAGCGCTCTTGTCCAAGGATGAGCTTCATACCGACAAGTCCATATATGCCTCAAAAACCTAATCAAACAGAAGCGCAATTAAAGTCTAGAGTACATCCTCTAAAAATCTCCGAAGGCTAGGAGTGTTTGGAATCTTAGAAACTATCTTAAGAGATCCAACACGACATATTTGACTATTTGCTATTCACACGCGGCCACGACACGTTCCAGGGAGGAAAAAGGGGAAGGCCGGTCCATCTGCTCAACTCTAAATTTTTTCTGTCTTTTCGTCAATGTTTATCATGTCGATCACCTTTCAGTCTGACGAAGCAAAAGAGATATTCAATCGGATATGATCTAACTCAGATAACTAACTACCTAGACTAACATACATAAGAATTTCCAACAAAACGAATACATTTTGTCTCCGCAGCCATCATCCTCTGGTCCACCGCCTCAATGCAAATATTTTTCAACTACAAGTTTCTTTCACTTTGTGGCCACTTAACCCTGGTATAATAAGGCGTGGGGCGAGGAAAAAATATGTCGTTGAGGTAACCAATAAAGTTTGGAATCTCTCGTCCTCTTGATCCGCTGAAAAACCCAACGCCATAAACTTTAGTAATCTCTGCATGAACTCTTGAATGTCAGCTTCTTCTACAGTTATTTCCCCGCTAATTTTGTCAAACTAAGACCTATCGTTCAGTGGAAAATTCACAATTCAACAAGAATTTTATTCCAAAATGGGGTTGGGGTTTAGATTTTCTCTCATCCCATGATGATGACGGTGCTTCTCTCTGAATTGCTAGGCCAGCCAACCCTTACTGCCATATCGATACACTGTAGGTGAAATATCTTCTGGCCACTATGCTTTATGTAAATTATTCTTGATTGGAATCTTATGGTCTTCATAATTGTTGGGTATTTTTGAATGGGAAAATACCAAAACCAATCAAGCAAATACCACAGAGCCAATGCTCTGTTCCATTTCTTCCAGGACCTTTGCACAGGGAAGCTATTAAAACAAATATACACATAACAGAGTATTACACAGCCATAAAAACAATTTTTATTGATTTAAAACAAAAACTGTTACACATTTCATCCTCTTCGCAGAGAGGGATTCACTGGAGAAACTCTGTCTCCTCATTTCTGGTCTTCCATTGCTGTGGGTATTACAACAACAATTTCTTGTTGCTCCTATGTTTTACAATGGCTAATAAAACCATTACATCCCTATTTTCTTTAACTTCTCGCATTGCTGTGCGTTCAATACATTTTCATGAACAAAAAAAATTACAGTCCTATTCTAGTTGAGCCCTTGCACTGCTGTGCATTCTCCATATAAAGAAACGGGTTTATCACCGCGCGCAGGCATATATCACAATACATTTCCAAAAAAAAATACAACACACCACCGTGCGCAGCCACCATACATATACATAAAACTAACTCACGTCAGCCTTTTTCTACAGCATAAAAAAAACATATATATAAAAAACATATATTAAAACATGCCCATACCCATATTAAAAGGGCCTCCACCTAATCTACGAAAAACATTAAAGACCATTGAATTCCCTTCTCGGCGGTCAACAAAAAGAATCAAACACTCCACGCAAAATCTGATTTGATGTGGGCCGGAAAACTGTGCGTTAACGTCCTCGCACGTTGGGCAAAATCTCTGTCCGGTGACCTGATCCGACGCAATTCGCACACCGTCTTCAAGCAAACCAATCGACCCTTAACGTCCGGGGAGCAAGTGGTAAAGCTGTTGTACAGGGGACGCGTGGCACGTCCTGATTGTGTCGGGGCCTCCTCTGCCGGTACAGCCTTCTGCCAAAGGCGGTGCGGGGAGACCGGGCCGGTTTACCAAAACCGCTGTGCAGTTGGAATTAATATTCCAGCACTCCCCTTTAATTTCAACTGCTGGGCATTAGGACATACCCAAACACTTCCTCACATAAAGGGATTCCTCAATACTGCTGTTACAAAGATATCTTCCTCACATAGAGGGATTCACCAACTGCTTCTGATGCAGTTCACAAACAAACAAAGTTGTCTTCCTCTTAATAGAGGGATTAACCTGAAACTGTGCTTAAGAGCACCTTCCTCATGACAGAGGGATTCACCATTACAATGTGCTGAAGAGCACCTTCCTCATGACAGAGGGATTCACCTGTGTAAAAAAAACATCTTCCTCTTGACGGAGGGATTTACCAAACTATGCTAAAGAGCATCTTCCTCTCAACAGAGGGATTCACCAATGACTATGCTGAAAAGCATCATCCTCTTGATAGAGGGATTCTCCAAGAACTTCACTTCCTCTCACGGAGGGATTACTGCCAAACACTGCCTTAGATGCAGTTTCAAAACAATAAAAATTCATTGCACTGTTGTGCATACTCATTACATTGTTCTTTTATGCTGCTGCATATTCTCTGCTGCACTGTTGTGCCATCTCCTTTGATGCGTCTACCCCACACTGCTGTGTCTGCTCCACGCTACTGCGTCTACACCTGCATTGCTGTGCGTTTCACTACTTGCTATTGTGTTACTGCACTTCACTTACATTTCTTTGCAAACACTGCATTGCTGTGCATTCTTCAAAGACAGAATACTCTGTCTTTTCTGGAACAATTACTCTGTCCCACTTTACAAATTTACACTGCTGTGTGTAAACATTTCTTACATTCATTGTTGTTGCTTATGTTGCATTTCAATTCAATGAACAACACATTCACTATATTTACATTTACTGCTGTAAAGAAAAAAATTTCTTTTACATCTGCTGCTGTCCATTACTTTTCATTTCTTCAACAAAAACTTCATGCTGCTGCATTTTCTTATTTGCATTGCTGTGTAAAAACACATTTCTTCATTCTCTCTTAGTTCTAGTTTCATTTTCTTCGCACTACTGTGCTTCTCCTTCTTGCCATCACGCTGCTGCCTTTTCTTATGCATTGCTGTCCATACCCATAACCATAGACTCTGTCATCCTTGGGTTTTTATTTGCTGCTGTGTTGCCTCTGCAATTTGCACTGTGGCTGCATTTTGTTTCATCATACTACTGTGTGCCCATACACTAACTCTTTACTCTCCATTACTTGCACATAGAGAGAAATCATCCTCACGCTGTTTTGCGCTGCATTCTCCACACAACAAAAAAAAAATTAACACGGGCTGCTGCCTTTTCTTTTTACACCCTTGCTTCACACAATCTTAGTCTTCATTCATTTTTTTATTTTCATAATGCACTGCTGTGCAATTCCTTTCGATTTTCTGCTGCCACACACATTCTCATTCACCCATGTGCATTAAAAATCTGCTGTCCATGTTTTTCTTTATGCATTTCTTTGCATGTGCTCCATAAAAAAATTTCAAACTGCTGTTTTATGTTTTGTCTTCCCACTGCTGTGAGGGTCTCCATGCTTTGCACACTTCTTATTGCGCTGCTGCACTTTACATTTGAGCGCTGTCCCCTTTTCTTCTCTGCTCTTATGGCAGATTTGATTTCATGTCTTTCCTTTATAAAAGAAGTCTTCATTAAAGAATGACTGTTAAGACAGTTCAGCAACAAAAAATTACAAGGTCCCCTTTAATGTATGCTTTATCTTCTTTCCGCAAGGTTTTCTCAAAAGAGACTTAGATCAGCTGGGGAGTTCAAGGGGTTTTCATATTGTGTTTCCTTCCTTCTCCATACTTGTGTAACTTTCTTCTTTCACATGGGTCTAGCTTGTGTAAGAGCCCATGTTAAGTTACAGTCACGTGCCATATGCCCAATGTTATGACACTTGAAGCATTCAACTTTATTCATGAATAAGAATTTATGATTTCTTCTTGTGAAATTATTTCTTGGAGATTGTCGGGGACCACAACATCTATCTCCATGAAATGCTTTACAGTCTTTTGCCATATGACCAAAGTTTGAGCAAGCATAACAATAACCATAAAATGAACTTTGGTACCTAGGAGATGGAGGTTTTCTTGATACACTTTTGAACCCTTGCTGCCTTGAAATCCTTTGATGATAACCATTGCATCTTACCTCTTTGACATCAGCTACATTTCTTCTTGGAGCTGGTTTTCTTCTTGGAGCAGGATTTCTTCTATTGCAGCCTTCATTTTTCTCCTTGCCTTTGCTGGAACTAGGAGCATCACCATCTCTTTCTGGCTTCTTCACATCTCCTTTGCTTAAAGAATCCTCATCCTTGTTTGAGGGTTCAACTACATACCCAAGTCCTGATTTATCAGATGGAGATCTGTGATAGCTGAGCATGTCATCCAAAGCTTGAGAGCTCTTCATGATCTTGTTCATCCCTTCAACCTTCTTCCTGAGGAGGACAATCTCTTCTTCTAACTTTTCACATTCATTATTTTTCTTTGCAAGTTGTTCCTCAGTTTCTTCCTTGCTATGAGTAGCTTCAACTGCTACTATTTTGAGAGAGATGATGTCTGTCTTCATTTTGGAGATTTCTGCTTGACTGCTCTCCATTTTCTTCTCAGCTTCTTGTGCCTGCTTCCTGGCTTCTTGTAGTTCGGACTTAAGGGAGGAGACCTCTACCTTGTACTGTCCAATCTCTTCCACAAGCTTATTCACTCTCTTGTTTCTTTGTTCAAGTTGACTTGTCAAGACATCTGCCTGCTTCTTTGCACTATTCAGCTGATTTGTCATGGATATGACTTCTTCATGATGTTTCTTCTTGCATTGGTCAAGCTCCTTCTTAAGCTTGGCAAGCTCTTCATCCCTTTCTCTTACTTGAAGCTTGATGAGGTCAAGCTTCTCATTCTCAGCTTCTATGATGGGTTCATAACTTTCTTCTTCACTGATGGTCATGGTCAGTGTTCCCTTTGCATGAAGGTCATGCAGTCTATCCCAAATATCCTTTGCTGATGAATATTTTCCTAATTTCTTCTTCAAAGAATCAGGGAGTCCATTCAAGATAGTCTTTGCTGCTTGTGCATTATAGTCCATGGATTCTTTATCCATCTTGCTATCATCAATCACTGACTCCCAGACTTCAATCCCTTCAAACTGTAAGAAAGCCCTCATCTTTATTTCCCATACATCAAAGTTTCCATCAAACTTTGGAACTTCAAATAGAATGTATTCTAATGGATTGCCTTCTAGTTTAGTAGAGGAGGGAGACACATTTTTAGCAGGCTTGGAGGCTTTCTTCTTTGACCTTGCCATTCTTAACTAGGCTTCAAATACTTGACTGTGTTTTTTTTAATCACTGACTGTTTCTATAACAGTAACACAAAGGAAAGCTTGAGGAATACCTTAATCCTTTTCGCTGAGGCTTCACACTGCTGGAGAGGTTTGACTGCTGCAACAACACCTTCCTTCAGCTTCTTTGAGTCTTCAAAGAGCCTGGACTAGCTCTGATACCACTGTTGGGTATTTTTGAATGGGAAAATACCAAAACCAATCAAGCAAATACCACAAAGCCAATGCTCTGTTCCATTTCTTCCAGGACCTTTTCACAGGGAAGCTATTAAAACAAATATACTCATAACAGAGTATTACACAGCCATAAAAACAATTTTTATTGATTTAAAACAAAAACTCTTACACATTTCATCCTCTTCGCAGAGAGGGATTCACTAGAGAAACTCTGTCTCCTCATTTCTGGTCTTCCACTGCTGTGGGTATTACAACAACAATTTCTTGCTACTCCTATGTTTTACAATGGCTAATAAAACCATTACATCCCTGTTTTCTTTAACTTCTCGCACTGTTGTGCGTTCAATACATTTTCATGAACAAAAAAAATTACAGTCCTATTCTAGTTGAGCCCTTGCACTGCTGTGCATTCTCCATATAAAGAAACGGGTTTATCACCGCGCGCAGGCATATATCACAATACATTTCCAAAAAAAAACACAACACACCACCGTGCGCAGCCACCATACATATACATAGAACTAACTCACGTCAGCCTTTTTCTACAGCATAAAAAAAACATATATATAAAAAACATATATTAAAACATGCCCATACCCATATTAAAAGGGCCTCCAACTAATCTACGTAAAACATTAAAGACCATTGAATTCCCTTCTCGGCGGTCAACAAAAAGAATCGAACACTCCACGCAAAATCTGATTTGACATTGGCCGGAAAACTGTGCGTTAACGTCCTCGCACGTTGGGCAAAATCTCTGTCCGGTGACCTGATCCGACGCAATTCGCACACCGTCTTCAGGCAAACCAATCGACCCTTAACGTCCGGGGAGCAAGTGGTAAAGCTGTTGTACAGGGGACGCGTGGCGCGTCCTGATTGTGTCGGGGCCTCCTCTGTGGGTACAGCCTTCTGCCAAAGGCGGTGCGGGGAGACCGGGCCGGTTTACCAAAACCGCTGTGCAGTTGGAATTAATATTCCAGCAATAATGACGCCGGCGACCGGAAGAATTGTCACGAATTCTATTTCTATATACTATGATAACTTCGCCATCGTATGATTATAGAGGAATTAGTCCATCTGGGTACCTTATCCTCTGAATGTCGAAGTTGTCACTGTTTTTGTGATTTTGTTTTTGTTTGGGATGTAAATCGGCCGGAAGTTTATATTAACTTGTAAACGGGAGTACATGGGTACCAAAAAGTTGGTGGTTCCCAATATAAGAAAGCCATACAATTAGCTCAGTAATTACATCATACATTAGTAAGTACATGGACCATAAGATTGGATATAGCCCAACAATCAAGGTTCTCCATATAAAACAAAGTAGCAAAATCCAAAATATTTAGAGAGCAAAATCGAACAAGGTCGTAACCAAAATTATAGTCACAAACCACCAAAAAACTTCATACATACAATATTACAATCACAAACCACAAAAACTTCATATAAACAGTAGAATTACTTGCAACGAAAGAGGAGGAGTCGAGTGACTTTTTGATATTACATCGAGCTATCATGGGAATGTTGTGCATTTCCAAAATTAGTAGAAAAACACCAGGTGTGACCATCACTCGAGGTGATTTCAATCTGAAATGATAACTTCAGAAAGAGGAGACATCATAGATGACGGGAATTAATGCTGGGTTGAGAATTGACTACTGCACGAGGTTTTGAAAGTTCCTCTGTCTCGGAATCCGAGAGAACATATTTTTCCACCTTAAGCACATGAGCTATAATGTCATTGAGACTGAAGCCAAAGTTTCGAAGCATTATTTTTATGTCTTCCTGTGTTGCAAAGAGTGGATAATTATCCACCTGTTTAGCACGCAAGATCAGTCTAAATAGTGTATCCATCTATTGTTGAATGGCAAGATCCTCTATCCCAACTTCTGAATCAGAGAAATACAGCTTGTCACCGAATTCTTTAGACTCAAGGAGTCAAATTTCCTTGTGAACCTTAGAGGGTATTGAAACAAAATAGTTAGCTATAGAATTCCACTGAAATCAAGGTTGACGCTGAGGTAATGAGCCAGAAGCTCTTCCTCTTCCACTTGGAAACCTTTGTCACGGAGGCATGGGTACACCACTAGATAGGGAAAACCTTGGACTTGGAAAAAACGGATATAAGACAGCCCAATAACTAAGACATGATACTGAGTAATGCATTATAGGGATATTACTAAAAAGAACATTGATTTCAAAACAACCACCAATATTAGGTTTCCCTTCCCTTAGACCAAACATTCAGAGATTCCTGGTGTAAGAAATGAAGGGCAAGAGTCTTAAGGGTCAGAGTTGATATAGAGTATAAGCCAAACACGGGAGGGTTGAATTTCCTTCTCCAAGACTCAAAAAGTAACTTAAAATATGATTTCAACTATTCAGTTAGAGTATAGAATAAAAGAGAAACCAAAAACATACCATTAAAGATGAGGAACCCCAATTTCCAAACACACATAAATAAATTAGAACCAAATAGAGAAATTACCTAGGTAGAAAACTCCACATACCGGAACTTGGCAGTTGAATGACATACCTATAGAATTGGTCCCTTGAAGCGCTAAAGTGGGGAGTACAATAATTAGTTCAAAGATTGGACCAGAAGTCGTATTGTGTAGAAATAATATGAAAATCATCGACCCTCTCCAAATGAGCTGGAAAGAGAAGTGTGGGTGACCACAAAGCATAGTCTCTTAGCCAAAGGATAACCTAGAAAGCTTCAGGAGATCACCACCATACTACCCCAAAGACAGGTGTATAAAGTGACAGAGTGGGAGAAGAGGACATTGTAGTTTCCATCTCCCCATCACCTTTGGAACCCTTGTACTTCGGCCATGGAATTACCAATCTATGGTATTTATAAAAGACACACTGTACTGAATGACACAAGAAAGGAAAGTAGTTACCATACCACTTTGAGTGCATGGAATCACATGTGATGTGTTTGGCACACTTCTTAATGAAAACATTCCTCTCGCAAGCCATCCCACCATTAATGCCTATCTTACCAAGTATACTCCTGTATTGCATAACCTAGCCTGTGCAATCTCCCACAAACTTTCCATTGCTACAATAAGGCAGAGTGCACATACGAAATATTTTTTCTTGATACTTAATACTTCACCTTCTCGCATTTAAAATGATAAGACTGTAGTTAGTTTTTTGACCCATATCACCATTTTATTATGCCACCTTGCATGAAGAGAGGGATAATTAGCAGATCTGGCATGCTCTGCAAACCTACCTTATTTAGTTTCATGTACTCGCCCCCATCGAGGATCCTAAAATCTTTGTTTTGTGCTTGATGTTATCGAACTTGCATAAAACCCATGAGAGTATTAAGCCCCCATTGTAGCATAATATAAGGGAAAAACACGTTCCAATTATAACACACCATATGTGTACCTAGGAAGCATGTCATTCCTCTCACCTGTATCCACCATGAATTTGTTAACCTGGAAATGCTTTTTCTCCCAAACAACGAAGCATAACAAAATTGGAACATAATACGAGACTTACTAAACAATAATTCCCTGTATATTGACATATCCAGGTTGTGTTGTCCATAATCTTCTACAAGTAATACATTTAATCTTTGTGTAAATTCCATTCTATCCTGTAAAGGACAAGGTAGATCAATATGAATATTGGAGAAGAACAACGCGCGTTTGTCAGATAATTGATAACTCCATTTCCATCATGTTTAGTATGTAATACTACAATTTAATAAAAACCTCTTAGAAGATAAGAAATATTTGACACGAGTCCTTCAATTCACACACTATGCATAATTTTAGAAACCATATGTCCATTGATAATTATTTGTACACAAATAACCACCATTATGGAATCCCCTACAATTTGTAATACCTTGTATCCTTGCTTGAGAGAAATATGAAGTCATGTTTCAAGGGCCATGAAATCCACATAATTGTTACTGGCCACCCCACAATCCATAGCATATATTCACAAGGGATTGAGTTTGTCTCCTTGAAAATACCTCCAAACCCTACGATACATGGATTTCCTTTTGACGGCCCATCAAATTTAATTGAATGAAATGCATAGGATGAGAACTATGACTTGACGTAGCAATAACTTGTTTTGTCAGAATCCCTGTGGGGTTTTTGATTACCATTGTTTTGTGCAGGCTTAGATTTTGAAGTATAAGAGCCTCCATGGCTTCGATCTCCCAATCTTGTGATGTCCAAGGTATGATCAAGAGAGTTTCTAGAATGTTTGACAAGATTTCATCCCGAACCATAATTGGATTTCCCTTCTTGTCCATGAAGAGTTGGTAATTACAAACCTTCCATAGATTCCATAAGATAACTCCCAATGTAAAGTTCGAGGCTCTCTTAATAATTGGATTCTTGAAATGAGTTGTCTGCCATTGAATCATTATTATTTGAGTGATCTCAACAGGTGCCCAAGAGTTGATAATAATTATAGGAAGCAGTTTACAAACATCTATTGTATAAATGCATGAAATAAATAAATGATTCCTCTTCTTTACCACATATATAGCAAATTGAAGGCCCTTCTACACCGTTCTCACAAATCCTTCCCCATGTCAAAATACGGTTCCATGCAATTAAACATAAGAAGATATATTTTGTTGTCGAACCTACATCAATACATATATAATTCTAGAATGACACCTTCTCCAATATGTATGTGTCGCAACGATCGAGTAGGCATATTTAACTGTGAAGAAGCATGTAGAAAGAGTTTTCCATCTTAATATGTAAGAATCGTCTGAGGATTTTATCATCCTATGTGAGAACTCATGCAATATTTCCCAAGCGAGACTCCGTATAAATTTGGGACAATATTTCTTCTATTTCCAAGTTGTCCAGAGCTTATTATCCCACTCTCCTTTCCAATTATCTGCTACTTTTGTAAAATATATATGTTTCAATATTATTTTCATTTCTCTAGGAGTAGCATCATACTTCAAACTTAGCAGTTATTGCCATGCTTCATCTGTAAATATGTCTTCTCTCCTGGCTTAATATATTAGAACACATTATTTCATACTGAATCCCTACTATTGTTTGCCCATACCCATAAGTTGAAACCTATAATATTTATATCATAATGAAACCACATCTTCCTGTGTATGTAATGTAACATATTTCCTTAACCAAAGTTGTATGCAAAGGTGGTCCCCTCTTTTTATCAATTTCCACCAAACCTTAACGCTAAAAGTAGTTTTCATGATTTCAAGATCTTATAAGCCCAAGCCACCTGAATATTTGGGTAAAATAAGCTTCTATCATCCTTGTAACAACCATTGACTAACCTTCTTAGCTCCTCACCATATAAAATAAATCCATAAAGATCAGAATTTAGCTTCCATATTTTTTGGAAGAGGCATAGTCACAATCCAATATACAGGAATGGATTGTAAGACTGCCTTAGTGAAAACTAACCTTGTTGAAAAATTAAGGGCTCTGAAGGTCTAATTTTGAATCTTGTATGACAATTTTTCGATTAAATCTTTCCACCACATTGTTCATTTACGATATAAAAACAATGGGATCGCCAAATATTTAACAACAAATTGATCATGATGAAACACCAAAGCATTTTTAAGATGAATTTGGACATACTTTACAGTTAAAGAAAAATATGGGCTGTCTCCCTTTTTATTACAATCCCTAAAGTTTCTGCAAATGTCTACAAAATATTTTGAATTCCTTTAGCTTCAGGAAGAGAAGGAAGACAAAAGAAACAATATAATCTACAAATAGCTGGTAAATGAGTGGAAGATCCTTACCAAATAAAGAGGGACCTCTAAGTTGACCTTGTGAGTGGGATTTCTTTAACATTCTTCCCAATCCTTCCATCGCCAATATAAAGAGAAAAGGGGACAAAGGGTGTCTTTGTCTCAAACCTCGAGAGGAGTGAAAGGTTGATGATGGAGACTCATTAATTAAAATTGAAAAGAAGGGGAGGATATGAGGAAATAAACCCATGTAATCCATTGGGATGAGAACCCAAAAGCTTGTAACGCTTGTATCAAATAACTCGAGCTTAAACGATCATATGCTCGAGATAGATCCAATTTAATTAACATACTTGGTTTTTTTGTAGCCTTGAGAGAATGAGTAATCTCCTAAGGTGCATAAATACCATCCATGATTTTCCTTCCTTCTGGAAAACCTTTTTTTAGGTGAAATAAGGGAGGAGAGAAATGGCTTCATAGGTTTCATTATGATCATAGAGATTATTTTATATATCACGTTGCATAGAACTATTTGGCGAAGACCTTCGGGATCTTCAGAGAAACCTTCTTTCGTATCATGAAAATAAATGTGGTGTTCAATCCTCTCCATATTGGTTGTGATTTCCTAGATTCTTCCACCATTTCATATATTTGTTGTCCTAGGAACGACCATTAGAGAACTTTTGAGGTCTAAAATGGGCCTCCTAAGAAAAATTTACAACCAAAAAGAGCTTTATAAGAACCAATAGGTTTCAAGATGATGATGTCAACCATGGGGGATGATTCAACATTTTTGGGGTAAAAAAAAGAAAAAGACTAAAAATAATAAAATAATCAAACTACTTTTCCAACTTGTATTTTCAACTTATCTCCCTAAGTTTTTACTCAAATTTTGAGTGGGAGTACTCTTTGGATGCAAAATTTAATTCCTCATCCAAGGAGTACCCATGTTGCATACTTTCAATGGACCCTGCTACACCAAAAATGAGAAATACATGAAAAAGCATTATTAAAATAAAAATTTTCATGTATTTCTCATTTTTCGTGTAACGGGGTCCATCGAAAGTAAGCAAAATGGGTACTCCTTGTATAAGGAAACAAATTATGCATCTAATGAGTATCCCTGCTTGAAATTTTAGTAAACCTATAGGGAGATCAGTTGAAAATATGAGTTGAGAAAGCAATTTTTTATTTTTTCCCTCTAAAATTTAATGATGAATCTAATCTTATTTTATTATTTTATGATTTCCTGAGGAGTCCCATTTTAGACCTCAACATTCCCCTAATCCAACATACTTGATAAAATTCAGTATTGAAACCATCAAGTCTGGGGACTTTATTTTTAGGAATTCCCATCACCACCAATTCCATATCTTGTAGTGAAATAGGTCACATTAAAGCTATGTTTTTCTCCTATGTAATTAGACAAGGGATTCCTTACAAAATAGGATTGAGATGATCCTGATGGTTAGTCATAGCTTCAGATAAAATTCCTTGATTATATTTAATCTACTCCTCTCAATATCCTTATGAAGAATTTTGTGAGTACCACCTATTCCTAGAATGGAAACAAATATATTATTGTCTCTTTCTTGCAACATTTACTTATGGAAAAATTGTGTTCTTCTATTTGCCATCTTTAACCATTGAATTATGGAATTTTGTCTCCATAATATCTCCTCTTACCTTTACCTTTGTTCCAGTTGATGTAGCATTAAACCCTCCTCCACTTCTAGGTGTAAAGTTTTTCCATTCAATATCATACATTGTTGCAAATGTTGTATATTTTGTTCTAATCTTGCTTTTGTTTCAAAAATATTTCCAAATTATTTTTGTTCCACGATTTGATTTTTTTTTTAGTACCTTTAATTTAATTTGGAACTCATTCATCTTGTTTCATCCTTTGAATTTTATATATTTCTATCGTCCTGGAAAATTATCTAGAATTTCCTTAGGCTCTAACCAAAAAGCTTCAAAATTAGAAGGGTGGTTTTTTGGGATTTCTTTCAGATCTAGTGCCAAGCGATGTGGCTAATGATATAAACCTAGGCAAGGAAATATGGCACCTTCTATGAAGAATATTTTTGTATTACTTTCTTTGATACCATAAAAGAGTTTAGATGACTAAAAATCTGGTGTCTTCCTCCTCATTTGTTATTCCACATGAATATACCATTTATGGTAGGAAGATCTACTAACTTGGGATTATAAACAAGATCATCAAATGCTACTACACTTTTATTCAAATTCACTATACCTCATTTCTTTTCATATAAGGAAAGGATGAGATTAAAATCACCTTCGATAATCCATAGTGAACTTGATATACTTCTACCATGAGCCACAAGTTGTTGTAAAACTACTAGTTTTTCTATTGGCACTAGAGGCCCATAAATGACAGTTAACACTATTAATTCCTTGGTGCAAATGTACTCGAAATAACCTGTTAAAATACTCAAAGTAACCTTTTTTTCTTAAAAAATAATCTCCAACGAGTTTCATAAAATGGCTACTCCTCTTGACCCACCTAAGACTTCAATAGCCATGAACTAACATCTTTTCTAGCAAGACTCAACAATCATTGTCGTTTATCCTAGGTATGATGGGTTTCCTGCAACATCACTATGGTTGGCTTCTCCTTTTTAGTATGGTCCCATAAATACCTTTGTTTATCCTTGCTATTAAAACCATGGATATTCTAAGAAAGGATCTTCATTGTGGGTTTTAGTGGCAATAGGAAAGTAACCAAAGATTGATTATGCTTGCTTAGAGTTCACTAAATATTCCTTCATTTTTTAGAGGGAATCTCTCTTTCGTTTACACCTTTTCTGTTTTATGTCTTTAACCAAGTCTTTCAACAACAAATGCTTACCTTTTTCTCAAAATTCTTGTAAGGAATGAATCCCAATAGCTCCATTATATTGGTTTCACTTTAAAGTCTTCCATTCTATTAGTGACTGTGCATACTATTCTCTTTGCTCTCTAGATATTTCTTCTAGATCTCTTACAAACCATTCATTTAAGAGATATACTAAGACTCCTTTTTCTTTTGTAACATAATCATAGTTTTCTTTGACCAGAAGAGTGACTTCTTCAATAGTTGGAAGGTCTATAACAACGATATAATTATCTTCACTTGCATGAATCTTCAGGTCTTCCTTTTCATAGGTTGTTTAGCTTCTTTTTGTTCCTTCATGTCGGGAATAGACTCCATCATGGGAACATCATTTATACCTTCCACCTTAGGATCTTCCTCTATATTTTACAATACATTGAAAGCATTCTTATCTTATTTTACCACTCGATTTTCCAAATTCCTCATTCTAAGGTTTCTTCTTCAGGGTGAAACATTTTGAAAGCCATCGATACCTACAAATCACAAACATTCCTATTAATTATTATTAAGTGGAAAGTATCTGAACATATGACCATGTTCATGACACATACAACAATGAAAAAGAATACATTCATAGTCCAATAGTTCAGACCAGATTTCACTTTGATAATTTAGGTTAATTGAATTCGGTAAAGGATGTGATATGTTCATGTAGATGAAAATTCAATCATATTAAATATTTATTCCCTTTATTACAACCTCTAAAACTTTAACAAATCTACCAAGAAAAATTCCTATACCTTCCAGAATTTGTGGAATCGAAAAATCAGCTAGTAAATAATATAGTCATAACAATACTAGTGTCTATTGGAACTCTTCTTTGTCTTGATTGAGACATTCCTCCCAATGACAGATATATAATCTAGCATTGTTGTAGAAATATGGACCCCCCTTGAAAATCCTTGCTTTATGCTCAAATTTATAAAATATGGCTATAAATAAACCTTTAGGCCCCAATCTCAAATCTATGCCTCCTTTAGGTTTCCATTTCTAGGAAATCCAACATTCTAGTTATTTCTCTCTATGCTACTTGCTAATAAATTTACAAATGAAAGACAGTCTCTTATTTTTCTAAGATGATTCTTCAAAAATTTCGGTGGAATTATAAAATTATGGTTCTAAGGATCTTTAGGGATACATTTACCTTGTAAACTGGCTTGCCATTGCACCCTAAGAATAGGGGAAGTTGAATATGAAGATCATGGTTTGTCATATTTGATTGAAATTGAAAGGGAGTTTGCAAGAATGTTTTTTAAGGAGGGGCCATTGGTCCCCTCTTCTAATGCACTCATGTTTACGTCCAACAGAACAAAACTACAACTGAGGAAACAATTCCAATATGTACATGAAACCCTAACTATGAAACCTCTATCTTCAGACTAGAAATCGAAACGAGGGAGCTCTCTCTTTAATTGCTTGTACATGAAAGCATACAATTTCCACATACCCATTACTGAGGGTGACTTTTCTTGTTATTATTTGTTTCCATGGAGAAGAAAATAACGATCTCAATGAGCATCAAATTGGGATATTCTTTGAGAAAGGAAAGATGTTTGAATCACATTATTTTTAAAAATATTAAAAATAGTGCAACTATATTAATTTAAATAATTGGTAAATAATTTTCACCAATTCATTAAGGGTGATACATCTCATGTTGTTGTAATAAAAATATTAGAAACATGAAACTAACTAAAGTGGCATAACCATGTAATTTAAATGACTAGTAAATAGGTATAATCTTTAGTGTATAACAAGCATCAAAATACCTACTATATTTCACATTACTAAACTAAAACAAGTGGTAAATTAATATTATAACTTTATCTTACATTATTGTTAATGATAAAATTAATTAATCTACAAATTAAACTCATATAAGTTTGGAATAAACATTGAACACAATTATTAACCATGAAAATTTAATCCACTTTATTGTGGTGATTCATACTCTATAAATAGGATTTGTTACAATTGCATGTGCCAATACTATGACTTATTAATACCAGAATACCAAAATTCTATAAATTGCTTGTTCATATCATATTTTTTCTTTTAATTAATCAATTTAATGAAATTGGAAAAAGGTCCATAGCTACTTCAGAAATATATCTTATTGTTTCATTTGTGTATAATATTCAATGCAGGCGAAATCCCTAATATCCACTTACTAGTTATTGATAGTTAAATTAAAATTTTGGAAGACCTATTCTAGAACAAATACACTTATCAACATAATTCAATGATTGGTAAACCGAATAGGTATAAAGAAACTTCACGGTACATCTTACATTGTCAAAATTAAATTTTATATTATTATTATTATTGTTAATTATTAAAAAGTTAATTACACTCTAAGGCATTCCCTTTGATAAAGACTCGCGTAGGTGCCACCCTGCACCACTCTACACCTTTAGATTTAATGTTAGACGATTGAACAAAAATCAACCATTTAATTAATAGTCAGTTAATAATAATTTGAAGTTAATAGTTACTAATTACGCCGTAAGGTGTTCCCTCTGGAAACGACTCCCCTCTTGCATTACGTGTACATTTGTGGGCCTTTGATTTCTAATGTTAGATGATTAAAATAGTTTCAACCGTGCGATTAATTCTAATTACAACCATGCGATTAATTCCAATTAACCGTGCGATTAAGACTGGTAGCGGGTAGCGCTTGCTCTTCACTATCCATTGTCTGGAACACTTCTGCTACCAGAACGACATTTTAAGTTCAATCGTCGAATGGCTTGTTCAGGTCCCAATTATAGACGTGTTTCCTGGTGTCAAATCTCGGTTAAAATTCATCACAACAAACATGGAAGTCGTATTCATCCTGGTAGGGTGGGAAATCATCCGCTGGAGATGTCTTATCTCTGTAGCATACTATGGAAGATGGCAAAGTTGGAATCCAAACGAAAGATGGTATACCTATTTCCAGGTAGAGGACTTTTGGACCAGGTACATCGTTGAGTTTCAGGAAGCAGCATCCAAGAAGCAGAAAAGTATTGTTGATGAAAAGGTAAATAAAATGATTGGCTCGGAAGGAATACTTTTTATGGGGTTTGTTGCGATGTGTGTATTGGTTGCAATTTTTTATGGTTTACACTAGTAAACTCTGTTGGTTTATCGCAAAGTTTGTGTTTGATAATACATGTATGTAGAAAATATCCTCAAAGTTTTTATCAAAGCCGAGTGAAACAGAGGACGGGGATTTTTCAGAATACAAGCCAGTTGCTAAAAGCAGTTTACATAGCTTGGAAAAATACGGCACTGTTGGAACGGCTGAGATCGTGTCTGAACCTGTACATTAGCCGAACAACAACACAGTCGTCGATGGTAAGACTTGCAATAATTGTGCACTGAATGTTTAATCAATACACTGTCCATCTTCCCCACATGCTCTCAAATAGCCTAACTCTACCTATGCGGTTATAGGATCCTAACACCTGCGGGTATTAGTCACAATAGCATCTAATAGCGTCCACCCATTGTACTTTAATTCTTTGAATGCGTTTTTTGTGGAAACGATTTCAATTATGTTTTAAATCTTTGATAACGTTTTTTGCGGGCAAGATTTCAATTATTGTGGTTATCGGTGGGAGAAACATATCACCAGTGATATTTGATCAAACCAAGAATGAAAATATGGCTAAGTTGTGAGCAGAGGCAGATGCGTGGACAACCAGGGTCTGGTAAGACGAAATTAGTGAAGGTTGAAAAAAAATGTAACATGCGAAGTCAGGAAGGTAATATCACAAATTTATAATTGCAGACATGGTTGACAGAGCCAAGAGATTCGTTTTTGCTGGAGTATAAAAAGAATACAAATTCACTAGGATTGGATCCATGATTTTGCTGAGAATTTACCAACCAAGTCGCAACAAAAGGGAGCACATTTTTAGGTGGTAAGGCACCCATCAAATCGTTGTATTGAAGGGCCACGAAATGCCATTGACAGAGGCACGATTTCGCTGGGGAAGCAACGACCAAAACATAGTAAATTTTAGAAATAATTTGCTCTTTATATGTGCTGGAGTTATTGGGATATTCTTTAGGAACTAGCAGGCATGCAAATTTATATTTTTAAACCCCTAATTCCCCTCATCATTTGCAAATTGTTCATCTGCATCTATGCTCAGAGAAGACAACTTAGCTTCAGAACGTTTGTAAGACAGAAAATGAAAATTTTAGCAAATATGGAGGTAATAATAAACACCCTATGGTGTCAGAACAATGTTTTCTTGGGTTTCTTTTGAGCCATAGCATTAGAGAGCCGTATATTGGTGAGGGACCTTTAACCCAATGCATCAGTGGCTTCATACAGGTGTGATTGGGGGTGCTCATCTTTGTAGGCAGAAGAAAGGAATGTCATTGATACATTTGTGATTATTGCTTTCAACAGAGCTCTCTAGAGTGTTATCAATCCCAGGTCTGGCATTTACAAAATGTGACTCAGCTCTTAAAAATGAGGTAACATTCTCTGCACTTTTAGAAAATAAAGAAAAATTGAACACTTGTTTCTGCAATCGCAGAGTATGGATATGTTGTTTGCATGATATCAAGGGAAATATCTTATTCAGCTGATGTATTCCTTACCTTCCCGTGCTATTTGTAATCGTGTTGTTAAGATACTTAACAGTTTTCTTATGCACAACACTCATGTGTGCAATGTTCTAATAGTGATTTCTGGTCAAGTTTCCTAGCAAATCTATTTGTACCCTGAATGGCAGTCACTATTTTATCATAGAAATTTATACTTGAAAAGTGCTGATCTTACATTCATAATAAGGCCTCATGCTAATTGGAAATTAGTATTGAATCCCTACAAATTACGCAATTTAATTAATGTCATAATGGAACCATTTTTACAGCTAGTTTGATGATTTAATGCACCTGTTCGAGATATTCAACTTTGTTTCTTCAGATTGAATGTGGTTGTGGGAAGTCATGAAGTCGTTGTCGATGATGGTCAATGTAATAATTATGTTGTATTTGGCAACAATGTTGAAGATCCAGTAGATGCTCTTAATGTAAAACGCTGGAACAACTCTTGATTTCGTTTTTGGGAGATATCATCTTTTCTTCTCCCCATAAATATATAAGCTATGGAGGATGAGTGGATGGCTATAATGACTTTGAGTGTGTAGTAATCCTCTGGATGGTATTTATTGTGAGAATGTCATGCGCTTGAAAAGGTTTCCAAATCAAAAGAAAACACAGCTTGGACGTACACATTCTTAAGGAGAAGGCCATAATGAAGGGTTTGTCTTCCTCATTATCTGTACTAAAGATCCTCTGCATACATGCCAATGAAGAATTTGTTGCTATTTTGTTGAACACATATCTAGCCTGTCCTTTGGTAGAAATTCTACATGGGCATTATCACCTTTTGTTGCATCTATCACACAATGTTTTTAATTGCACCAACAAAAGTCATTGAATTGTAGTCATAACAATGCCAGGGCTCTGTAATGAATGTGAGGCATATATGTTCATAGCAATGAGATGGAATAGTGGATGGATGGGCAAGCAATGTTCTATTTCCACTTCATTTTATGATTGTGATATTGTCGATGGCAACTAGATTAAACTTCCTCATTGGTCATATCAAAGATCTCTTAGGAATGGTTTATTTGGGTTTCAAGTCTACTAGGTGTATATTGTGCATATGTAATCATGTTTTTAAGATACTTAACAATTTTCTTATGCACAACACTCATGTGTGCAATGTTCTAATAGTGATTTATGGTCAAGTTTCCTAGCAGATCTATTTGTATCCTAAATGGTAGCCACTGTTTTCTCATAGAAATTTATACTTGAAAAGTGTTGATCATACATTCATAATAAGGCCTCATGCTAATTGGAAATTAGTCTTGAATCTCTACAAATTACACAATTTAATTTATGTCATAATGGAACCATTTTTACACCCAGTTTGATGATTGAATGTGGTTGTGGGAAGTCATGAAGTCGTTGTCGATGATGGTCAATGTAATAATTATGTTGTATTTGGAAACATTGTTGAAGATCCAGTAGTTGCACTTAATGTACAAGGCTGGAACAACTCTTCATTTCGTTCTTGGGAGGTATCATCTTTTCTTCTTCCCATAAAGATATAAGCTATGGAGGATGAGTGGATGGCTATAACGACTTTGAATGTGTAGTAATCCTCTGGATGGTATTTATTGTGAGAATGTCATGTGCTTGAAAAGGTTTCCAAATCAAAAGACAACGCAGCTTGGATGTACAGATTCTTAAGGAGGAGGCCATAATGAAGGTTTCGTCTTCCTCATTATCTGTACTAAATATCCTCTGCATACATGCTAATGAATAATTTGTTGCTATTTTTTTGAACACATATCTAGCCTTTCCTTTGGCAGCAATTCTACATGCACCATTGAAAGAAGCTTCTGGATGTAGGGAATTGGTGATGTAACATATATTCATTATGTGAGTAATAAGGAGCGGGACATAGAGTTTGCCCAAAAAAGTTGAGGAAGATGAAGCCCTAGAAGAAATGTTTATCAAGGCATTCATGGGTTGGAGAAGCAAGTCAAAGATGGAAGCTTTAGCTACTTAGGGTGTTTAAAGTTCCATGAATGATTTATTGGATTGGGGATGTTGTAACATTTTCTAGGCAAAATAATACAGTTAAACTTTTTGAGCTTTTCCAGAAATCCACCAGCTTTATTCGGTGTTCTTATTCTCATAACAATTGGTATATGGCCCAAAGATTTTGTCACTGTATTCTTTGCATCATAGTCGAGCTGTAGTCAAGATATTATAGGGTTGCAATACTCAATGATTATCAATGGCATACCTTAGTGTGAGTACTATGACATGGGCATTATCACCTTTTGCTGCATCTATCACACAATGTTTTTAATTGCACCAACAAAAGTCATTGAATTGTAGTCATAACAATGCCAGGGCTCTGTAATGAATGTGAGGCATATATGTTCATAGCAATGAGATGGAATAGTGAATGGATGGGCAAGAAATGTTCTATTTGCACTTCGTTTTATGATTGTGATATTGTCGGTGGCAACTAGATTAAACTTCCTCATTGGTCATATCAAAGATCTCTTAGGAATGGTTTATTTGGGTTTCAAGTCTACTAGGTGTATATTGTGCATTGGTGAAGCTCACTCCCAGGGAACCACCCCCACGCAATTCCACTTTTGGTTTTTGTCATTCCACTTTTCGAATCTCAGCCAGCAAACCGAGAGAGCCAACAAGCAAATATCCAGGTGTTGAAAAATCCAAGCATGTCACCAAGAATCAAACATTAAGTGTGTGCCAAGAAAGAAGAAGTGCACCCACGAAGAGAACTCATGAATATCAAATGCACAACGCATCCAATAAAGAGATGAACACATTTCCATATATACATTTTAAGAAATATTTTTGCGTTGGAACTTGGTAGGTTCATGCTTCTTCGTGAGACCAATATAAATGTACTGTTTCAACATCATTGGTGGCAGATTTATGCAACATATTTGATCGTTTAAGTTTAACATATTTGCCTTTTCTTTTCCTACAAAGAAATTGCTCTTTATATGTGCTGTAGTTATTGGGATATTATTTAGGAACTAGCAGGCATGGAAATTTATATTTTTAAATCCCTAATTCTCCTCATCATTTGCAGATTGTTCATCTTCATCTATGCAAGAAGACAGAAAATGCAAATTTTAGCAAATATGGAGCTAATAATAAATGCCCTGTGGTGTCAGAACATTGTTTTCTTGGTTTCCTTTGAGCAATATCATTAGAGAGCCATATATTCTTCAAATTGGTGAGGGACCTTCAGCCCAATGCATCAGTGGCTTCATGGGATTAAATATTCCTATTCCAATGGTGGTAGATTTATGCAACATATTTGTTCATTGAAGTTTAATAGATTTTCCTTGCCATCACATTCATCTCCTCCAAATTCAACTGAATTTCTTAATGTTGTCTCATTTTCTTCCTGCAATCCTTCGTGAAAGCTTCCTATTTCCACCATAATTTGAGTGAAGATGGAACATTAGCATTAAGAATTTCTAAAGTGAGTTTGCCCTTATTTTCTTATAGCTTTGGGAAATAAATTGTTTTATTAACATATTCCTAATTATTCACTGCATATCTCTGTACACAACATAGGTTCATTTGGAAGGGCATCAGTCTGAATACAAAGAGCAGTTTTCCCTTATTTATTAACTTTTCAGTTAGGTTGGATAAAGAACCATCTAGAAGATGGAAGCAAAATATTGAAGAAACTAGTTTTGTTTGTAGATTTTGGGAAATCCTCTAAAGACCAAGGATTCAACATTGACTAGAGAGACAATTTATTTGATATGGTTTATAAACAAATATATGCTTCTGCTAGCATGGGAAGAGCAGGTGGAGGAGCCATGTTTTGGCAGCTGATGGCAAAAGGAATGAGCTCATATAGATATGGTATGATATTCTCTTCTCTCAGAGTCCTTCCACAACATCTAACACCAATATGATGCATGTTCACTCACGAGGATGCATAAAGACTTTATTTGTACAAATTAGTCCTCATGAAAATGACATGGGAGAAACTCTGTGCTTACTAAAATTTTCCAATAGAGTTCAAGGATTAGAGCTTGGTCCTACTCGGAGGTAGCAAGATGTAAGTTTTCACTGTAGCATGGTCCGTGCCTTTTCTTGATATTTTTCTAACTTTCAAAAATTGTCAAAAAAACATTAATTAATGTTATATGCTATTGCCTTACGGCATTTCCATTGCAACATCTGGTGCAATTAAATTAATTAAATTGTAAAATGATGTATAATGATGATTGAATAATGTTACAAATTTAAGTTACAACTCAAATTTCCAAGGCCAAAACCCTCAAGAAGTGCCAAGTTGTGTTCATGACTGCACAGGATGAAAGACTCAGAATAACATCTGAAATTCTTAATAGTATGAAAATAATCAAACTACAAGCATGGAAAGAAAAATTTAAAGAGCTGATAGAAAATCTCTGAGCTGTGGAGTTCAAATGGTTTTCTTCAACACAATTTAATAGAACATATGGTACCATACTCTACTGGATGTCACCCATCATTACTGCATCTATAGTTTTTGTCGGGTGTCCTATCATAGGGGATCCACCGTTAACTGCCACAACCATATTTACAGTTCTTGCAACATTCCGTGTGATACAAGATCCAGTGAGAATGCTACCTGAAGTTTTGGCTATATTAATTCAGGTTAAAGTCTCCTTAGATTGTTTTGGACAAGTTCTTACAATATGATGAGCTGAGACTAGATTCTATTGTGAGGAAATAACTTTCCAGATCCTAGTATACCATCGAAATTCACCAAGCCATACTCAGCTGGGATTCAGAATCTTCATTGACAAAGCCAACATTTGAAAGGAATAAATGTGCACATTAAAACTAGAGAAAAGGTAGCAATTTGTGGCTCAGAGGGATCAGGGAAATCTGCTTTGCTATATACAATTCTTGGAGAAATCCCAAAAATTTCAGATGTAAGTTGAGCATTAACTACTCTTCTTGAGCAAAAGTAACCATTTCATAGTTCAACAAGATTGTAGATGCAGCTTTTTTGCTTTCTATATACATAAATTCTTCCATAAACTTTTTGATTGGACTACGTGCAGGTTGAAGTATATGGCAATGTTGCCTACGTGGCACAAACAACTTGGATTCAGAGTGGTACTGTTAGAGATAACATACTTTATGGGAAACCAATAGACAAAATTCAATACAAGAAGGCAATAAAAGCTTGTGCATTAGACAAGGATATAGAGAGTTTTGCTCATGGATATATGACTGAGATTGGGGAGAGAGATTGAATATGAGTGGAGGACAAAAACAGAGGATTCAGTTGGCTAGAGCAGTATATAACGATGTTGACATTTATCTATTGGATGATCCATTCAATGCAGTCGATGCTTATACAACGTCAACTCTATCAAATAAGGAGGAGACATTACATAAGAGAGACTCAAAGACTTGCTAATATTGCTTGTCGTAGTATGAAAAATCTGGTTTACCTCTGTATCAGATCTGTAAAGATCTTAGAATGAGATCCAGACATATTAATGTGAAAATTTCTGTGCATATTAAATATAAAAGATTTGAGTTTTGGGTTATCAAAGCTATAGATTGAGAACTACATGGATCGCTTGATAGGATGGCTGGTTTGATTTGTATATCAGGATTGCTAGCTTCTTTGTGGTAGTAGTGTGAGATCAATTGGGAATTGCTACTCGTTTCATACTTCAAGAGGGAAATGAATTTCCCAATGATGGTGGTGATGAAGGAACCTAGCAAAAGCATAGAGAATAGCATAGTTGATTGGATAAAAAAATCAATTGTGTAAATACAAATAACACACCCTACAAAATGATGTCTTCTTGAATATTGATCAATATGAATGATTTTCCTTTCACAGTTCTTGTGTTTTGATTCTTTATGAATAGGAATTGATTCATTCAACTAAAATTGGTATTGTTGATTTTGATGGTACTTCTGTTCTCCAGCTTGATGATTGGGTGTTGTGCCGAATTTACAAGAAAAATGGTCATTCTCAGAGAGTACAAGGGGTAGAACAAGATGAATCACCAAGTGCAGATGAAGTGATGGCTTCTTTGCCTGATATTTATCAGCAAAACAAACTGCAACTGCCCAACATTGCCTCTTTCAGTGGGTTGTTGGAGAGTGACGATCCTTTCATAGATGGTTTTTTAAACGATGAAGCCATGGATGGCAATGGAAACAGCAGAAGACTACCTCAAGTCCAGTTCTCTAACCTCTCTCACAACAATTTCAGCAATAACAATGACAACAATAGCGATTACCGTTATGAAGTTGTCCAAAAACAAGAAGAATTAGCAGTGGATAATGACAACAAATTCAATTCTCTCAAGAGGACCCTCTCCTTAGCATATGAGCATGATGAAACCAAACTTGCAAAGAGATTCAACAACATGCAGAACAACTATAGCTACAACGTCCACAGTAATGTTTTAGCCTTGCTTAATTCAATGCAGCCCAATCAAACTTTCCAACAACAAAACTTCCTAAGCACATTGTGTCATAAGAAATATATCCTAGCAGGGATTTAGTTCATCACAATGTGACATGGTTTAAGGTCTTCATATTTCTAGGAAAATACATAAGAATGTTGTTTGAAAAGATTAACATGCCTCTCCTTAAAAAAGTTTATATCGATATGGATACCCAGTTGTTGTTCGCGTGAATTCATTTGTTTAACTTCACCTTCAACTAGGCAATCTTTAAGGTATCTAAACAAGTTCAATGGATATGTATGACTACTTTTATTCCATTTCATAGGCACTTTAACCCCCGAATAGGGTTTTTGGCATGGCTTCCTCAATTCAAATTCATTATCATCGACCCTTGCTTTCAAAAAAGCCCATTCACATTTCAATATTCTTCCACACACTATGCCTTACGGCGTTTCCTTTGCAACATTAGATGCAATGCTAGTAGTTAACACAAATTTTAATCGGGGAGAACTCATTTTAACTATTTTCCTTCCGTGTTTTAATATGGAGAGAGGGAGATAGTAGAAATGCACTCTCTTTCTTCATAATGCAAAGATTGGCTCTGGTTCAATTTTCATTTCTCCCATACTTTCCATGATTCCTTTCATATAAAAACAACTCTATGAAAACAGATCTTAATATTCTTTTAGAAACGCCTCAATCTCATATATGGTATGCTCATCCTAGTAATATCTTCATGGGTGGCACTAGAAAGAAGGTGAATTTGCAGAAGAACCCTCTGCTGGACCCCGGGTGGGCCCTATTGCAACCCTCATCCTCGACTGGGACATACCTTGTTCACCTTCCTCTCACTGTCCATTCTGGTTCTGAACGAGACCTCTTTGGGTCACTGTATGAATAACCTCTATCAGTCAAGTAGGCGTGGGTATAGAAAGACTCAAACCTACGACCATTAGGTTAAAATCCCATTAACTAAAAGGTGGGTAGGGTATTCCTTCCTCCTATAATGGATTAGTTTATAATGGATGAATCATATAATCAAGTCTTGGCAAAACCAGAATGTTCCTACATGGTACCTAGAATCATATAGTAAAGGATTTTCATTAAAGGTTGATGGTGACTCAGATACCAATGATGCAGAGAGGTCGATGTTGTGGGTTCAAATGCTGATGCCGGTGACTTAGATGTTATCAATTGATATTCCGTTGACTCAGATGTTGCTAAGAGTCTCTCAAGACGTTGTTTCTGGGAAAATACCAACTGCCTTGCCATCGAAAAAACCGTAATTGTGTAGATTTGTATATGTAATACATTTTGGTATGTCGTATATGCTTACTATATGGATACTCCTGACTTTCGAGTTTGAAGTAATTAGGCTTTCTAGTAATTTATTTCTCATATTTTTATGCATGGATGTTGTTGGGAAAAGTATCCAATACGGAATGCCCCTATCCCACTCTAAGAGGTGATAGTGCCTTAGCAACAAACAAGGAAAGCTATCTGAGTATTCTTCTTTACGAGATGCAAATAGAGAAAGGAGGATCTAACTAACCGGTATCTTCCGCTAGTTTGTCGATCCAATCAATCTCTCTCTTTCATTTGCTTCCCGCTGCCTGCTCTTTCACTGGTCCAGCTTCACACGGTTCCTACAAGATCACAAGAGCAGAAGGCTACACGAAAGATATAGATTCACATTCATAACTGGTTTAGGATCAGATATAAACTAAATATGCAAATACAACAAAACATCATTGAAATACAAGCATATAGGAGAAACTCAAGCAGCTTTATTGATATGATAAACAAGGTTCAAGAGGAGATACAACCAAGTGAGTCCCGATCCAGCATCTACCTCCCAGCAAAAGAATCCCTTCCTCTCCTCCAACAAAGCATAAATCACCCAATGTACTAATCTCAATCTCAAACCAACATCAATTCTCTGCAAATACCAAATTCCAGCCTCTTGAACCTCTGGGTGAGAGATCCATATATAGATGTGAGCAGAGAGGATGAGTCAGCTCATGTTTTGACTTGTGGCTTCTCTCTGTCAGTTCTTGCTTCCACTTGGAGGTTGAGAACCTCTTACTCATCAGTAGTCGAATTCACTGAGCCAAGTGGCATTGAGGAAGATTCTGGAAGCTTCCAGGGTCTTGACACCTCGTTGAATGAACTTGCCATTTGTCAATTCCTACTCAGCGCTCCCTGGTAGTGCTTCTACCTGCATTGCAGTGCAGGTAGCCAGTGCAGACTTTGCATTTCAGCGCAGACAGCTAGTGGAGCTCTTGAATTGATCCTGATTTGACCATTTCTGAGTGATTTTTGGTGGAGAACTTCTGGGAGAAGCTGTCATTGGTTGACCTTGTTCCTCTAGGGGTAGGAACAACTTATTTAGGGACTTTGGATCCCTTGGATTATTGACATTTCATGCTCAATGCTGTAAGGCAAAAAAATGTCTATGACAGTTGCCCCTAAAGTATGAGGCCATTTATCGGGTGAAATGCTTTATTAGGAGGATCCGAAGTTCTTCTGATGCTGGGAGGAGACCTGTAATAAGATACAATACAATACATTATTTTTCATACTGCTTTCATGATCTAGCTGAGGCGGGCATTCCCATGCTCAGCTTTATAAATTCATTTTTCTGTACATAAAACAGACAATCGTCTGATGGTAGACTAATGATTTTGATGAAATCATCATCCTTTTTGGTAGGATGATTATCTGCTACAATGATGTACATGTCAATGTCTTTATTCTTCTTGAATATATATCGCAGCCCGGATGGATGAAACTAGATCCGAGGTCTTCAATCTCGTTCGATCTTCACTCTAAGTACAAGTCGATCCATGTGAGAAATGTTTTGAAGTCGAACATGGAAAGACATCGCTTGATTACCAGTCAATGATGTAAACTGTTAACAAGCGCGAGAGGAATCACCAATATTGATAATGACCCTCAAGGTACTACAGTACAATTCACGTGGTGTGAATAAAGGACTTGGCGTCGAACACCATGCAAAATCTTTCGGTCGAAGGTCATTGATGTATACCTGTCGCCGAAAGTGAGAAACTTGCCATTGAGGCATGCAAACTTCAAAGTACTGAAGGGGTTGTTCCTAGATCAACTTCTTGGATAATGAGCTGATGTCGACAAGAAGCGATCCGTCAAAGGAGGGCCTTGATGTATCCCACATCAGTGACACGGAACGGAGCAAATGATTTTAATGGAGGTGAAAACGATCTGATGATATATGGTTCAGGGTGGCGGTCATGAAAGGATGAAGGATAATGTATGGTAGTGGATGGGACACGGTTGACTCTTCTGGATGACTTCTCTTGAACATATCGGCGACACTTGTGTGATGGATTGGTAGCATTTACCCTAATGACGGATGGTATGGCGAGACCATGGCGATGTGACCGGTGAATGAAACAACCCAACCCGACTCAGGCACGGAGTGGAAGTGTCATGTTCAAGAGCGACTTGCTACCAATAAAAGTTCTTTGAGTTTCTTCCCAATTTTTCCCCAGTCATTTCTGACCAGTACCTCTTTATTTTTGTCAAGCTTGAGGAGGATAACATGTGCTTGTTCTATAATTTGCCCTTCGGGCAAACCCATCGCTATGTTTTAACGAGCCTAGCGATAGTGAAACACGTTCTCGTCTAAAGACAAGTTTGTCGCTATTAATGCTTTTTAACGAGTTTAACGACAAGGATAACTCGGTCCCTTTTCATTTTTAGAGAGTCTGAAAAGGTACGTAAAGATAACTCCAAAGTTCCTTTTTCGTCATCTAATACCTTAAGTCCGAAAAAGTATAAAACAATACAGAAGGGATGAGTTTTCGATAGTTTTAACGAGCCGAACAAAACAAGCGCTCGATCTTTTTGTGCAATAATCCCTCAGGTCCAAAAAGATTAAAATCTAGATGAGGGATAGCACTTCCGGTTGCTTTAACGAGCTGGAAGGCCAAAAATCGGCAATCTTTTCATATTTTATGAGTCAGATGAAAAGAGCTTAAAGAAGACTCGTCTTTTGAGGAACGAGTGATGAAACGGGTTAGCAGCTGATTCCAGGTAAGGCTTGGAATTTTCCAATCACAGCAGTGTCACAAGGATGGCTAGGTGAAATCACTCTTCGCAGCTGTTCCTCAAAAAGGGTAAACAATCAAATGGAGGTGAATGATCGGCCAATGGAAAAGTGGAGGTGATGGTGCAAACACGACCAAGGCTTTAATGGCTGATAATTTACATTTGCAGTGGTTATTTACCAGGTAGTTCATTTTTTAACGAGCTTAAACACGGGTCGAAACACTTGCTCAATCTTATGTTTATTTTTTAACGAGCATGAACTATGTGCTAAAACTGCTCGATCTTATGTTTATTTTTTAACGAGCATGAACTATGCGCTAAAACTGCTCGATCTTATGTTTATTTTTTAACGAGCATGAACTATACGATAAAACTGCTCGATTTTATGTTTATTTTTTAACGAGCATGAACTATACGATAAAACTGCTCGATGATAAGTTTGCATGCCCCCAGCATAATAACGCAAATCGAGGTGCATGCATATTGGTCACTATTTAAGCATAGTAACGCTTGAGGTACAACCCATTACGAGGTTGTGCCAGTGGAATTCCGTCATAATCCATCAACTCGTAGGCTCCTTTTGCTAACACTCGTTTAACAATATAGGGGCCCATCCATAAAGAATTAAATTTACCTGCTCCCAATTTATCGAATTCTTGGTCGTAAAGCAAGACCAAGTCGCCTTCTGAGAAGACACGGGGTTTGACATTTTTGTCGAACTGCGCCTTGACTCGTTTCTTATGGGCTTCGTTAGCCAAATCGGCATCACGATGGGTTTCATCCAATTGGATTAACTCCAAGAAACGGGCCTCTTCTTCTGAAGTTCCGGGGAGGAGATCGATTGCGAGTTTAAGAGACGAAATTTCGCACTGGACTGGTAAGACTGCTTCCAGGCCATATACCAGTTGGAAAGGTGTGAACCCGGTCGCATTCCTTACTGATGTTCGGTAAGCCCACAAGGCCGAGTACAGGATTAGATGCCACCTTCTTTTGTGAACTCCGATCATCCTTTGCAACATACGCTTCAGGACCTTGTTGATCGCTTCAACTTGTCCGTTGGCTTGCGGATAATACGGGGTAGAGCTGTCGTGAGATAGCCCTAGCTTGGTAGCTAATTCAACCATCATGTGATTACGAAAATGCGATCCATGATCTTAACTATAGCCTGTGGTACGCCGAACCTGGCGACTACATGATTGAAAAAGAAAAGGGCAGCTGTTTCACCAGTGTTATCTAATGTAGGCATCGCCTCGGCCCATTTGGTAAAATAGTCAACGGCGACTATGATATACCCATGCCCCCCGGTCAAGGTGGGGTTACATGTCATGAAATCGATGCCCCATTTGGCGAAAGGCCCAACAGCAACTATTGACTGTAAAGGTGTGGTCTTCTGGTTTTGCTATCAAAAATTTGACAAGCATGGCAACTTCTGACTACAGTTATGCAATCTTTGAACATGGTTGGCCAGAAGTATCCTGCTCGTAAGATTTTTTTGTGCTATTGCATATCCAGATTGATGCCCCCCACATGCGACCGAATGACACTCATTCAGGGATTTTTCGGCCTCCTCATGGGTGAGGCACCTCCTCAGAACTGTATCGATACCACGACGGTAAAGCGTATCACCGACGATCATGTAGTCTTTTGCTTGGTATCGTATATGTTTCTGTTCAGAGTGAGAGGTGTTAGGCCTGAACTTTTGGGTTTGGAGATAAATTATTATATCTCCATACCACTCATTACTTGTAGATATCAGAAACAAATTCTCATCCACGATTGATTCTTCGGATGTTTCATCGTTGGACGACGATGGTAGATCGCACAATAATTCTGCGAAAACTAGAGCTTTCTTTGATTTGGATTTTACAAATTCCAGATCAAACTCTTGAAGGATCGCTATCCATTTTGAATATTTGCCCCCCAGCAACTGTCGTGACAATATATAAGTCATGGGGTTGCAATCTGATAAAATGGTAGTTTTCCGAAAGAGGACATAATGTCGAAACCTTTGAATTGCTTGAACAGCTGCAAGCACTAGTTTTTCAACATAAGAATATTTGCTTTCTGTATCATTTAAGTTTCTACTTAAATAATATATAGGGTGTTCAATTCCGTCGACTTCTTGAACTAAAACCATTGCGATGGTCGTATCCGCTGCAGCCAGATACAGGTTAAAATCTCTTTGATAATCGGGGGCATACATTAATGATGCTTTTATTAAAGAATCCTTTAAAGCATCAAAGGAAGCTTGCGCAACCTGATCCCAGACGAAGGGTACCTCCTTTTTCAAGAGACGTGTATAACCTTTAGCAAGTTCTGCGTAATTCGGAATGAACCTCCTCAGAAAGTTTGCTTTTCCTTGGAGTTTCTGAATCTGAAGCAAATTTGAAGGTGGAGGCAAATTGATGATTGCCTGAACCTTGCAAGGGTCGAGACGAATCCCATCCTTGGAGACTACAAAGCCAAGTAAACGACCAGAACTGACGCAAAATACACATTTGTGCGGATTGAGTCGTATCTTGTAGTGTTGGCAACGTAGAAATATCGCTCTTAAATGCTGCAGATGATCAGTCCACTTTCGCGAATGAGTCGGTAGATCGTCGAGGTATGGTTGAATGATGTTCTTGATGTCATGGAAGGCATAATTCATTGCCCTCTGAAACGTCGCCCCTGCGTTCTTTAAACCAAAGGTTAATTTTCGATATGCGAATGTGCCCCACGGACAAATGAATGCAGTCTTTGACTGGTCCTGTGGGCAGATATTTATTTGATTATACCCGGAAAATCCATCCATGAATGAAAAGATTTCACATCCAGCGCATTCATCAATTATCTGGTCGATGAAGGGTGTAGGGTAGTTGTCTTTTGGACAAGCTTGGTTTACATCCCTATAATCGACACACACTCTAATTGTCCCTTGTTTTTTCATAACAGGGACAATATTCGATACCCAATCGGTTAGAGGAACCGGGTAGATGAAACCAGCATGGAGAAGCTTTTCAACTTCTGCCTTAATGGCAGCGGCTTTCTTGGGGTGCACCTGCCTGAGCCGTTGTCTTACCGGTTTGACATCTGGATACATCTTAATTTCGTGTTCAACGATACTTGAGTCAATGCCTGGCATTTCATCATATGACCAAGCAAATACATCTCTGAACTCGCGAAAAAGAGCGTTATATATTTCCAGTTCTGAAGGAGAACAACCTTTGCCGACATAAATATTCTCTACAACATTTGTTTTAGTCGAGATATTTATGGCTATAGTCTCTTCAATATTGGATAAGTTTCGCTCGGAATCCATCGTGTTTATAGTATTTGATAGGAATTCAAAAACTGAAGGGTGATAAAGGTCATGTTGAGTATCTTCTTCATAATCTGGAAGAAGGGAACGATGGTGGCAATCATTCCATGGTGCCCCCTCAATCAACATTGATTGTAGAATTCCTTCGTCAGTTCCATGCACTCTCGACCAAGGATCTAATGGGGTACCGTATTCTCTAGACCTATCTACCCAAACGCTTGATGAGCGTTGATTTGGGTTCGCCTCCCATGCCCGAAACATTGATTGCTACAACATTTCTATTGGGCTTGGGGGCAAAACCATTGCATGATCCATGTTCTTCTGAGATCTTTGTGGAAGATATCATATTGCAGGTTCTTATTGATGCTACTTCCGCCAAATCGATTGGAGGTGGAAGGGCGAAAGTTCCCATCAATATAGGATCTTTCAGTAGGCCTACTCTGATATTCTGAAGCGAATGGGGGCTTCCATGGATCATGGGAATGCTTCCCGTAACTTGTGAACCATTTGGGAGGAAGTTTTGTTGGTCGACGATCGTAATCCCTCCTTGAAAAGGGAATGCGATCTTTCTAAAATAGGTCGACACTACAGCTGCCATGGCATATATCCACGGTCTTCCCAGTAGGATGTTGTAATCAAGATTCCCATCGATGACTTCAACATCTATTTCTACTGTTTTTCCCCCTAGTTCAACCTTCAAGTTATTTAGGATACCGTACGGGGTATATGTCCTTCCGTCGAATGCTTTTAATGTCGTCGAAGATCGCGACAAGGTTGGAGATCCTAAAGTTTTCTAGAAACTCATCGACATAATACATGTAGATGCCCCCTCATCAATAATTGTTCGGTGAACAGTTTTGTTGAGGGCTTTCACTTGAATAAGGAAAGCTAGTTGAGCTGGTAATTAAGGATCGTATCCTTTGTGGTCGAAGGATACAAGATTGGAATCCTTAGGATCAACCCCACCAATGGCCGATAACAAAGCCTACCTTTGGGATGGAAAATTTTGTATTACTTCAAGAGTCGACATAGCGGATGGCGATTGGGCCAAATCTTCCACTATGTTATAATGCTGCGCTGCTCTAGCGCGAGGATTAAATGTCGATTTGTGTACTACTCCCTTTGGCGGTTTTATTGTTAATTTAGGAATGATGGGTGGTACAACTTCTGTCGAAGTTGTTGTCGAACTACTTGGTTGATCTTTACCTTTTTCGTTCGACAATTGCGGATTCCCGTAATCTTTATTCCTTGTCGAAATCAAAGCATCATTTTGTTGCTTGGAAATTGACAACATTAGCACTTGCGACGGGGTTTCCACTATCAACCAGATTTGTACCTGGATTTGGAAACGGATCAGTTAACACAGCTGAGGTTTGCGAACTCTTAAAGAATTTCTTAAGCTCAGCTTTGTATGGACATTCTTTCGTCCAATGATCCTCATCACATATCTGACACCCTGAGGGGGGTGGTTTCCTATTTCCAGGAGGTTTTGAAGAAGTTTTTTCAGGAGACGACTCACCCTGTTTCTTCTTCTTCCCTTTGTTTTGCTTCTTCTTGCTTCCTGGTTGGTTGGTTTCTTTGCCCTTATCTGCTGATACGGCATTTACTTCCGAAGCAAGAATTTCGTCCTTTGCATTTTGATCTGAAATCTTACGGGCTTTCTTGGACGAAGCCTTTGTCGATTTCGCGTTTGTCGTGCCAATCACGCCATCGCCGGCATGAGAGTCATTATTTGATTTAGGAGGAGGAGGAATTGAGAATTCCGGTCTAGGGGCGTCAGGTATTTTGTCATAGAGCGTGCCAGACTGAGTATAGACCAAGTCTAGATATTGCGCACGAGCGATAACTCGCTCTTCCGTTACGACTCCACCCTTCGCCACATCTTCCGTTATGGCAGGAAGTAAGGACTTAATAAACCATTCAGCTAATAGCTGATCGGGAACGTACGTTTTTACCATCCTACGACGACGTCGCCACTCATGTATATGATCAGATATGTGAGTGGCCGTTGTCTGTTTGAAGTTGGTTAAGATTTCCGTTCCTGTTTCATACCTTATCGGTAATTGAAAATGGGTTAAGAAAGTCATGGCTAAGGTGCTGAAATTGTCGAACAAAGCTCTAGGTAATTCAATATACCATTTTGCCGCTGGACCCGTTAACGTCCTCTGGAAAAGGCGAAGCCTTATCGAATCATCGTTTAGGGTGTTTGATGAACACCACAGATGAAATGTCATCACGTGATTCGATGGGTCTTTACCTGGATTTCCATTAAATTTAGGAATGTCCGATGGAAGTTTGTGAGGAATCGCTGGCCACCAAGGGGCATAAGCAATTGGATCGTTTGTTAACCGGTGTAAATCGGGTAACTCTAAAGTAGCCACGAATGGTAACTGTTGATTCAGGTTAGGTGAAGCATACCCAGGGTACGATGGAATTGCCTGAGCAGTTGGCCTTTGCATACCAGCATAATGTAATTGATGGTGGTATGACTGATACGGCTGGTGGACTTGACCACTGTAAAGTGGTTGATTTTGACTGTTTTGAACATACGGTTGTCCACTGTTCACAAAGATCTGTTGTTCAGAACCTTGGTACACTTGTTGGAATTGTGGTTGTTGGTATTGCACCAGCCACGGTTGTGAAGCCATGTTCTGTTGTGCTATACTAACCGTCGGACCAAGATGTGGGGTAATCGTACCCGTTTGGACCTGTGTCGCCCCACCAGTTGGCGATTGTGGTTGAGTCACAGGGTCAAGGGGCTGTTGCATTACAACCTGAGAAATCTGAGGTTGACATACAACAGGCATCGATTGAACTTGTGACACTGTTACAATAGCTGGTGTTGTTGGGATGTTCGACATAGGTACACATTGTTGCATAGAATACACAACTCTTGGTTGTTGGGGTAGTATAGGTACCCAACCACTTGTCGTAATTCCAGTATAACCTGAATACTGTTGAGAACTCCCGTATGGATATCCTCCCGGAGGGGGTAATGAAAGGGCATACTTCCCCCCATACGGTGGTAATCCGGAACTCAAGGGGATTGTTTTCCCTTGGGGACTGGATGGCCCAAATTGACCTCCAAATGGATCAATTTGTTGAGTCTTAACATAAGAGTTGCCGGATATTATTCCGGAGGAACAAACAGGAACGGACCACACTGTCGAAATAGTCCCTGGATGGACTCTTTCTAGCGGTTGCGAGCTAGTTGGGACAGATGGTACGCTGGCAAACATTGTCGGAGTGACGGCAGGGACTTCTGCTGTCGCTGTGTCATTCGACACAGTACTAGATGTTGACGGTTGTTCAGACATTTTGAGTCTATCCAATAGATTGCCTAGCGATTCTATAGGAACTTCCACTGGTGACAGACTAACTTCTGATGTTGAAGGAAATAGAGTGACCCCGACTCCAAAATGTGTTGGAGTACTTGCTTGCGGATCTTCTACAATTTCCTCTATCGCAATCAAACCAGGTGGAAGAGGAAGACCGTCAGGTCCGTAAAATATTTCTGGTGCCGAAGAAGGGGTTGAATCGACAGCGACAGTTGTTTGAGGAACAAGACTCTCTGAACCGGTTGCAGATGGAACTGGTTCAGTAACGCAAGTGTTTGCTCTCAGACTAGGGTCAGTATCACTGTCCCTCTGTGGCTGTTGAACTTCTTCTATAGAGGCAGGGTTTCCAGAAATGTTTGGAGTAACCAGAATCTCGGATGTCGTTGGAACACTTGTTCTAACTTTGATAGGAGATTTCGAACCGGTTAAACGAGTTCGCTTTGTCCGTACTGTTTTCGATTCCGGAGACAAAGACGGTTGACTCGTAAGCCTCCGCAAACGACGGGGTTTCAATTGACTTTCTTCCACGATTGCGGATTACTCGATCAACCAAAATACAAAAGGGGAAAATGTGTTTCCGAATTAAATGAATTTTTAGACGCTTTAGACACAACTTGCTTTTTCAATTTTAAAGAGTCGAGAAAAAGCTAAAGATGACTCTAGTCTCCTTCGATGTTTTAACGAGCCCGAAGTGACAAATGCTCGGATGGACTTTTTCTGTTATAGAGTCTGAAAAAGGCCAAAAGGAACTGCTCTGGAGTTCTAGGTAGAGGGTGTGCCAAACTTTTCGCAAAACCGCAGAATACTTTTTAGGGTACGGGCGGTCGATCTTCCTGGATGCTGTGTTCAGTGCATTGCGATCAGTAGGGAGGCCGACACGGCTTCCTAGGGATAAAGGTTATATTCCTATAGGGGTCTCCCAATATATACGCGACGGTACGTGGGAGCACAATCCGTACTGGTACTAATTGTCCTCAGGAGGAATCACCCAACCATCAGTGAGGCGACCAGTGACCAGGTTTTACGACGCCAGAACACGTCTCTAGCCTAGACCTCTATGTTGTGTGTTATGTTGCAAAGCGTTGTTAAGTTCATTCAATTTATTTTAGGTTGATCTTTTTAGAAGTTTGCCTTTCTGGATCACCAGGAGATGTATGATACAATTCCTAAATGCAGTCTAAAGATGATAAGCAAGCTTTATATCTTTTCAACAATGAAAATCCTAGCTACAAAGGGAAAAGAAAGACATCATCTTTTCTCAAAGAGCATAGAGCACACAATAATGCACTTTTTCCTAAATCAACATACAAACTGTCAAATGCAAATGCACATATGCATGTATTTGTTTTCGCTTTCTTAATATTGATGCCTAAAAAGAAAGCTGTTATATAAATTTGAATTTGATTTCAAGTGAAAACACAAACAAGTTCCTTTTTTGAAAATCAAAAAGACGATTACGACACTTTATGATTTACTTGTTTCGACACTTTGAAATGCATAAATTCAAACCAAAAGACAAAAGTAAATGCTAAGTCAACTGTGAACAACAAACAAACTCACTCCTAAGATCAAAACAACACTTACGACAGGTCTAGATCTAGGGGTGACAGTATGACTAGTTTACTCTTGTAATGGGAAACTGCAAATGATGTAACAAATACACAAAGAACAAATACAGTTTCTTTATATAACTGAGGCGGAATTGAGGCAAAGAAAAGGGGTTTCAGATAGGTACACTAACTGATAACAGGCTGCAAAAACAGAGATGAAAACTGAGCAAAAGGAAGCAGGGAACCACAGCTGCACAAGGCAAAGATTGATCAGCGCACCCTCAACACAGAGGTTTTGACATTCAGCGCAGGTAGCCTTCACGGGACCTACGTTGAAATGCAGAACCCCTTCACAAGGTCTGCGCTGAAGCAGAAACGAGAGTTGTTTCTGGGTTCTGGGTTACAGTTTGCAAGTTTTTCTACAGTTTTTGGCCGGATAAAAGCTATCAATTAGGTACAATTAGGAGGATGATTTATAGGAGGACTAAGATCTATCACAAAGGGCTGTTAGAGCACTTGTGGATCAACTTCTCAGATCATAAACAGGCCCAGTGAGAGGGCTAGAGTAGCTGATCTCTACTTTGCATTTGCAAGCAAATGCAGTTCGATTCGGCACTCTTGAGTTTATGAAATGAATAGCAATAGAAACACAAGTAAACCAACAAGATACTCTCCCCAGCGGAGTCGCCAATTTGTTGTTGGGAAAATTATCCAATACAGAATGCCCCTATCCCACTCTAAGAGGTGATAGTGCCTTAGCAACAAACAAGGAAAGCTATTTGAGTATTCTTCTTTATGAGATGCAAATAGAGAAAGGAGGATCTAACTAACCAGTATCTTGCGCTAGTTTGTCGATCCAATCAATCTCTCTCTTTCGTTCGCTTCCCGCTGCCTGCTCTTTCACTAGTCCAGCTTCACACGGTTCCTGCAAGATCACAAGAGCAGAAGGCTACACGAAAGATATAGATTCACATTCATAACTGGTTTAGGATCAGATATAAACTAAATATGCAAATACAACAAAACATCATTGAAATACAAGCATATAGGAGAAACTCAAGCAGCTTTATTGATATGATAAACAAGGTTCAAGAGGAGATACAACCAAGTGAGTCCCGATCCAGCATCTACCTCCCAGCAAAAGAATCCCTTCCTCTCCTCCAACAAAGCATAAATCACCCAATGTACTAATCTCAATCTCAAACCAACAGCAATTCTCTGCAAATACCAAATTCCAGCCTCTTGAACCTCTGGGTGAGAGATCCATATATAGATGTGAGCAGAGAGGATGAGTCAGCTCACGTTTTGACTTGTGGCTTCTCTCTGTCAGTTCTTGCTTCCACTTGGAGGTTGAGAACCTCTTACTCATCACTAGTCGAATTCACTGAGGCAAGTGTCATTGAGGAAGATTCTAGAAGCTTCCAGGGTCTTGACACCTCGTTGAATGAACTTGCCATTTGTCAATTCTCGCTCAGCGCTCCCTGGTAGTGCTTCTACCTACGTTGCAGTGCAGTTAGCCAGTGCAGACTTTGCATTTCAGCGCAGACAGCTAGTGGAGCTCTTGAATTGATCCTGATTTGACCATTTCTGAGTGATTTTTGGTGGAGAACTTCTGGGAGAAGCTGTCATTGGTTGACCTTGTTCCTCTAGGGGTAGGAACAACTTATTTAGGGACTTTGGATCCCTTGGATTATTGACATTTCATGCTCAATGTTGTAAGGCACAAAAATGTCTATAACAATGGAGGAAACTAGATTTCTTATATTTTATAGATATTGAATTTTCCCAATCTATAAATAAAGTCCCAAGACATCTTATCCTAAAGTCTTATGTGATTGGTTTTAATAGAATACCTTCTCCTTGTATGGTTGACAACAATATTAGAGTTACCTTTTTCCATAATAGTAAGAACATGGTATTTATTCTCAGCCTGTATCTGTTGTTTATAAGTCTCAACCTGTCTCTGTTGTCTCTGCATTACCTGTTCATACTTGAGAGGTAAGGTAATATATGAGTAATATGGATCTCAAATTGAAAGAGGTTCCACCATATATGGAATAGTATCTGGGATGAGCTATGGAATTTGCTCTACATTTTGATCTGTTTTTTCACCTGCTTCTTCCTATGAGCCCCATTAGTAGGGAAAAACTCCATATTTCACTACTCGAAAATGGACTGTTTGTCATCGCTCGATTAATTTTCCACTAAGTGATTGGTTGCTTAGTGTACGCCCTATTCATTGGTTGCTTAGATGTAAGTGCTTCTGACTTTGCTTTTATGAAGTGTTTATTCAAGATCATAATAATCTGCATAATCGAAATAAAGAGAAGACAAGGTAGATGACGTCAGCAAGATTAGAAAGGAAAAGGAGGGAGAAGAATAAAGATGTTCGTAGAAGGAACACCCAATGGAATGATGGATTGTTTTAATCACCATAATGAAGTTGTTGGAGGTTATGCTCAAAGGGAAGAGCCTAGGAAATGTATGGGATGATGGGATTGTTTCTCTCTAGGACTATTTGAATTTTTTTTTTACATTAACAATAACAATTTCATTAATTAAAATTGCAAATCTTGGAAAATATTGTTTAGTTGGATTTTGTGGATGGTAAAATGGAAAAAGACTTAAAATGTAGAATGTTATCCAACATTTAAACATTTTGACTAGGTTAAATTATTAAAAATAAAATAAAATAAATAATTATAAAGATCCAAAGTTAAGATGGATCTAGGTTGGTTATTCTCAAATTATATATTATATTATTTTATTATAATATAATAAAAAATATAAGAAAGATGTTTATAAAAATATGATAAGTTAACTTTTATAAATCTGAGGAGCATTTTATTATACAATAGAATAAAATATATAAAAAATAATAAAGCCAATTTTCTTTTAGAAATTTATTTAGCAGTACACAACTTGCTTTTACAATGAAAGTAATATTTATTATCCCATTAGAAATAATGTTTGATGTTGAATATGTTTTCTTCAATTTAAACTCAAATAAAAAATAGAAAAATTGGTATAATAGTTTATTAATATGTGAATATATTATTATGAACAATCTTAAAAGATGAACATAGACATGTAGTACTTGCTTTAGTTGTTGGAGCATTTAACATACATAATTTCAAATGTGTCACGAAGAGGGAGCTCCTTGTGATTGTTTAGCCTAGCTTGCTTCAGACAATCTTAGTGTGACTATAAAAGTATGGAAACACCATAATTAACATAGATATTCATGGTGGACATTAATCATCTTTATCCTAACGATTGAAGAGAATGAAAAGGGGATTAATAATCATGATTGAGATCTTATTATTTCTAATACATATTTTATTAATAATGAGTAGAACCCTATTGTGAATGTAAAACACAACTATATTCTTGATGCAAGTTCCATATTAATAATGACCGATGTGTTTTTTATAGACATATATTATCACTTATTTTTTCTATTTTTAATTTATTTTTCATGCATTCTAACTGAGTTTTTGAGATTAATGGTTTAATTATTATTGTATAAAAAACAATTTTCATAGTTTTTAAGCCTTTTAAAAAATTGATTATTGTTCAACTATGATACTTAATAATAATAAAAAATGATATCCCGTTGTAAATTAATTTACGTAATTTACATACATAAGAATTAAAATTATCAATCATTTAAATAACAATTTATATTTCACCATTGTGCATTCATATTGTATTTGGAGTAGATATTATCTCAAATAAAACAATCTTGTTCATATGTTATGCCACTAATGTTCATCCCATTTTTTTTTAAAGGGATTTCCCATATGACTTTAAAAGGTCATTAAATATAGTTGTAAGCAATATCCCAAGTAATTATGCAACTCTAGTCTAATAAGAGTTTTTCCAATTTGTGTAGCAATTGGTGGTTATATTGGTTTTATTATCTCATGCATATTACTCATAAGAAGTATGACACTGAAGGTAGTAAGAAGTATGGCCTTGAGCTTATCCACCTCTGATATGCTATAGTTCCTTGATCGCATATTATCAATTCCAATGATAAGATCGATGTGATAATTTGTATCATCATCCTGCACTGTAATGAAGCAACAACCAATATTTTAGACTTGAGTTTTTCTTCCAATGGATAGTGTTGAATTGAAATATTTTATTTAAGGGAGGAGAAGTTATGTAATTAGTAGAGGATAGTAGGGATCATTAATGAGGAAAGTTAGAGAATACCTTTTCAAACTTATTAGGATTCATGTGAAACCAGAAGGTAGATTTTGAACACCAAGTTGTAGTGTGGTGATTATTTTGTCAATCAATTAATCATCATCATCATCATCATCATCACCATCATCATCATCGTCATCATCCTTATAAAATGCAGAAGAAGGGGTCACATCTGTAGCTTTCTCATCAGAGACAATATTCACCCCTTCTTTTCACTAGAAAATTTGCTTCAATTTGGATATGAAGTCCAATAGGGAAAGGGAATGCCATATGTATTAGCTTTTAAAATGGAGGTTGTAAGAATCAGGGACACGTGACTAGGATCATGGGAAGAAAAGTGGAGGGGCCTTGGGAAGCGATTGGGAGAAGACTAGAATGGTGCAAATTCTCTTGTAGTTATATCCTTAGGAAAGTTTAAAGTAAGTTTCTTCATACGATTTGAAAATAAATCCTCAAATGAGTTGGTGATTTGCAAATCTAGTTTACTGAAATTTGATCTTTTTGTAAATAATAAATTTTGCTAACATTGTTGCAATGAAATATGGAAATGAAAAGTATATAATCATAGAAAGGGAAGGGAAGGGAAAAGGGAAGGGGATTTAATTACTTACTTTATTCTTTCTCAAGAGACACAATCTTTAAATGTTAGACATTTGTGTGAAACCAAATAATCGGCAATAGACTCTAGAAGTTCTCGGGCCTTGGTATCGCCTATAAACTTAATTTCTGCTATGTATTCTTCTAATTTTAAAAGAAAATCATTTACCTCAACTATATTTTTTTCTAACAGATCTTAAAATTCAAACACTTCCCATGTGAGACAATGGTGAATATTACGTGGAAATGAATGATGCATGTGTTAATTTTTTGCAACTATGGTCAAATTCCACCTTGGACAGATCAAATAACCAATATTATGATTGTATTAGATTCCTCTCTTCGAGAGGACAAAAATCGATGTGACGATCATCCAATTTGGTCAAGCCAAAGTTGAGTTATGAGTTACTTTATTCATACATGTATTATGGAATGCATCGTTCCTAACCACATGAGTAACTGCTTGGGCTTGTCTTAAGCCCAAGTGAACCCTTAGGAAAGCCTATAAATAGAAGAGACCTTGAGATCATTTGGACACATCTTCTCTTCTATCTTGTCATAGTTCACATAGGCTCAACGGAAGGAGTTCGTTCAAGGGTCCAAAATCATAGGTGAAAGGTTCGCTTTGGGTTAGGATCTTCTGGATCTCAGACGTTGGCACAAAACATGGCATTCTGGTCCATGGACATTGGTACATAAGCCTATGAGAGTAACCAAAGACCCTTATACGTTGGTAGAAAGGATTATGTGAGCGACTATGGCTTTAGAGACAGATCTGGATAGTGACCAAGCTGTCCCAGATGCATGCATAGTAACTTCAAGGAAGAAACCAAGGGTTTTAGGTGTGTTGTACCCAAGTTGAATGCACAAAGTCTTCTTTAGAGTGACCGAGAAGTCATAGTTTCCCTCATAGAGTGTGCGAGAGTGAGACCAGGAGTTTCAGTTGCACAGAGGCAGGGTTGATGAGAGTGACAAGAGTTCAGATATAGGGTATGACATCTTGGCTTCAGTTGACTTCACTTATCTGGTAGATCTAGGTTTCTCTATGTTGTTATACAGATTTGTAGATCTATTGATCTGTTTTTTTAGTATCTGCTACAAACATATGTATTAGGCTCATTGACAGTGACATCAATGCTCACCAGTGTTCCACACAATTACAAAAGTATACAATAATTGACATCAGTTTGTGACATCACATTACAACCATCAGTATGAGGGTTTTGATTCCTAGCATGATTAGATCTCTTTCATAGATATCATTATTTTTTTGCTTCATAGATAAATTTATGAATCATTGTACTCTCTTTTTTTACATCATTTGAAGACAATCTAAGAAGAAGATTTGCAAGGGTTTATTGGGTTTTTCCCTAGTCTCAAACCAATCATGGTGTCTCTACGTGTGTGCATGTTTTATTCTACTATTCCTTTAATATTCGGTTGCATTGGTGATGATGGTGATGTTGTTTCCTTCTATGTAATTACATATGTTGATATATAATAGTGTAACTATGAATAATTTAATTATTATATAGGGTGAACTTAATGTATTAATGATGTAATGTGATTACAAAGAAAAGAAATATGTCGCCCTAAGAAAATTTATCATGGTATCGGAGCTAGGCTAAAGAAAATTCATGGAGATCACCTTGATGATGACACCATTAATGAAAGCATGAATAGGATGGTGGAGACCTAAAATAATTATACGGTTTGAAGAAAACCATAGGCAAATGATTAGGTTTTGATGGATTATATGAGGTTGTGATTGGAGAGAAAACTCTTGTTTGTGGAAAAGACTTGAAATTTGATGTATGAATCTCTAGCATGGTCTATGTGAAGATTCTTAAGCACTTGTGGGAGATTTGATGAAGCCCTAAGGAAACATTGGTATATGGACCATGGACATTGATTTCTCTTGAAGATTAGTTCAAGAGGGAGACGATTACCTTTCATTGATGATAAGTATTGCTTGACTTATGATGCTTTACTTGTTAGACTTATAGATCTGATGATTATGTTTATTTCTTTCACTTCCTGCATATATATTTGAGTATATGGATGTTTCTAACCTCCTTGATGAGATGTGATCAGTAGATCCTTCTTGAGGATCACTTTGAGACGCAGATCTGGAAAGAGACAAAAAGGTACTTGATGAAAATATGAAGAAGTGATTCAAGTGTCCTATGTCTAATGAGTAGGTGCTCACGTATTTGAATACCACAATGTATGTATGGTATGTTGTGTTTAAGCTATTTTCTCAGTAAGCCCTAAGGTATGATGAGAATGGCTCTTTTCTTTATGGCCCATAAATGCATATGAATGGGAATTGGATATATGTCTTCTATGATGAAATTATCCACTTGGTCTTGAATATTTTGACCTTATTGAATTCTATGAGGTTATCTAATATTGATACATGCTACTCTTAATGTTTGTCTAACATCTATAATCTATATGTTGGATATCTTGATCCTGTAAAGAAGGCTAGTACATTGGCTCTAGAAAATGATACTCTTGATACTTTTCATGATGGATTTCATATATAAGGATGGTTCATTGACTCCTATACACAAGTCTGCTAGTAATGCTTGCGATAAGATTGATGAAATCATATGGAAAGAGTGTTGACACTGTTGTTGTTTTGATACAGATTTATTGAATGACCTAATTTGATATTATTGGTCATGAAGAGAATGACAACTTTGATGTGAGAGGTATAAGTGTAATATTGATATTCTAGATCTCTTAATACATGTGGTCTTGTCTTGATGGTATATGGTTAAAGTGGATGCAGTAACTTGATGGGGTGACTTCGTAGAAAATTCTATTGTGTTCATAATCTTTAAGGTATGAGCTTGCACCCATCTAATGCTTTGAGTCTAACCTTTTGATGAAATATTGATGTCATGATGTTGATAGCCATATGTTTATGACCTAACAGATCTGCTTATGCATGACTCTAGTAGAGACAGGTTGATGACATGAATGAAGATATAAGAAGTAGATCCCTAGTTAGAGGGAGAATCTCTTTTCAAGACTCTCACTTATAATAATATTTTCATTTTGTGGTGATAAAGTATGATTTATGTGCATATGATAGTATTTATCTACAACGGGGTCTTAGATTTGGCGCTCGTACATAAATTAGGGTTTCGTCTCTAGACTCAGTCACATATCTAGGAGATCTTGTCCCTAGACGCACACATGATAAGGCCTAGAGAATTTCCAGACAACTAAAGTTGCACTCATGCTAGCTTGAAGGGAGTGCCCAGACGTTTGACTATTTTTGACCATCATCTGAAGCTTTCTAAAGTTGTTTGAACTCTTAATCATGATGTCCCTAACATATTATACCACTGTTAACTGATTTCTGAATTTGTTTACCATAACATCAACATGTAGACTGAACTTATGTTTGTAGGTGACCAGGACATACAAATGGATATGTCACTATGTTTGTGGTACAAGAGGTTGGCATTATTTTGCATTAATAGTATATATGATTTTTTTTTGTAATTATGCTTGACTATAAATTTGAAATGATGATTGAGATGTTCTTTGACTATGGATCTATCTACGATAGAAATTTGGACTTGACGTGATGTCTAGTGATCTGATTTGATGATTATTGAGTTGCCCTGATATCGATATTATGTGGGCATGATTAATTATGTGTGAAATGGCCTCCTTGTTCTTAGCACAATGGTTGAAGCAATGATAGTTGTGATTTGGCATGAAAAATGGAACCTGCAAGACTCATTGTTGATGTATGCATTTTCACCTATTGACAGGATGACTTGTATTATGATAATGATAACTTTTATGATGGTCATGATATAGATTCTAAACTTTGATGAGTTGACTTTGTTGTTGATGTTATAAAATTGAGTTATGTAAGGATGATTATGTTGGCTTAACAAGGAATTATGCTTAGATCATTGCAATATTGATATTTCTATATTTGATAGTTATCTGATGAATTCAAGATGATGAGTTCCAAGGTATGGCTTTCATATGGATTATTGTTTTGGTTTTATATCCTGATGTTATACTTGTGACAGGTGATAAGAGAATGATGATATAAATAAGAGGGAGATGGCTTCTGAAGGCCAAAATGATGTATCATGACATGATGAATTGATTTATGGAATTTGGGAAAGAAATTTTATATTGCAAAGCTATGGGAAAATGTTTTTGAATAATGAAAATGTAAATCCTTGGATACTCTGATTTGTAGTTCAAGATGTTGTTTAACTTGACATGGCACCCCAGTTCATTAAAGCATTTATGTCATGGATACATAGAGATCCGATTAGCAGAGAGTCCCATATTTGGGACCAAGATACTCTCATATATTGAGATAGTGCAGTTGTTCAAAACAAGCTCAGGCTTGTGGTTTGCACCTCCTTGAGAGGGAGGATGATTATGGTATCTTTTTTTAATTTATATGATTATATATTATCTAACATGAAATTTGATTTGATGTTATGTATGAACATGAAATAACTTCTATTGAGACAAGCAGATATAGGATTCGTGTGTGATGAGAGCAGCGTTGATTGAGGACACTAAGCTAACTCTTCCCCCTTCTTTGAGCTCCCACGGTGAGGAATTGAGGGAGAAGGGCTCTTGAGGTTGAGGGAACTCTGGACAGTAGAGCACTACCCCTATATGTTACCCATAAGGTTGAAGAATGTTGCTCCCATAACTTCATAGGGTCAGAGAATGTTTCTCCCCTATTTGGTTTTGTAGAGTATACCCTAGTTGGCATCACACCTGCAAGTAGGCCAACCTGTTAGGAATACCTCTCATCATTTGGCCAATGATTTTAGAGTGTATTTGGGGTGTACAACCCAAGTCGATTATGATGCAGGTGTTCTACCACATGAATATCTAGGATCATCGATGGGAAGATCAATAGGCGCTAGGATGGGTTGAGATAACCCGATATGATTCCGTGTTCAGGGTAATCTCCCCGTTGAAATTACAGCGTTGAGTTTGCACTCCCCTGTGTGATGAGTTATCTTATTTCTCAGTATGGGTGGGAGTTATTGCTCCCCAATGTGGTTCTAGGTTGAGATGTGCTCCTTGATGATATGCTATCCAATGACGATTGATGATGATCCATGTAGTAGCCACTAGTAGAGATTCGAGATAACAGCCTGATGGATAGAGGGTGGTAGATTGAGCTCCCCTTCAGTAACAAATTGTTCTTTTTCTAGATCCAAGAATGTTCAGCATATGAGCAGGAACAATAAAGTGATAAGCATGAATATGCAAAGGATAGATAAAGATGTATAATGATGATTTGTGATGATGACAGACTTGAGATAGACATGGAAAGATTACTAAATGATAGAGATGATCCATGACAATATGTGATGACACTCGAAGTTTCCAAAATGTCATATTGTTTGATGGATAGATATTGGCATGTGGAATTATCCCTAGTTGAGAGGGAGTGTTAATCTTTTGCAACTATGGTTAAATTCCAACATGGATAGATCAAATGACTAGGAGGATGATTTCACTAGATCCCTCTTTTTGAGAGCACCAAAATCAACCTAAATATCACCCAATTTGGTCAAGCGAAAGTTGAGTTATGAATTATTTTATTCATACATGTATTATGGAATGGGTCGACCCTAATCACATGAGTAACTGCTTGGGTTTGTCTTAACCCCAAGAGAACCCTCAGGAAAGCCTATAAATAGAAGAGACCTCAATCTCATTTGGACACATCTTCTCTTCGCTTTTGTCTTTGTTCATACAAGTTCGATGGAAGGAGTTCGCTTAAGGTTATGAAATCACAGACGAAAGGTTCGTTGTGGGTTAGTGTCTTCCGGATCTCAGACATTGGCACAGAACAAGGAATTTTCATCTTATTAGAGCGACCAGAGACCCTTCGATGCTACAGAAAAGACTTATGGGAGTGACTATGGCTTCAGAGATAGATTTGGAGGTATCATTCCTTGGTCGCTTGCACAAAATGGTACTAAGATCGACCAAATTGTCCAAGATGCATGCATAGTAACTTTAAGGGAGAGACCAAGGGATTTAGGTGTGTTGTACATTGGTCGCATGCACAGATTCTTCCTGAGAGCGACTAAGTAGTCACAGTCGCTCTCAAACAGAATCCAAGAATGTGAATAGAGAGTTTCGTTCACACACAAACAATGTTGATGAGAGAGACCAGAGTTCAGATCTAGGGTATGACATCTTGTCTTCAGTTGACTCCAGTGATGCAATAGTTTTGGGTCTTTCTCTGTTGTATACAGATCTGTATATTTGTAGATGTGATTTGTTAGTATCTACTGTAAACATATGTATTCGGCTCATTGAGAGTGACAACAATACTCAATATTCTTCGACGCAGTGACAACAATATACAACAGTTGACATCAGTTTGTGATAGCACATTACGACCACTAGTATGGGGGTTTTGATTCCTAGCATGATTGGATCTATTTCATATATATAATTTTTTTGTTGTTGCATAGATAAAGTTATTTATGAATCATTGTACTCTCTTTTTCTGCATCATTTTATGACAATATAAGAAGAAGAAGAAGATTTGCAAGGGTTTTCCCCATAATGAGTTTTTCCCTTGCCTCGAACCAATCCTAGTGTCTCTATGTGTGTGCATACTTTCTTATACTATTCCTTTTATATTTTGTTGCATTAATGATGATGGCGATGTTGTTTCTTTCTATTTAATTGCATATTTTGATGTATAATGTTGTAGATATGAATAATGTAATTATCAAAGCAAAGAACAATTTTTCCCAAAGAAATTTAATAGGATGCACATGGGTGCGTGATTTTTAGGGGGATCTTGTGATGCTCCATAGTTCTCAATGAAGTGAGAGATAGCCATTTGGGTGTTGCACTTGCTTCCTAGTGTTCCTAACTTGCAATGTCTTCTGTAAGTAAGAACACCTTGAATCTACATACAACAAGGAATTCACATTGTCCACAGCATTGAAAACAACATGAATGTCAACATTCTAGAAGGAACTGCCAAAGAAAATTTTGTTATCTAGGCTCGCACGAGTCTCCATTGCTTGAACCTAGAAATGTGATTTGATTGCATTGTCTTCTGATGCTGCCACTCTTGACATTTCCTTCCCAACATTCTAATAATGAAAGAGATATTTTCTATTAATATTTCTCTTCTCAATAACGTCACCATTTTTTATAGTTTTCTCTCCCTGGCTCCCATGAAGCTAAGATCTTTAGAAGCTCACATCTGAGAGAAGCATTCCCCACAACAAATAATTTTGCATCTTCCAACTTTTATGCACCTTTTTCCGAAATACAGAAATATGAACATGTTATGAAATTAGCTCACAAAAATATAGAAAAGATAGATCAACGTCTTAGAAATAAGCCTCTTCGAGGGGGAAACCTCCTTTACATTACACAAATGAAAAATTCTTAGATGATTCAAATGAAAAAACCTCCTTTCTATATATAGGAGTCTAAGGGGTCGCAATATAACCAAAGTCGACCTAACAATAATAATATAAATGCACAAAAATAACAATAGTGGAATTCTATGGGGCACAATAATAACAATATGGGGACAATAAGGGCACAACAAAAACAATAAGGGATACAGTGACAATAGTAATGGGGGAATCACTAATATTATAGGGACCTGACATGACCCTCTCCTTCAAAAAAGTGTTGTCCTCAATGCTTGAGTAGTTTTGGATGCTTCTATATAAAAATCTCATCCTCCCATCTAGAATATTCAACGGGTAAGTTCCTCCACTTGATGAGATACTCTGAAATTGATAGATTTCATAGTTGTTGAGTTCTTGTTTCTTTAACTGCTTCAGGTTCCAATATGATTTTTCCTTCCTGATCAAGTTTTGCCAATATTGTTTGAACTAGAAACCTGCCACCTATAACCCTCTCTAAGCATGAAACATGGAAAACTGGGTGCACTCGGGAAGCTACATGAAGCTGTAATTTGTATGCCGTAGTACCTATCTTTTGCAACACCTTGTACAGACGATAATACTTTGGTGATAATTTATTATCCTTCTTAGCTTACTTGAGGGACATTTTTTTATATGGTTGTAGTCATAGGAATACCCAATCACCTACCCCAAAACTTCTTTCACTGTAATGTTGCTCTGCCTACTGTTTCATTCTATTCTATGCCAAGGTAAGGTTATCCTTTAAGAGTTGGAGAACTTTTTGCTGATGCTCGATGTGATCTTACACTGCTTGAACCATCGAATTTTCTCTTAAATATGATGTGACAGATGATGGATGATATCCATAAAGTGCCATAAATGGGGTCATTTTTGTTGCAGTATGGAAGGAAGTGTTATACCACCATTTAGCCAAAGGCAACCATTTGACCCATTGTGTCTGTTTATCAGATACAAAGAACCACAGATATCCTTCTAAATATTTTTTTACTCTCTCATTTTTCCCATCAAATAGGGGATGATAAGATGAATTATGAGCTAACTAAGTACCAAGACAAGAAAATAATTCTGTCCAAAAATTTCTAGTGAAAATGGGGTCTCTTTTGCTTACAATAATCTTTGGGTTTCCATGTAGCTTTTGAATTGTTTCCATAAATGCAGTAGAAACTATACTTGCTTTAAATGGATGAGATAATGCACAAAAGTGTGTATACATGGCAATTCTGTCAACTACCACCATGATAACACTCTTTCCTTCAGACTTGGGTAAACCTGTGATAAAATCCATTGAAACATCCTCCCAAAGTTGGCTTGGAATGGATAAAGGTTGTAACAGTCTTGCGGTCTTAATTGTTTCAACTTTATTTTGTTGGAAAACCAAACATTCTACCACAAAATTTTTGAATATCTGATTTAAGGCCATCCCAAAAAAAAATCCTTCTTAACCATGTGGTAGGTTTTTAGAAATTCTGAGTGCCCTCCTAAGGGAGAGGTGTGCAATTCCCTAAGAATATTTTGTTTGAATTAGGAATTCTTACATAGGTATAACCGATCATTGTACCATAAAAAATCATTTTTGGAGCTAAATGTATCAGATGTACTGGAATCTTGTTTTATTTTTTGAATGAGTGCCCACACTTCCTTGTCATTGTTCCATTCATCCATGGCTTCGTTTATCCAATCTGATTGGATAATAGAAATGGCGCAAAGAGATGCTTCCACTTCCTCATCCTTTCTTGAGAGTGCATCTACCACAACATTTTTCTTCCCTTTTTTGTAGATGATTTCAAAGTCATAACCCAACATCTTTGTGACCCATTTTTGTTGCTCTTCTGAATATAATCTTTGCTCTAAAAAGTATTTAAGACTATCATGATCTGTTTTTACCTTGAAGTGTCTTCCAATTAGGTAGGGTCACCATTTCTTAAGTGCATGTAGTATTGCCAACATTTCCTTCTCATAAATAGCTTTGTGTAGATACTTTTCTTTGATTGTATGACTTTCAAAAGCAATTGGTCTTTCTTCATGCATTAAAAAAACACCAATTCTATTTCCTGAGGCATCACATTCCACAATAAAGGTTTTTGACTGGTGCTTGTCACATTACCTCTTTAAGATGTTCAAAGGCCTTCGTTGCTTCTGGGATCCATGAAAATGCATCTTTCTTCAATAATGTTGTTAGAGGTACTACTATTCTCCCATAATTCTTAACAAACTTGCGATAATACCCGTCAACCTGAGAAATCCTCATAGATGCTTTATGGATGTGGGGATTTTCGATTCCTTAATGGTTTTAATTTGCTAGGGTCTACCTTAACACCTTCATGAGATACAGTATGACCCAGATATTCCACCTCTTGTACTCCAAAGAAACATTTGGAGATTTTTGCGTATAATTGTTTCTCCTCCAATAGTTTGAGCACCATGTCAACATGTTGGACATGATACTTCTAAGACTTTTTGTAGATTAGTATATCATAAAAAAATATTAACACAAATTTTCTAAGGAAGGGTTTGAAAATGAAATTCATCAAACCTTGAAATGTAGAAGATGCATTAGTAAGGCCAAAAGGCATGACCAAAAATTCATAATGTCCCTCATGAGTTCTAAATGTTGTTTTTGGAATGTCTTTAGTCTTCTCTGACTTGATGATATCCTAAAAAAAGATCCAACTTGGTGAAGTAAATTGATCCATGCAATTCATCCAATAATTCATCAATGAAAGGAATGGGAAATTTGTCTTTAATAGTGAACTTGTTGAGCTCCCTATAATTTGGACACATGTGCCATGATCCATCCTTCTTGTGAACCTATACTACTGGAGCAGATAAAGAACTTTGACTAGGTTGAATTATACCAGCCTCTAGCATTTCTGCAACCATATGTTCAATTTCACTCTTTTGGAAATAGGGATATCTGTAAGGCCTGACGTTTGGAGCAACACTTCCTGGAATCAAATTAATAGCATGATCATGATCACAAATAGGTGGGAGGCCTTTGGGAGTCTCAAATACCTTGGAATGATTGTCCTAGACTTTTTGGAGATCTGGTGAAATGGATGATTTTAATGTGGGAACCTCTAGTGAACATAATTGTGTAATTATGCCTCATTGTTCTTTCTTTAGAAGCTTTGTCATTCCGTTAGAGCTTATTACCTTTGTTGATTTCCCTGCGATACCCCTTAATTCAACTTCCTTTCCTTATGAAGAGAATTTTATGAAAAGTTCTTGAAAATTAAAAGCTATTGTCCCCAAGGATCGTAGCCATTGGACTCCTAGTACAACATCAGTACCACCCATTGGAATGGAAATAATTGGGCTATTCAATACATATTCTCCCATGGATAGCTTGATATTATGGCACTTTCATGAGAAATTTATGGTTCCTACACTTGCAACCATCTTTTGACACTCTGGTGCTGGATATTGGAAGCAATTCAATTCCTTGGCTATCTTACAATGAATAAAATTATGGGTACTTCCGGAATCAATCAACACTATTACATTTTTCTCCTTGATATGCCCTTTTATCTTGATAGTTTGAGGAGTGGTAATTCTAGCCAATGCATTACAAGATATGTTTGGATTCATTTCTTCTTTTTCTATGGTTTGTTCCTTGTGTATGTCCTCTTCTTTTGATGTTTCTTGTTCCTTTTATTCCTCCTCTTCACAATATATGTAAAATAATTTCTTCTCGGCACACTTATGACCTTTAGTGTATTTGCTATCACAACTGTAACAAATCCCTTTCACTCTTTTTCTTCCAATTGTTGTGGTGTCAACCTTGTAGGTTGTGGATGGCTAGGGGAAGCAACACTTCCATGTTTATGATTGTGAGTGGTAGGCTTCCTTGTTGCCATAATTTTTCTTTCCAACCTAAATGACTTCTCTAATGGATCTGGTTCCCAAAGGTGAACCTCATGTTGGATGTTATATTTTAAAGTCCCTATGAACACATCAATCCTATGCTCCTCTGAAATATCTTTTACCCTTATATTCAATTTTTGGAAGTCCTCAATGTGCTCCATCATTGAACCCTTTTCTTTGAGATTTATCAATTGGCTAAAAAAAGTGTTTCTTTTTGTATCCTCATAATGTGCTATCATTTCATTCGTAAAAATAGCCCAAGTGACAATTTGTTTACGAGAGCAAAGCCATCGATACAATACAAACTTATTTGATTCCAAATATAAAGTTGCAATGTGTACCTTTTGTGTGTTTTGCACATTATGGAAATCGAAAAATTGCTCCACCTGTGGTATCCATGTTCCAGGATCCTTTCATCAAACTTCCTCATATCGATCTTTGGAACATGGTGGTTCTTCTATCCAATGTTAGAGTCTATGAAATGATGATTAAAATTTATTTTGTTATCATCATGAGTTTCCCTTACAACCCTTTTGCCATTAGTAAGCATTTCTTATATAAACTTTGTGAAATATGTCTTCAAATCTTCCATACCTTTCTTTAAATCATCCATCTTGGCTTCCATGCCCTCCATCTTAGCTTCCACACCATACATCTTAGCTTCTACGTCTTTCTTTAAACCATCCATCTTAGCTTCTGTTACTTTTTGTGTGAGTGAAATTTGTTTCACTTGGTCTTGTAATTTTGATATATCATGTTGCATTTCTTCCACATCTTGATGAGTCATGCTAAAGCTTTTAGGTTGCTTACTACGTGTTTCCATTTTCTTTTTGCAGGGCGTCAATTACCGATAATAATACTTCACTATGCCCTTTGAATTCCTTCAAACTAATTTTTCAAACCAAGGTTATGCAAAAATTTAAATATCTCTATCATTTTAGATCTTTAAGGTCTGAAATGTCGTCTTGCGGTAACCGTTGAAGTAATATTTCTAACCCCACAAGTCTGATTAATATTGGATTCTCCAGTGAAGAGTTATGCAAAATCTCCCACGATGACCTTAGTATAGACCGGTTCACTAGAGAAAACTTGTACGATGTCTCACGAGTCACTGTTTCAACCTTAGCTTTTGAAAATGATACCCAAAAAAACTACATTATGTCCTATTTTTGTAACTTCTAACGAAAATTCAATCTGATGCTCAGAGCGAACATTATGACAGTTTTACGAAGGTCACCTATTTGGAATGTAATTTGGGGGTCTGCAAAAGCCCTAACTTCCTTAGATTATATCTCTGAAAATACAGTGATACAAGTTCTGTAATTTGGGTCCGTGGTTTAGACTGATTCCTTCTCAAATGGTTTTTTTTTAGCTTCTGAACCTTTGTAGCGAAAATTTTATAGTGAAAATTCCATGATTACTTGTTTGGAGCAGCGAAACCCTAGAATCCAAAGCTCTGATACTAAATGTTATGAAATTAGCTCACAAAAAGATAGAAAAGATAGATCAACGTCTTAGAAATAAGCCTCTAGGTGGGGGCAACCTCCTTTACATTACATAAATGAACAATTCTTAGATGATTCAAATGAAAAAACCTCCTTTCTGTATATAGGAGTCTAAGGGGTCACAATCTAACCAAAGTCAACCTAACAATAATAATATAAAGACACAAAAATAACAATAGTGGAATTCTATGGGGCATAATAATAATAATATGGGGACAATACGGGCAAAAAAGTAACAATAAGGGATACAACAAGAATAGTAATGCAGGAATCACTAGTATTATAGGGACCTAACAGAACATCATAACGACTATTCAAATGGCTCACATTCTCTGGCACAAGGTGTTCTACAGGAAGAGATTCCAATGAATCAAAATAGAAGAACTGTAAAAGTAGGAATATAAAAGTCGATATTAGACAATAAATAATTGAAGTTTCTTCTACCTTTCCCTTCCTTACCTATATAAAATGGTGCACTTACATTTATATTTAAGAGAAATACATTAAAAGAGTAAGTAGGGCGCCAATGAAATAAACTTGAAAAAGTGGATGAAACTTGCCATAAAAGGATTTCAAAACCTCCTTCCTAATGATTCCACTAAAAATAGTTTCCATAGGATTCAACACTTGATGGGATCCACTTCAGACCTATGTAATAAATAACACCCCATTACAAGCCCTTTGTGTTCATTACACTAGAAATAAACAATGCAATTCTTATTGACGTGTCCTACAACACAGTGATAATCAGGTTGTTATGGTTCCAAGTGGCTGTCCCCATACAAGTTTCCCAACTATCTTTCTACAGTTGTCTCCCATCACCAGCTCAAGAAGAAACAAAGGGTATCATCCTCTGTTTTGAAATTGGATCACATCCATTCCCAAGTATTTGATTCTCTTCACACTCCCTCACCATGTTTCAAATAACTCCATAATAGAAAGCAAATGTCTGTACAGTTTTACATAGTTGACTGAGTCTAATTTTATCTAATTAAACCTTGTTTAAAGTGGAAGTGAAATCATAAATTCAAGCCCATCTACTATGGTCACCATACTATTCTGAAGCATGTTGGCATGAATTTGTGTCATTTATATTTTCCTTTCCAGCTTTTCCTCCACAAATCGGTTAATGTTAATCATCTCCAATCCTATGAACCTCCTATTATGGAAGAGGAAGTTCACATTTCCCACCCACCTAATAAAATTATGGATTTTTAGCAGTTGTTGGAGCAAGAAACACTACTAGACCTATGCACCTACTCCACTTGTTAGTAGTAGACTATGACATATCTTTTTATGCACCAAAGCGAGCTTCCTTCTGAGGACAAATGGTTCCCAGAGCACCATTCCCCACAACAAATAATTTTACATCTTCCAATTTTTTATTCACATTTTTTCCAAATACAAAAATATGAAAGTCATAACGACTATTGAAAGGTCTCACATCTTTTGTCCCAAGGGGTTCAACAGGAAGAGATTCCAATGAATCAAAATATAAGAACTCGACAAGTAGGAATATAGAAATCGATATTAGACAATAAATAATTGAATGCCCTTCTACCTTGTCCTTCCTTAACTATATAAAAGGGCACACTTCCATTTATATTTAAGAGAAATAAATAAAAAGGGTAAGTAGGGTGCCAAAGAAATAAAACCTGCAAAAGTGGATGAAAATTTCCATAATAGGATTTCACAACCTCCTTCCCAATGATTCCACAAAACATAGTTTCCATGGGATTCAACACTTGATGGGAACCACTTCATACCTAAGTAATAAAATGCATTGTGTTACAAGCCCTTTGTGTTCACTACACCAAAAATAAACAGTGCAATTATGATTGACATGTCGTACAACATCGTTATAATCAGGTTGTTATGGGTACAAGTGTTTGGCCCCATAGAAGCTTCCCAACACTCTTCCTCGAGTTTTCTCCCATCACCAGTGCAAGAAGTAGCATAGGGCATCAACCTTTGTTTAGAAATTGGAACAAATCCATTCTCAAGTATCTGATGCTCATCACACTCCCTCACCTTACTACAAATAATTTCATAATAGACATCAACTGTCTATGCAATTTTACGTAGGTGACTAAGTCTAATTTTATCTAGATAAATTGTGTTTTAAGGGGAAGTCACATCATAAACTTGAGTACATCTGCTATGGTCCATGTTCTATTCTGAAGGAGGTTGGTGTGAATTGATGTCATTTAGATTTTCTCTACCAAGTTTGCCTCCACAATGTGGTTAATGTTAATCATCTCAAGTCCTATGAATCTCTTATTCTCGAAGAGGAAGTTCACATTTCCCACTCACCTGATAAAATTTTGGATTTTAAGTAGTTGTTGGAGGAATACACACTACTAGACTCGTGCGCATGCTCCACTTGTTAGCATCAAACTATGACATATCTTGTTGGGCACCAAAGCTAACTTCCTTCTTTGGAAAAACGGTTGCCAAAGTACCATTCCCCACAAAAAATAATTTTTTATCTTCCAGCTTTTTATGCACCTTTTTTCCAAATACAAAATATGTACATCATAATGACTATTCAAAGGTCTCACATCCTCTAGCCCAAGGGGTTCTGTAGGAAGAGATTGCAATGAATCAAAATCGAATAACCAAATAAGTAGGAATATAAAAATCGATATTAGACAATAAATAATTAAATTCTCTTCTACCTTGCCCTTCCTTTCCTATATAAAACGATAGAATTCCATCTATATTTAAGAGAAATACATAAAAGGGTTAGGTTGGGTGTCAAAGAAATAAAACTTCCAAAAGTGGATGAAACTTTCTATAACATGATTCCACAACCTCCTACTCAATGACTCCATCAAATATAGTTGCCATGGGATTCAACACTTGATGGGTACCACTTCAGACCTAAGTAATAAACAACACCTTGTTTGAAGCCCTTTATGTTCACTACAAAAAAAAATAGTGTAATTCTTATTCACATGTCCTAAAACACAGTTATAATGAGGTTGTTATGGTTACTAGTGGTTGGCCCCATACAAGCTTCCCAACTCTCTTCATCCAGTTGTCTCCCATCACTAGCGCAAGAACCAACACAGGGCATCCTCCTTTGTTTAGAAATTGGATTGTATCGATTCCCAAGTATTCAATGCTATTCACACTCCCTCGCCTTGCTCCAAATAACTCCATAAGATCCATCAAATGTCTGTACAATTTTACATCAGTGACTGAGCCTAATTTTATCTAGATAAACTATGTTTGAAGGGGAAGTGACATCAAAAAATCAAGCCAATCTACTATGGTCTATGTACTTTTATGAAGTAGGTTGGTGTGAAGGCATGTCATTTATATTTTCCTTGCCAGATTTTCCTCAACAATGTGGTTAATTTTAATCATCTGAAGCCCTACCAACCTCCTATTTTGGAAGAATAAGTTCACATTTCCCATCAACCTGATAAAATTTTGGATTTTCAACAGTTGTTGGAGGAAGACACAGTACTAGACCTGTGCACCTACTCCACTTGTTAGCAGCAGACTATGACATATTTGGTTGGGCACCAAAGCCATCTTCCTTCTTAGGATAAATGGTTGTCACAAGTTTCTTTTGAACATAGCTTCCTACTCCTTGTTGGGAAAGTGGGGTCATTTTTGGTATAAGAGTGAAGAACTGATGTGCCATATATGGCAATCATTTATATCTACTCTTAATAGTTAGTTGTAGGATAATAAGGCATAGTCAATCTTGATAATTATGCATTTTTGGTTTATATTAATTTTTAGTTAAAGTTGAATTTGTCAAATCTAATCAGATCTGATCTTAAGTAAAATCTTATAAAAGGCATTTGCTCAAAAACATATCATACAAATATTTTTTGAATCAGTATCCTTGTTCATTTTATGTTTGCAAGTTTCAGCCTTCAACATTTGAGTGTTATGTCTTATCCATCAGTCAAACATCTAATGAAGAGAGGCACATCCAATGGTCTAGTAGTTTGCAAATGGGAAAGAGGTTGATATCACCTACAGAGCTCCCAAAATCTCCAGTGATCTAGGTCGTCAAATACAAGAGGACGAATTAATGACAAAGTATGCACCTGCATAATGGATTTTTATATGTGATCATCCTTCTCCAATTCATTCCTTACGATGTTTCCTTTGAAACATCTGGTGTGATTTCTAGTATATATAGGCATAGTCTGTCTTATAGACGAAATAACCTTTTTGACCGGAATCCGATGATACAATTTCAAGGAAGAATGTGGTTTTTTTTTTGTTTAAAATACATTTTTGAATGCATAAATGAATTCAATACCCTAAAAAATCCTTAGAGTACTCCAATTATACATATTAAACAACTTAAACTAAAGTTTTAAAAAAAATCTGCTAGATTGTTCTCAAAACTAACGAGAAAAAATATCGTGAAAATGGACTAACTATATAGATTCAACTCCACTTTACTGCAGAGACCCTTAATCTAAATTTAAGCTTTGTTACAATACTATGGGCCAATACCATGGCTTGCTAATACCACATGGCCAAAAAATACCAGATGCCAATACCATGGCTTACTAATAACATATGCCTAAAAACCCAAAACTCATGTTCATGTGACACTTTTTTTATTAATTGATTTAATTAAATGATAAGAGGGGAATAACTATTTTGGAGATAAACCTCAACATTTGAATTGTATATACCACTATTTTTGGCCATGTAGTTTTGATAAGCCATTGTATTTGTCAACTTTATTAAAAGGGGAAGATGGCATTAGTGCTTTGGAGATAAATCTCAACCTTTGATTTTTGGCTTCTGTATATGACTAATAATATCATAGAATATTCCATGGAGGTCGAAATACTACCATGCACCTAAAATTGATTGATGATTAAATTAAAATCTCAAAATAACTATTCCGAAATACAACATGTATTTCTAGAGGTAGCTCAATTGGTTAATTCGAAGTTTCTGAAATCATTGATACAAGATCCACCTGTAATGAGTTTGATTTACGTGAAGGAGACCCCTGTAGTGAGCCTCATTTACGTGAAGGAGGACAATACTAATACTTATGTGCCATTCATATTGTTGTGTTACTTTGGGTTTAAAGAAAAAAGAAAAATAAAAAGACACAACTATGTGAGTAATAAATTAAATTAAATTAAAAAATATAGAGATAAATTAAATAAAAAAAAAAATTTAAAACATAATTTTTTAAAATTTTAATTTATTATATATTAAAAAAACTAAATTTCTATTTTTTTAATGTGTTAACTGAATTTATTTCTAATAAAATGATAATAATTGATTGAGTTATCTAACAATGAAATGATATACTATAATAAATATATATGAAATAAAAAATAGACAGTGAGAAAAATGGTGATAAGTGCACCACAAAAGTTGTGGTGGTGAAACACAAATCTTTTTTTTGGGTTTTAATTATTATTATTTTGTTAGAGGTAAAATCATTTTTAATTATAATTTATGTATTCATAGGATGTTAATGTTATTTGATAATTTGTATGATATTTTCATAATTGTATTAGTTAAATGTGAAAAATTAAACTTATTTTGAGTTAGTATTTCTGAATCTATTACATTAATATTTTTAGTTGACATTTCGAGCCAACAAGTGTGATATATCATCACGACATTGATGATGTGCCACACTTGTTGGCTGCAAACGTCCACTAAAAAGCTTAATGTGATGCATCTGGAAATATTAAATCAAAATTTCTCTTCTCAAAGAAGCATTAACTCGGAGAATTTAAACATATATTAGAGATTTAAGATAGTTAATGAGTTCCATTTATTGATGCAAAGGAGAGGATGAAAGTATTCCAACATTTTTCATTCATAACCATAAGACAAATATTCGTATTAACGTAAGACTAACACATCCATATAAATTAAATGGTTGGTAAACCATAACAAATATCAATGCATGATAAGCATCAAATCACATAATGATACATTTCCTATTTTTGTTTTTTTCTGTGGGGTAAATATTGTATTATATTTAAAAATTGGGGTTTTCATGGATAATCTAGAAATTATAGGTCAATCTTTCGCTATGAAGACAAAACCATAGAAAAAATTGCACTCTTCCAAGAGAGGCATACGAAAAAATGCTCTACAAAGTACTAAATAGAAAATGTATATAATAAAAAATGGGTCTGATTAGCCAGGAGTGTGCACTAGATAATCATAATGACAAATAGACTTGGGCATAGCAAGACTAATCTAAGGAATCAAACTTAGTAACAACAACTTGAATAGGGTCTTTAGTGTTGCCAAGGATGTTGTCTACCAAGTGAGGAATGCCTAGATGCTACTCGATGTGGCCCAATCATTGATATGTGTCCCTCAAGTTATGGTGAAGGTGATGTAAAGAGTTCAGGATCTCAACTTGATGCTCAAAAGGATCCATCAAAAATCTACTTAGAAGGAACTTCAAATGGAAATACAAATCAATGGTGTACATGAACTTATTAAATAAACCTCGTGTATGCCCCTCATCTAGCACCTAGTCAACTAGATGTACAGTAAATTATGTATCTTAATTTTGTTCTCATTGGGATGCACCACCCTATTCCATATGAAATAAGTCCTCTCAGACGGGTCTCAAGCTGAGGTATTGAAACTTGGTTGTTGATTCCAGAAGGCTATGATGCACACATGTTTTTCCCTGTGAAGCTCACTCCTAATTATATGTAGCCTGAATCAACTCGTGCTCACTAACAAGGCGTGTTAGAGGACCAAAGATGGATATAGAAGGGCATGGATGAAAAGTTGAACAAATGAGAATTGGATGTAAGGGGGAATTCAACATACGGAGAGCAGGGGGGATGATAGCACTCATTCAAAAGGAAACAAAATCTAGTGATATGGTATACAACCATCCTATTGAAAGAATACAATGAGGGCACGCGAGTGGACAAAAAATTGGTGAACCTACCAAGGATGCTAGCTGTAAGATGTGATAACCAATTGGATAAGGATTAGGGGATGGATACAAGGTTGTAGGTGTGAACAAAGAGGTGAATAGATCCTCAAGATAAAATAGGGTCAGGAAATAAGCATGATGGGTAGATGGTGAGAAAAAGAGGAAAAAACTTCAATTATTGAGTCAGAGACAACAATTAAGGAGAAAAACACGAACCTTAAAAGGTCATACCAAACATTTGCAGTAGTTGTCTAATGCCCACATGGAGTGTTTCATAGGATCAAGCTAATTCCTATGCGACTCCCAGTGTGATCACCTACATGCATACTCGATAAAATTCAAAAAGGAAACAATATTTTTGGGCCAATAATCTAGGGAGTCGAATGGAAAATTCCACACTAATTTTAGGAAAGGAGGATAATTTAAATGATTTTGAAGTTGTTGAGAGAAGTATGAATGAGAGTGTCAGGGCCTAGCTCAATATCACAGGAGTGGACTGGCTAGAGCCCCTAGTACTAATTGTCCAAAGCTAAAGAAGGATTTACAGACTAGAAAAATGGTTTTGTTGTAATAACATACGAGAGAAATCACACTAGGAGGAGGATTTCATATATTAAAGTGTTAAATATATTCATCAAACATGAGGGGACTTGATTCTCGCGATGAGACAATGACATTTCAATGATTCTATAGTGCATGGTATTGGAATCAAGGAAGTTTTTTATTTGTTGTCTTGGTTGAAATGATATGAGAATTTTTTTCATCCATCTTATTGTGGGAGCGTCGTGCCATGTCACAGGCCCACTTGGAAAAGTGGGGTAGTGGGGTGGTGGAAAGACCCCTCGCACCACATTCACCACTTTTACATTAAAGACACCCCAAATACATTTCACGTTACTAAAATTAAAAAAATCATAAAAATTAAATAAAGTATAACCTTATTTTTAATCATTAGTATTATCATAATTATAAAAGGAATTAATAAAAGAGTTAAACATCTCTCTCTCTGTCTCTCTATCTCTCTCTCTCTCTCTCGCTATATATATATATATATATATATATATATATATATATATATATATATATATATATATATATATATATATATATATATATATATATATATATATATATATATATATATATAGATAAGACATGTGGAAATATTATTAGCCATAGAGATTTACCCCCACATTACCATTGATATTCTTAAAATATTCTTTCTTAGAATACCATGCACCAATACCATAGCTTATCAATACCACATGCTCAGAAAACCAGAACTCATTTCATATGGTACCTGCTTATATGAATTTTTTTTAATTAATCAATTTAATTAGAAGGAAAAAAATAGCATAAAAACATTGTATTTGGATTTAAATATTTGTTTTCTTAACAATATTAATAATATTATATAATATTATATGGAGGTTAAATCCCTACCATCAACATAATAATTATTAATAATTAGATGAAAATGTGTTAGGGCCTACTTGTTCTCAAGTAGACACGCTTATCAACATAATTAATTTGTCAGTGATTAATTTATCAATCCTCAATACGAGGATGCCTTTAACATAACTATATATATTAAATGGCTAGTAAATGTCTATATACAACAATGAATAGTAAGCATTAGAAAACTTCATGATATGTCTGATGTTACTAAAATTTAAAAATTTCATAAAAGCTAATTAAATTATATTTTTATCTTACATGTCATTATTATTTAGGAGAATTTGGTTATGAAACTAAACCATAACAACTATGTTTCTAGTAGTGTTACTACTATTGTTTTTATGGCTAATGGTAGTGGAGGGAGCACATATCCTTCCTACAATAGGATTATGGAATGATACAAATGTTCTAGGTAGCCTTCTCTTTCTAAACCCAATGATTCTAGCCAAAACGATGATCGAGAACAACAAAATTTCTTGTAGTCTAATACACGATCATGAAATTTAATGTTCGGGGAGATATCTTCCAAAAGGAGTATCAAATAGAAAATTTGAATTTCAATCCAGTTGCACTAGAGAATATACCCAATACATGAAATATCACACCTTAATCATAAAATTCCTTGGCATCTAGCATTCAAAGAAGCAAATCTCCCAGTGGATCTAATTAAAATGGAAGTCAAAGGGAAAAAATGATTTGGAATTGGAAGCCATAAGTTTTTTCACTATAGTATTAACAATATTGAATATATAACTCGAGTCTTCAAAAATGGCTTGAACTTTTCAACCTGGTTCAATTATATCTCCACTTATGGATAAAAATATTTCTACTTGATAAGGAAGATTTCATGGTAGCTATGATCTAGATTACGGTGTAGTCATTGCCATAGGAATTCGTGATTAAGAAGTTCTAGCTAGTATTGGCAATGCCATGACCATTTTGTCAATGCTTAACAAGGAATAGAACAAGGATGTATATTTGTTATGCATGTATATATGTTACATGAATAACTCTGAGTTTCTCCTATAACCCATAGATATTTATTATGAGGATGAGATTCTAAGTCAAAACCCAGATTACAAGCACATCCCCTTTTGCTATCAAAGGTGCCATAAATGTGTCCATTTTTATCATAATTTTCCCCTTCTGACTATAATTTCTAACCCCAATCCTAACTCTTCTGTTGATGAGAGGTAAACATAAGGACCCTAAAATCCCTCCCTTGCAACCCAACATGTATGGGAAGAAACTTTCCACTAATAATCACTTTTACCACCTCCCATCCTTGAAGTATCCCAATCCTCTCTTCACCTGTTATGAAACTAACTCAAGAAAAGATAGAAAATATAGATCAACGCCTTAGAATTCAGCCTCTTCGAGGGGGAAACCTCCTTTACATTACATAAATGAACAATTCTTGGATGATACAAATGACAAAACCTCCTTTCTATATATAGGAGTCTAAGGAGTCACAATATAATCCAGCCGACCTAACAATAATAATATAAGGACACAAAAATAACAATAGAGGGATTCTATGGGGCACAGTAATAACAATATGGGGGCAATAGGGGCACAAAGATATTAATAAGGGGTATAACTACAATAGTAATGGGGTAATCACTAGTATTATAGGGACCCAACATGCCCCTCTCCTTCAAAAAAGTGTTGTCCTCAACACTTGAGTAGTTCTGGATACTTCTGCATAAAATTCTCATCCTCCCATGGGAATCTTCAGCGGATAAGTTCTTCCACTTGGTAAAATACTCTGAAATTGATCGATTTCGTAGCTGTCGAGTTCTTTCTTCTGTGACTGCTTCCGGTTCCAATATAATTTTTCCTTCCTCGTCAAGTTCTGGCAATATTGTTTGAACTGGGAGCTTGTCGCCTATAACCTTCTTTAAACATGAAACATGGAAAACTGGGTGCAATCGAGAAGCTGCAGGAAGCTCCAATTTGTATGCCATAGTACCAATCTTTTGCAACACCTTGTACAGACCATAATACTTTGGTGATAATTTATTATCCTTCTTAGCTTGCTTGAGGGACATTTGCTTATATGGTTGTAGCCGTAGGAATACCCAATCACCTACATCAAAACTTCTTTCACTGCGATGTTGATCTGCCTGTTGTTTCATTCTATTCTGTGCCAACACGAGGTTATCCTTTAAGAGTTGGAGGACTTGTTGTTGATGTTCGATGTGATGTTCCACTGCCTGAACCTTAGAATTTTCTCTTAAATATGATGTGATGGATGGTGGTTGATACCCATAAAGTGCCATAAATGGGGTCATTTTTGTTGCTGTATGGAAGGAAGTGTTATACCACCATTCAGCCAGAGGCAACCATTTGACCCATTGTGTCTGTTTATCAGATACAAAGCAACGAAGATATCCTTCCAAACATTTGTTTACTATCTCAGTTTTCCCATCAGATTGAGGATGATAAGATGAGCTATGAGCTAACTGAGTACCAAGACAAGAAAATAATTCTGTCCAAAAATTTCCAGTGAAAATGGGATCTCTGTCACTTACAATAATCTTTGGGTTTCCATGTAGCTTTTGAATTGTTTCCATAAATGCAGTAGAAACTGTACTGGCTTTAAATGGATGTGATAATGCACAAAAGTGTGCATACTTGGTAAGTCTGTCAACTACCACCATGATGACACTCTTTCCCTCAGACTTGGGTAAACCTGTGATAAAATCCATTGAAACCTCCTCCCAACGTTGGCTTGGAATGGATAAAGGTTGTAATAGACCTGGTGTCTTAATTGTTTCAACTTTATTTTGTTGGCAAACCAAACATTCCGCCACAAACTTTTGAATATCTGATTTAAGGCCATCCCAAAAAAATTCCTTCTTAACCCTGTGGTAAGTTTTTAAAAATCCTGAGTGCCCTCCTAAGGGAGAAGTGTGCAATTCCATAAGAATCTTTTGTTTTAGCTGGGAATTCTTACAGAGGTATAAGCGATCTTTGTACCATAACGAATCATTTTTCCAGCTAAATGTATCAGACGTACTGGAATCTTGTTGTAACTTTCGAATAAGTGCCCACACTTCGTCATTCTTCCATTCCTCCCTTGCTTCGTTTATCCAATCTGGTTGGATAATAGAAATGGCGCACAACAATGCTTCCACATCCTCATCCTTTCTTGAGAGTGCATCTGCCACCACATTTTGCTTCCCTTTTTTGTAGATGATTTCAAAGTCATAACCCAACATCTTTGTGACCCACTTTTGTTGCTCTTCAGAGGATAATCTTTGTTCTAAAAAGTATTTAAGGCTATCATGATCCGTTTTTACCTTGAAGTGTCTTCCCATTAGGTAGGGTCGCCATTTCTTAAGTGCATGGAGTATTGCCAACATTTCCTTCTCATAAATAGCTTTGCTTAAAAACTTTCCCTTGATTGGACGACTTTCAAAAGCAATGGGTCTTTCATCTTGCATTAGAACAGCACCAATTCCATTTCCTGAAGCATCACATTCCACAATAAAGGTTTTTGTGAAGTCCGGTGTAGCTAAGACCGGTGCTTGGCACATTGCCTCTTTAAGATGTTCAAAGGCCTTTGTTGCTTCCGGAGTCCATGAAAATGCATCTTTCTTCAATAATGTTGTTAGAGGTGCTGCTATTCTCCCATAATTCTTAACAAACTTGCGATAATACCCTGTCAACCCGAGAAATCCTCGCAGATGCTTTATGGATGTGGGGATTTTCCATTCCTTAATGGCTTTAATTTTGCTAGGGTCTACCTTAACTCCTTCATGAGATACAATATGACCCAGATATTCCACCTCCTGGACTCCAAAGAAACATTTGGATCTTTTTGCATATAATTGTTTCTCCTCCAATAGTTGTAGCACCCTGTCAACATGTTCAACATGATCCTTCCAAGACTTGTTGTAGATTAGTATATCATCAAAAAATACTAACACAAATTTTCTAAGGAATGGTTTGAAAATTGAATTCATCAAACCTTGAAATGTTGAAGGTGCATTGGTAAGGCCAAAAGGCATGACCAAAAATTCATAATGACCCTCATGAGTTCTAAATGTTGTTTTCGGAATGTCTTCAATCTTCATTCTGATTTGATGATATCCTGAACGAAGATCCAACTTGGTGAAGTAAATTGATCCATGCAATTCATCCAGTAATTCATCAATGACAGGAATGGGGAACTTATCTTTAATAGTGAGCTTGTTGAGCTCCCTATAATCTGGACACATGCGCCATGATCCATCCTTCTTGTGCACCAATACTACTGGAGCAGAGAAAGAACTTTGACTCGGTTGAATTATACCAGCCTCTAGCATTTCTGCAACCATACGTTCAATTTCACTCTTTTGGACATAGGGATATCTGTACGGCCTGATGTTTGGAGGAACACTTCCTGGAATCAGATGAATAGCATGATCATGATCACGCATAGGTGGGAGACCTTTGGGAGTCTCAAATACCTTGGAATGATTGTCCAGGACTTTTTGGAGATCTGGAGAAATAGATGATTCCGATGTGGAAACATCTAGCGAACATAATTGTGCAATTACACCTCTTTGCTCCTTTTTTAGAAGCTTTGTCATACCATTAGAGCTGATTATCTTTCCTGGTTTCCCTGCAATACCCCTTAATTCAACTTCCTTTCCTTCCATAGAAAATTTGATGAAAAGTTCTTGAAAATTAAAAGCTATTGTACCCAAGGATTGTAGCCATTGGACTCCTAGTACAACATCAGCACCTCCCATTGGAATGGAAAGCATTGGGCTAGTCAATACATATTCTCCCATGGATAGCTTGATATTATGGCACTTTCCAGAGCAATTTATTGTTCCTCCATTTGCAATCATCACTTGACACTCTGGTGCTGGATATAGGAAGCAATTCAATTCTTTTGCTACCTTACAATGAATAAAATTGTGGGTGCTTCCTGAATCAATCAACACTATTACCTTTTTCTTCTTGATTTGTCCTTCTATCTTGATGGTTTGAGGAGTGGTAATTCCCGCCAATGCATTACAAGATATGGTCGGATTTATTTGTTCTTCATCTAGGCTTTGTTCCTGGAGTATATCCTCTTCTTTTGACCTTTCTTGCTCCTTTTCTTCTTCCTCTTCACAATCTATGTAGAATAATTTCTTCTCAGCACACTTATGACTTTTAGTGTATTTGCTATCACAACTGTAACAAAGCCCTTTTGCTCTTTTTTCTTCCAATTGTTGTGGTGTCAACCTTATAGGTTGTGGAAGACTAGGGGCAACAACACTTCCGTCTTTATAGTTGTGAGTGGTATGCTTCCTGGTTGCCATAATTTTGCTTTCCATTTTTCTTGCTAACCTGAATGCCTTCTCTAATGAATCAGGTTCCCAAAGGCGAACATCATGTTGGATATTATCCTTTAAAGACCCTATGAACACATCAATCCTATGCTCCTCTGGAATATCTTTTACCCTTATGTTCAATTTTTGGAACTCCTCAATGTGCTCCATTATTGAACCCTTTTGTTTGAGACTTATCAATTGGCTAAAAAAAGTGTTGCTTTTTGTATCCTCATAATGTGCTATCAATTCTTCCGTAAAAATTGCCCAAGTGATAAATTGTTTACGAGAGCAAAGCCATTGATACCATACAAACTGATTTGGTTCCAAATATAAAGTTTCCATACGTACCTTTTGTGTGTTTTTCACATTATTGAGATCGAAGAATTGCTCCATCTGTAATATCCATGTGGCGTGATCCTTGCCATCAAACTTCCTCATATCGATTTTTGGAATATGGTGAGTCTTCGATCCAACATTAGAGTCTATGGAATCATGATTAACATTTCTTTTGTTCTCATCATGAGTTTCCTTTAGTACCCTTTCACCCTTAGTACCATTTCTTGTAGCAACTTATTCATATTTATCTTCAATTCCTCCATGTCTGTCTTCAAATCTATCTTCAAATCGTCCATCTTAGCTTCTACGCCTTTCTTTAAACCATCCATCTTAGCTTCTACATCTTTCTTTAAACCATCCATCTTAGATTTTGTTCCTTTTTGTGCAAGTGACAATTGTTGCACTTGGTCTTGTAATTTTGATATATCATGTTGCATTTCTTCCTCTTCTTCATGGGTCATGCTAGAGCTTTCAGGTTTCCTACTAGGTGTTTGCATTTTCTTTCCTCGGGGCATCAATTACCAATAATAATGCTTTACTATGCCCTTTGAATTCCTTCAAACTAATTTTTCAAACCAATCTTATGCAAAAAAATTTAAAAAACTACACACCTTTTTTCACTTTGTAGGAGCTCGATATTGCCTCTGATGTATCTCTGTACTTTGAAATCATCTAGTTCTAAATTTGTGACCTGAAGTAGCCCTTTTTTTCCTCTTTCCAATGCCACAAGTCTGACCCAAATTGGATTCTCCAAGGAAGAGTTATGCGAAATCTCCCACAGTGACTTGATTATAGACTAGTTCAGTAGAGCGAACTTGTATGACGTGCCACGAGTCACTGTTTTGACCTTTGGATTTGAAAAATGCATACAAGAAACTACAGTCCATCCTCTTTCTGTACCTTCTTACAAAATTTCAATCCAATCCCCAGAGAGAAAGTTATGACGATTTTCCCCAGGTCACCTGTTTGGAATGTAATTCAGGAGTCTGCAAAAAGACCAACTTCCTCAGATCATATCTCCGCAAATATAGTGCTAAAAGCTTTGAAATTCAGACCCGAGGTTCAGCGCGATTTCTTCTCAAATGGTTTTTTTTGCAACTTCTGAAACGTCGCAGAAAAAAAGTTATAGCAAAAATGCCACGAAGACCTGTTTGGAGCAGCGAAACCCTAGAATCCAAAGCTCTGATACCAAATGTTATGAAACCAACTCAAGAAAAGATAGAAAAGATAGATCAACGCCTTAGAATTCAGCCTCTTCGAGGGGAAACATCTTTTACATTACATAAATGAACAATTCTTGGATGATACAAATGACAAAACCTCCTTTCTATATATAGGAGTCTAAGGAGTCACAATATAATTCAGGCGACCTAACAATAATAATATAAAGCCACAAAAATAACAATAGAGGGATTCTATGGGGCACAGTAATAACAATATGGGGGCAATAGGGGCACAACAATATTAATAAGGGGTATAACTACAATAGTAATGGGGTAATCACTAGTATTATAGGGACCCAACATCACCTCATCATCCCATGAAACAATTATGAAATATTCCAATATAACTCTGCCATCCTCTTCATATACACCCCCTCTTGCTTCATGCCCCTACCTCACACTCGCCCACATCAAGCTACCCCAAAATATGGCCCAAATCAATCCTTAGATTTTAATGAGAATAATGATTTAGATTTTCTTAACTTGCCTAAAATTGCTAGAACCTAGAAAGGAAACATTTAAACACACTCTCTCATAAGATCAAGTGAAGGTATTTGGTCAAGCGTATTTCAAATCTCACCAATATTCCTTAAAATTGGTATCAAGGAAATCTAATCCAACCTTGTTAGGAGTTCAATCTGAGCAAATGAAGGACCTCATTAAAGTCCATAGAGGAAAGAAAAAAGGCAGGAAAAGTAATAAGCAAATATTGGAAGAATTGGGAGATATGTCAGTCAAGGCAGGATGAATCAAAGTCATTTTGGACGTTTCCCCACTTCCAGCATATCCCCGACATGAAAATTATCTTGTGGAATATTAAAGGGTTGTCCTAGATTGGTACACACATAGACCTGATCTTCTCCACTCCATAGAACACTTGTACTATCATATGAAGGACCTAGATCATAAGATTCAATGCATTGGGCAACATCTTAGCATACCTCCCTTAGTTGGACGCACACTAGGTGATAACAAGGATCCCATCAAAGTTGCAGCTATTGATTTAGACAAATCTATTTAGTCTCTTCCTATGCCCCTATTTTCTTCTTCTCCAATTTTTTACTTTGTCACCAAGCTAAAAAATGCAGGGATTTTTGTCTTTGTATGGTAAATTTTAAACTCCTAGGCACTTTGATGTCTTCTACCTTTCTATGGCTCGTGAATTATTTGATATGGTTGGGTATTCCTAGTGATTGACACACTTACAAATTCTAGTACTCTCATGCAATTTCTTGTTTAGAGGGTAGTACAATATTTACGCTAAAAATAATATTATTTTTATAATTAATTATAAAAATCATTCATATATAGGTTAAACATATATACATTAAAAACATTAAAAAAAATTCTTAATCTTAAACATTTATGGCCACATTACTATGGAGATAATTTTTAAATAGGCTTTGTTACAATACCATGGGCCAATATAATGACTTACCAATACCATATGGCCATCAAAAACCATAACTCACTCCGTATGAAACTTTTTCATATGGAAATTTTTTTAATTAATCAATTTATTAAAAAGAAAAAAGGGAATAACTACTTTGGAGATAAATATCAAAATTTGATTTGTGTGTACTACTATGACTATCTTTTAAAATATTCCTTGCAGGTTAAATCCCTACCATCTAGCTAATTATGTTGATAGGCATCCCAATTTTGAATAAACATGGCAAGGAAACATAGTCTCTCACGTTTAAGTGGAAATTATGTATTTATAAAAATTGCAAATTAATATATAAAATGGAAACCTTAATTCCCTATTAAAGGACAAGGACTTGCATAACTTTTGGTGGGTTGTGTTAAATTATTGAAGAAAAAATAAACTAAACTGATAATAGTCAAACTACAAATGGATTACTAGAGTCTTGTCTAGACAGAGACTAATGAGTGTAATAGATTTAAACCTGGTTGGTAAATGACATATATATTGAGAAATATAAAATTTACTTTTTATATTCTGTAAATAAGAAAAATTATTTCCATTTTTCCAAACCTTAAAATTTGAAAACATAAATAATTAAAAATATTTATCATACAAACATTAATTTGAATTTTTTTTTAGAAATTAAAGAAAATAAAATCATGACTCTGGTCATTCTTAAAATTATATCATCACTGTGGTCAATCATGGAACAAAATTAAGTGAAGTAATGTAATCTCATTAAGATCACTTAGAGTCATCCCATGCAGCATATAGTGACCTATTTTGATTATACAATTCTGAATCGGGAGGTAGAGATGTGAATTCCATCAGTATTTGGACTATCCCCTGGCGCATGATTTGCATGTTCTCTAGTTGAACTTTCTTGAATCAAATATTACGAGATGCATCTGTTGACTATTTTGGAAACTCACATTACTAAGAATTACTTGTGCCCTAGAATTAATGGTCGTTTCCTATGTATCAAATTCCCACAACGTAACAAAAGAGTTAGGAAATTTGAGGTTAATACTATGGATTTATGGATTTATGATTTAGTTCAAGAAAATATAGAAACAAGGCTTTGATAAGCTTATATTTGGCACTTTTTTGTAGCTCTGTGAACCGCTAAAACAAATGGATGTTGATAACAATTAACAAAAGCAACCATATAAAATTTTCAGAGATCCACAATTAGTGCAAATAGAGATACGGATATATTAACGAATGATACTATTTAGTTTTTCCATGGTACGTGTTTTACCTTGCTCCTGTCAATCATGTAGGAACTTTCCCACCATTTCTCGCTTAACCCATCGACAGTCCCTCCACCTTGGATTGTTATTCCTTGATGTTTGGAAAATTTAAGTCATATCTCAGGGTCTTGAGTAATCCAAGTAGCGAGATTTTTTATCTATTCAGTGACAAATAAGAGAGAAATGTTATTTAATTCTTACAAATCCTCTCTGTATATGCTCATGTGAAACATATATATTGCAAGATAAGAATAAGTTAAATATTACCCGTAGCTTTGCAAGGACCATTCAAGTTGAGAGGTTGAACAAGATATGTTTCACCTCGTGGAACGAGAAAAACGAAACTCGAGCTGCTTGTGCAAGGTACATTCCAGGCTGCCAAGAATTCCCAATCAACATAATTAGGACTAAATGTTCATAAATTGGCTTAGATAATACAGGAGAACAGAACATGGAAGCCTTAGATCCGTGTGGGGAGGACATAATGTCTGACTCAGAATTGCATGAACATGATTTCTTATTTTAAAGCTTGACTTCTTGTTTTAAAGAAAAGAATGTTGTAAAAACCCAATGCCATCTCATACTAAACTAGTTCACCGTTGTCAAAAGAATCCAGTCAAGATGAGTGTACTAGGCAACAAAGAACTTAAACCAACATAACAACCCTGCTGGAATTCTAATGGCGACATTAATATTACTTATCAATTGAGCATGATTACTTATAGAGGAGCAAGTATGAATATTTTACCTTGGTGTTGTTAGAGGTCTCATTGTTTTTGGCTCCATGGCTATCCATGTTGTAGACATTAGTAGTGGCATCAAGTTCTGAAGACTTTATGAAGCAACCAAATATCGGTTTATGCCGAAAGTTCAAGCTACATTATAATGTGTTTTTGGTGGAGGGGCATCTATGGAGAAGAAGGTTGACAATGAAAACTAACACCCAAAGGCAAAAGTTTTGGGAAATTATCCAAACCATACTTGCTTATCAACCACTTCCCCATGCAATACTGAACTGTTAAATATGAAGCAATATAATACTGACTATTAAATATGAAAGAGCGTCTGGCTACCTATATTAGGAGTTTTCGAAAACCACGAGCTCAAACAATACAATACTAACTACTAAATATGAAAGAGCGTCTGGTTGCCTACATTAGGAGTTTTCAAATACCACGAGCTCATAGGTTGAAGCAAGTTTGTTTCTTACGGTCAATATCAATGGTTAAACCCATGGCGAAACAACATATATGTGAGTTTGTTAATGGTGGATATCTAGATGGAAGTCATGAAAATAACATATGCCTGAGGTGCTTCAGCGAAGTTTCTTAGATGGTATGCCCACGTGATCTCAGTTACTGAGCCTTATTGTTCAGCATATTTTTTTCATTGTTCATGATTGAATCATAAGCATATAAGAGTATTTTACTGCGTCGTATAATGTGTAACTATGTCTATCCGTCATCAAAATTGAAATTTGTCAAAATAAAATTTAAAAAAAATATGAAAAAAAGAAAAAATTAAATAAAAAATATACAAAACATTTAAATAATTTAGATTCGTAAAAAAAATGAAAGTGAAGAAATTAGAAATTGGATCTTTCTGGGCTCATGTTAGATCCGTATTTAAGATGAGTCTATATTGATTATCTTAAATTCAAATAATCTAAGCTACCAACCTTACTATTTAAGATGAGTGTATATTAGTTATCTTAAATTCAAAAAATCTAAGCTACCCTACCTTACTACGCATGCATGTTACCTATTATCACCCCAAGAAACTCTCCTAGGTTGTATCTCAGAGATGCTTGGGAACATTACAAACTCAACAAAATGCTGGAAATGGATGAATGGAAGGAATGATGCATATTCAAGCCGGATAATCACTTCTACTATGTTTAACACTAGACATGGGTGAACACCCCCAGACTACAAGGCTTTAGACCACCAATTACTCACAGTTTGAGGATTAGGTGAACATGGAGAATACTGACCACACCAGCAGATGCACAAGACCATGTGATGGCCGACTACAACCAGTAAAAAGGTCTGCAAATCTATTTCCTAATGCACAGACAGGATGACAACTCTCTGGCATTAAGAAAAGAGAAACCTGTATAACACATTCAATGATACATACTGGGCTTCAATACAGAGGTGGGATGACAGCCCCTTTAATGCTAAAAATTAAGAGCACATGAACAAATGCATAACAGGCACAACCTAGAATAGAGTAGAAATGAAAAGTGAGAAATTAACAACAAAAGAAGCTTGTATTAGTTGAAAATGAAGACCAGACGCTGCAAGTATCACAGTAGTTACAGTCTCCAGAAGTTGAACCTTACATCAAAATAACAACCATCAACCATGACTACATTTGTTTTCTGGTTATATATAGAGGTTGATCAGAAAAATGCTCTGCTATTCTATTCGTGGAGGGGTCATAATGGACCACCAACCACATTAACTATCTAAAATGGGCCTCTGCTACAACCTGCTGCTTCAATGAATGAATTTGACATTCTCTGGTACTCTGTTGTACTCCTCGAGCAGGTGAAGTGTTATATTGAAGAAGTTCCATAACTAATAAATGCCATAATCTGCTTGATGCATGTCCTTCTCGTCCTTCGGCCATACTACTCTTGAATGTAGAGGTTAAGGATTAACTGCTTAGAGCACTGAATGCTAGCCGCCTTCTTCCATCAGATGCACGGGACATGCCAAAGACACAAAAACTGCATAGGGAATGAATGGAGGGCAGAGAATAAATGTTAGTCGTTGGATCACATGGATGGATGGTGGAGATCTATCGGCTGGAGACATTGGGAGGAAGAAGGGCGGAGTGATTATGAGTCGTCGGATCTCACAGATGGACGGAGGAGATCGGTTTACAGGAGGCATTGGGCAGAAATGGGAACAAATGACCGTGAGTCGTTGGATCGCGGGCGGATAGATCCGACGTCTATTGGGCGAAAAAAGTATCACAGGAGATAATGGGCAGGGACGGTACGATGGGCGATAAGTGGTATGTATCACACCGCTTACGGGGGTCGGGCGGTATTCGTATGCGGGCTCGTGATATGAGTCATTGCGTGACGCGTGGCAGATGGGACTGGCGGAAAAGGCTTTCCCCACAAGTTAATGCAAGTGTAGCTTACGGGCGAGGGAGGAGCAGATAACGTCGGATCACCCAGCAGGAATGATCGGATGGTGGAAGGTGTGAACATGTTAATCAAGCGGGGAAAGCGACGAAGACCGTTAGATCGCTAAAGGACTAGATCGAACGGTGCAGGTTATACGGTGAGGAACAGTTGGAGTAGGCGCACGGTTAGGTGGAGGTGCCATGTGACTTTGGACTTAGCGTTTTGGGGATTGAGGAAATAGGGGCGTATGCCGAGTTTTGGAGGAGAATCAGAGATGGCAGGGGGCTATGAAAGGAACGAGGAGGATGGCCGATATGGATTTTCTTCTTACAGCAGCAACACGGCTAAGCCTGCATCTGAATCTTGAAATGTCCATGCATGTAGCAGAGCTAACACTGGCTCCTTCTCAGGATGATATCCTCCCTGTGAGGTCTCAAGAACCTACAGATCAATGCCTTTCCAATGAAAACAAATTAACAAAATTCCTAGTGTTCCATTGGGCATGGAGTGTGACTGAACCTACACTAAGACTGATAAAATCAAATATTTACAATTTTAAGGCCAAAAGAACTTAAACCACATAAATTTTCAGAAAACGCCCATTAACTGGGCCATCAAAACTGCCTCTCCTCCCATACCTTTCAGTATGAAGGTGTTGTTCCCTTGGATATGTGAAATAATAAAAGGGTCTGTCCAGAAAGCATCAAACATCCCATGGTTTCCTTTCTTTTCTTTCAGTGCATCCCACTTCAGAACTAAGTCTCCAATCTGAAAATTATCTGTTTTTGTCCCTTTTTCAAAAGCTTCCTTGATCTTTTTTTGATGTGTTGCAGCCTTTTCAACCAGTTGTTCTCTGATTTGATATACCTCTGCCAAATCAGTGATCCTTTTTGCCATGTCTTCTTCCTAGTTACATTCATCTTGCAGGAACTTTACCACAGGGAGAGTTAGCTGAATTGGGAATACAGCTTCATTGTCATATACCAGCTTGAATGGAGAATTCTCTGTGGATTTATTAATGGTCACTTTGTCAGCCCATAGTGCATACTTTAGCTTAGAATCCCAATTCTTTTTGTTGTCTTCCAACAGCTTTTTAATTGTTCTTATCAGGCTTTTATTAGAGGATTCTGCTAGACCATTGCTTTAAGGATAGTATGAGGTGGAATGAACCAGTTTAATACTCATTGAGTCACACATTTCCACCAATTATTTTGCCCTGAAGGCTACTGCATTGTTTGTGACTAATTTACGTGGACAACCAAACCTGGTAAATATATTCTCTATTAAAAACTTGATGACCACATTATGATCAGCCTTCCTGGTAGGGATTGCTTCAATCCACCTAGTAAAATAATCAGTGGCTACTAATATCCATCTGTGCTCGCCACTAGAATGTGGATTGATCTCTCCAATGAAATCCAAGCCCCACTTCTGAAAAGGTCCTTTTGCATGTATTGGTTTTAAGGGCAGGGACTTCAACTGCTTCTTTCCATCAAATCTTTGGCACCTATCACACGATTTAACAAATGAAAATACATCAGAAAATAGGGAGGGACAATAATATCTAGCTCTGAGGATTTTATGGGTTGTAGTATTCCAATAATGGTGCCCTCTACACATGCTGGAATGAAATTGTTGCATAACTTCTATTGACTGTTCTTTTTCTAGACACCTCAAAAGCAATCCAGATGGGTCCCTCCAATAGAGCAGATTTTCGTTGATGCAGTATTTAGCTGCCCTAAGCTCAACAGTTCTGACTTGACTTTGAGCAAGTCCTGAAGGGATTTCTAGCTTCAAAAACAAATTAATTATTGCAGAATACCAATCACAAGAAGCTAGAATTTCTGCCGCTGGCTGCTTTCTCTCTGGTTCAGCTGCTTCCTCTTCTTCTATTTGAACATTTTTTGAAATTGAGCCCATGAGGTTTATGTCCAATGTTCTGCAATTTTCTTCAGCTAACAATCTGGCAAGACCCTGACCTCTGACAAGTTTGGTGGGCTTGAGTTCTATATTAAATTCAATTAACTTTGCAATCCATTTAGCCCTTCTTCCATCAACATCAGGTTGTGTTAAGACGTCTTTTATTGTAGCAGATGCTACATATGCAATTATCTTGGAATGCACAATGTAAACTCTGAAAGCTTTCAAAGATTTGATAAGAGCATATGCTTGTTTTTCAATGATATCATACCTCAGCTCATCATCCGTTAATGTCTTGCTGAAAAATGCCACTGGATGCTCTGAGCCTTCTTCATCTGCTTGCAGTAAAACTACTACAAGGGTGTCCTCAGAGGCAAATGAAAATATATGGAACTCCTTGCTGTAATCTAGACTGCTTAGAGTAGGAGCTTCCATAATAGCTTTCTTAATGGACTCAAAGAATTTTCTTGCTGCATCAGTCCATTTGACTTCTGACCCCTTTTTCAACATGGATGTAATATGCTTCACAAGTTCTACAAAATTTGGGATAAACCTCCTCACAAAATTAATCTTGCCCAGGAAGGACTGGATGTCCTTCTTTGATCTTTGGACATAGATGGTTTGTATTGCTTTTACTCTTTCTGGGTCAATCCTGACACCTCCCGTAGAAACAACATGTCCTAATAGCTTGCCTTCTTCTAAGGCAAACTGTCACTTTTTAGGATTGACTGAAATCCCAAACCTCCCACACTTCAGGAACACCTTTTTCAAATGCTGCAAATGGTTTTGATGGCTACTGGAGTATACTATTATGTCATCAAGGTAGATAAGGAAAAATTTATCCTTCTCTCCCATAAATGCTATATCCATAGCTCTCTGAAAGGTGGCTCCAGCATTCATCAATCCAAAAGGCATCTTGGCATACATAAAAGTGCTCCAAGGAGTGGTGAATGAAGTCTTCTCTTGCTCATCTGGATGCACAGCAATCTGATTAAACCCTAAAAATGCATCCAAGAAAGACATTACTTTGGCTCCTGAGACTTTTTGCAGCAAATGTTCCATCTTGGGCAGAGGGTAATTGTCTTTTTTAGAGCACTTGTTCAAGTTTCTAAAATCAACGCAGAGTCTGACTTCTCCACTTTTCTTCCTCACTACCACCAAATTGGCTACCCATTTTGAATATCTAAGAGGGACTATAATCTTGGCAGCCAACAACTTTTTAATTTCTTTTCAATCAAAGGAAGGAGCAAAGGATTTATTGGTCTTAGCTTCTACTTGAAAGGAATGGTCTCTTTCTCCAGAGGGATTTTATGTTGAATAATCTTTTTATCATAGGTTTTCAGGTCACTATATTCCCAGGCAAAGACATCAGCAAATTGCTTCATTAGATTGCAGTATTCAGAACATTGATCAACAGACAGATGAGAAGAAAGATTTATGTATTTAGGCTGACCTGGACTCCCTATGTCATGCTTACAGACTGCAGATTGATATTCTTTCTGGGCAGCCTTGTAAGGCACATCATTATGGTCAAACAGTGTTTTTAGAGGAATTAAACCCTTAGGAATATGATTGCTAGAAAGTTGGACAATGCTATCTTTGCCAATTTTATTCCTAAGTTGGGACTAGGGGTTTTCTTCCAAGGCTTCATTTTCTTGGTCAATTTGCATTTCAGAAAATTCATCAATGATTTGCAAGAACCTATTTACTTCATCATCCTCCTCAAAAACTTTCCAATGGTGGACATTATCAGGCAAGGATGGCCTATATTTCATTTGGACTTCATAAACTACTATGGGAGGCATGGGAGGGATAAACATGCTAGCAGACACAGCAAGGGAATCAACAAACTGATTTTTGGCTCTAGGGATATATGAAATACAGAAATCATCAAAAGAATCTTTGAGTCTCCATACCTCATCTCTGTATGCTTTCAGCCTTGGGTGTTTTGCTTGAAATGTTTTATTTACTTGCTGAATATTCAAATCAGCATCTCCAAACACCTTTATGTTCCTGATTCCTCTGTCTTTAGCTGCATTAAGGTCTAACAGCAAAGCCTCTGCTATATTTTTTGTGACTTGAAAAGCCAACTTGAAAGATAGATGTGTGCTTTCTTGCTCTGGAGATACCAGCACCACCCCTGCTTCTGTAGTCTCCTTGGAACATGCTCCATCAAAGAACATCTCCCAAACCTGACTTCCTTGCTCTCCCTCGGGCTGAAATGTTGGTTTCCGGATTTGTAATGAGGCCTTCTGAGATTCTTCTATTTGGAGGATACATGCTCCAAAATCAGTGTCCACAGCATATATGAGATGATTAGTACGATTCTTCTCATCACTGATGATGTATGCGAATTGTGCTTCTCTATACAATCTCTTGCTTTCTCCTCCAAAAACTAGGACAATGGCATAATATAGATCATTCTGTAATGTCCCACCTAGTCTCTTCATCCAGCCCCTAGACAACAACATACCAAACTTGGGAGGGACATCTGCTACCACAATATCCATCATCATACTTTTCATGGGCAGTTGAGTTAGGGTAATGGCCAGGTCTTTGATCAATCCGAGACATTTCACCTTTCTTGAATCAAATGAGAATAAATCATGATATGGTCTGGTGATGTCAAGGCCTAACTCTTCCATGATAGCTTTAGGCATCAAATTGTGGCTGGCCCGTGTGTCTAGCAGGCAATTGTGGAGGATTTTGTCATGAATGGTAAAGGAGACATAAAATGATGGAAAATTATTATCAGCAGGTTCAATCATGGGGCTAAGCACCACAACAGGCTTATCATCTTGCAAATTGACAGATTCAATGGACGTTTGTGTGGTTTCCAGCTCAAGAGCTTCAAGGGTAGGCTTTCTAAACACTTTACTCTTTACCAACTCTACCAGAGGCACATATATTTTTAACTTCTAGACTTCTGACTCTAAGCTAGAGGAGGAAGGTAGCTTGTCAGAACCTTTTACCTCTTGAACTAGTGCTTTAAGGATGACTGGATTAGCTTCTGGTCTTCTCTGTCTGATATTCTGTGACTCTGTTTGGAAAATAGCTCTTTGGGCAGGACTCTCCTTGACATTTTTTACATTTCACCTCAGATTATATCTCCGCAGCTCCTCAGTTTGTAGAATAGCTTCTCTGTCCCACTCCTGACTGTCTTGTTCGTGTAGCAAATGATTCTTCATATGCAGCCAATGTCAAAAATGGAGCACTGCCTTTATCTTCCATGCAGTGAATTTCATCCTCATATTCAAACTGTTCCTCCTCCATGACTACATTTTGGAAAGGAGCTTTAAATTTTTGTTCTTCTTTTGGTTCTTCACCCCTCTGAATGATTTGTAATTGCTCACTTTCTCTTCTGAAAGGATTGGGGCTTCTTGGAGCAAATGTTTTCTACTGCCTTGTCTTTCCTGAGTTCTGCTCAGCCTCCAGCTTAGATATCTTAGTAGCCAATGAATCTATCATTCTAGTCATTTTATCAAATTTGGGTTCTGAGGATGAAGCAGAGGAAGAAGAAGCCTCACCTTTCTGTCTCCTTCTATCAGCATGTGTTTTGAGCTTTTCTGCAGCCATAATATTAGATTCTACTTCTAGGGCTGCATCTCGCATATCCGCTAGAGTATCACATCTTCTTTCTCTCAATAACGGGCAGAAATAAGAGTCAAAAGCATTGGCATAGTTGAGTTTGGTAGAAGTGGGGGTAGGCTTTACCTTAGCTGGTATTTTACTATACATACGGTTAAATCTTTTATTAAAATCAGACAATGGTTCCCCATTTTCTCTCTTCAGGTTACCAAACTCAGTATGGTAATATAGCAAGTCTTTTCTATCTCCCCAGTGCTTCAAAAATGCATCATCTAAGGCTTCAATATCAATAATAGATCTAGGGGCTAGTTCTCTGAACCACTTCTTAGCCTCACCATCAAGGCTCTGGACAAAAACTCGCATCCATACATCATCTTCACTGATATCTAAGTTATCAGCATAGCTATAAAAAGACTCAAGGTGTTCTTCAGTAGTTACTCCCTCTGCACCAGTGAATTTAGGCATATATTTTTGATATTCTCCTGTAGGCATGGCATTCAAAGGAATAGGCAGGACCAGGGGTCCATACCTAGCAGCAATAATCCTTTCCATCTTCATAGGTGCTTGTTGTCTTGCCATGACTAGGGTATGTGGAAGGATACTGGAAGATTGAATGGTAGGAAGTGATGAAATAGATGACAGAAATGAAGGAAATTGATGGACTGTATGGGAGACCTTCTTTGGACTTAGATCCAAAGGGGAACTAACTAAACAAGGAGCTCTATTAATCTCTAAAAGAATTTCTTTACTCATAGTGCTGAGCTCTAAATCTTCAAATAGTATATCCTCAGCTATAACCTTATCTTTCATAGATGCATAAGTTTTCTTAGGCTAACCTGATCCTGATGCTCCTTTCTGTGATGTTTTCTTTGGTTTAACAATCTTCTCAGGGTCAGGCACTGGAACAGCTAGTGATTCCTGAGGATTTCTTTGAATGTGTCTCACGAACTGAGCCAGGACTACGATGTGGAGTCGCCAAAGGTTGGTCTTCCTCCAGTGGAGTCGCCAGATAGATGATTACCACCAAAAATGTGCCCAGACCTTATCTATCATCAAAATCTGGAACTGTGTCGTCTCCCAGGGAAGCTGAGCTTCAATCTCCTCTCCCCGAAAACGACGCCAATTAATGTTATCACCCCAAGAAACTCTCCTAGGTTGTATCTCAGAGATGCTCGGGAACATTACAAACTCAACAAAATGTTGGAAATGGATGAATGGAAGGAATGATGCATATTCAATCCGGATAACTACTTCTACTATGCTTAACTCCAGACATGGGTAAACACCCCCAGGCTACAAGGCTTTAGACTACCAATTACTCACAGTTTGAGGATTAGGTGAACATGGAGAATACTGACCACACCAGCAGATGCACAAGACCATGTGATGGCCGGCTCCAACTAGTAAAGAGGTCTGCAAATCTATTTCCTAATGTACAGACAGGATAAAAACTCTCTGGCATTAAGCAAACAGAAACCTGCATAACACATTCAATGATACATACTGGACTTCAACACAGAGGTGGGATGACAGCCCCTCTAATGCTAAAAATCAAGAGCACATGAAAAAATGCATAACAGGCACAACCTAGAATAGAGCAGAAATGGAAAGTGAGCAATTAACAGCAAACGAAGCTTGTATTAGCTGAAAATGAAGACTAGACGCTGCAAGTATCACAGTAGTTATAGTCTACAGAAGTTGAACCTTACATCAAAACAACAACCATCAACCCTGACTACATCTATTTTTTGGGTATATATAGAGGTTGATAACAAAAATTCTCTGCTATTCTATTCGTGGAGGGTTCATAATGGACCACCAACCACATTAACTATCTAAAATGGGCCTTTGCTACAACCTGCTGCTTCAATGAATGAATTTGACATTCTCTGGTACTCTGTTGTACTCCTCGAGTATGTGAAGTGTTATATTGAAGAAGTTCCATAACTAATAAATGTCATAATCTGCTCAAGGCATGTCCTTCTCATCCTTCGGCCATACTGCTTTTAAATGCAGAGGTTGAGGATTAACTGCGCAGAGTGTTGAATGCCGGCCGCCTTCTTCCATCAAATGCACGGGACAGGCCAAAGACATGAAAACTACATGGGGAATGAATGGAAGGCAAGGAATAAATGTTCGCCGTTGGATCACATGGATGGATGGCGAAGATCTATCAGCGGGAGATATTGGGAGGAAGCGAGGTGGAGTGATTATGAGCCATCGGATCTTGCAGATGGACGCCGAAGATCGGTTTACAAGAGGCATTGGGCGGAAACGGGATCGGACGATCGTGAGCCATTGGATCACGGGCGGACAGATCCGACGACTATCGGGAAGAAGAGTAGCACGGGCGATAACGGGCGGGGACAGTACAATGGGCAGTAAGTGGTATGTATCGCATCGCTTACGGGGTTTGGGCAGTGTTTGTATGTGGGCTCGTGATACGAGTCTTCATGCGACGCGTGGCAGATGGGACCAGGTGGAAAATCGCTTTCCCGTGAGTTAATGCGCATGCAGCTTATGGGCGAGGGAGGAGCAGATAACGTTAGATCACCCGGCAGGAATGATCGGACGGTGGAAGGTGTAAACGTGTTAATCAAGCTGGGAAAGCACCAGAGGCTGTTAGATCATTGAAGGACTAGATCGAACGATGCGGGTTATACGGTGAGGAACAGTTGGAGTAGGCGTGCAGTCAGGTGGAGGTGCCATGTGACTTTGGACTTAGCGTTTCGGGGCTTGAGGAAATAGGGGCGTATGCTGAGTTTTGGAGGAGAATCAGAGATGGCAGGGGGCTATGAGAGTGTGAGCGGAGTGAGAGGAATGAGGAGGATGGCCGATATGGATTTTCTTCTTACAGTAGCAACACGGCTAGGCCTGCATCCGACTCTTGAAATGTCCATGCATGTAGCAGAGCTAACATTACCCTCCATTGTTCATGATTACTTAAATTCAGATAGAAATGTATACCCAAAAAGTTACAAGTTAATTTATATTATGCCAAATGAAACCTTTGTTAATAGTCGGTAGTGTGATGACCGCTAATACTAGCGACTTCTTAGAGTTAGTAGAATTTATCAGTTATGAGTGAGGCTAGGAGGTATGGCCTTAAAGATAAAGTAAGACATCAATTTTTTTTTCAATCAAGTATTTACAAATTAATTTCTTTAATTATAATAAAAATGTTATGTTTTTATAAATTCTAACATTAAATTTTTGATAAGACAATGCTAATCTAATAGCATTCAAATTACAATTGATTGTTGTAGTCCTTCCTGGGTAGAAACTTATAATACTTATAGATTTGTAATTTAATTATCAATAATTATCAGTTTTACACTTATAATACTTCTAGAATTGTAATTTAATTATCAATAATTATCAGGTGTGTGGTGGGGATTTAACCTCCATAAAATAGTATACACAAATAAAATGTTGAGATTTATTTCCAAAATATTTTTTTGTAAATTAATTGCAAAATGCCTTATGAATAAATGTTATATGAAATGAGTTATGATCTTTTTGTCACGTGGCATTAGCAAGAGATGGTAGAGGTCCATAGTATTGTAACAAAGCATATTTATATATTAAAATCTCTAAGATCAAGTGGGGCTTAATCTCTATGGTTAAGAATGTTGTTATATGTTTTCTTAAAATCTATTTAACTTATGTATTAATTATTCTTATTATTATTAGTTTAAATAAAGTTATAATTTAGTTAATTCTTATGATTTCTTTTATATTTTAGCAAACTAGAATGTATTATGAAGTAAGTGTGTTGATGCCTATTAAGGATTCACGTCTATTGGCATTACTTAAAAAAAATGTCATATGAATAAATGCCATAAGAAAGGAGTTATGGTTTAGGTCGATGGTATTGTAAGAAGTCATATTTACATATTAAAAATATCCATGACCAAGTAGGGCTAAATCTCTATCTTTAAGAATAATGTTATATGCTTTCTTAAAATCTATATTTAACTTATGTATTGATTCTTCTTCTTATTAATTATTATTATTACTTTTAATAATGTTCTAATTTAGTTAATTCTTATGATTTATTTTTTATTTTAGCCAACTGAAATGTTTTATAAAGTAAGTGTATTGAATCTTTCACGGATTTTGAGAGTGCCTAGTCTATTTATATATTCAAAAATATTATAATTTAAACAATAAAATATAATAATCTTCCTACAAATTAGATTTTCAACCACAACCATTTTATCAATTAAATAAATTATATCTTTAATTTATATAATTATCCTAATAATTATTGACAATCCAATTATAATTAAAATTCGGTTATCTACTTCACCATAGAAACATTTATCAACTATATATATATAACTATTTAATGAATATTATTTTATGTAAAAAAAATTTGAAAAAAAGGGCGAAATGATTAAAATTTGGTTTTACAAATATTTTTAAGTGAGTAAACAAAATTGCATTTCTTAGATTCAACCTTGTATAGTTTGATTCTTAAATAAATACTACTTTGATTTTGTTTTTGAAGAATAAAATATTTATTTTAGATATTAATAATTTTGTTTTTATTCAATACATTAGAATTTACAATTTTTTTTATCATTTAAAATAATATTGAAATAACAAAAAATTTAGATCAAAATTTTGCAAAGACTTTATCCATTTCGAATTAACTATTTAATATTATTTTTAAATTACTAATATAGATGTTACTTCATCAATTTTCGCGTTTAATTATTCATACAACGTTTTTATCAAATGCATAATAATGTTGACATTTTCATTTACAAAATATAAAAATGATGTTTTGGAAAATGTTTAATTTAATTATTATATTTGAGTAATTAATTTTGGGACAGGGGTTATTCTCAATTTTGATAGAATATTTCAATTTGAGTATAGTTATCGGTTAGATAATTGAACAAATAATGCAGAAAATGAATGTGCATTACTATAAGGATTCCTTACTCCCAAAGAAAAGAACATCCAAGATATGGAGGTGTTATGAAGTTTGTAACTTGTTATCTTTCACCTTGTTCATGTATTATTAGAGAAATTTTGAGGTCAAAAATATGTAAAAGAATATAAATAATAAAAGAATAAAAACTAGTTTTCAACTCATATTATCAACTCATATCCCATCAATTTTACTCAAATTTTGAACTGAACCACTTGTTGAATGTGAAATTTCAAATTCCTCATCCAAGAAGTAGTACTCATGCTGCATACTTTTGATGGAGCTTGCAACATGAAAAATAAAAATTACATGGAAAACATGATTGCAAACATGAATTTTCATGTATTTCTCATTTTTTTTGTAGCAAGGTCCATTGAAAATATGCAATGTAGGTACTCCTTAGATGAGGAATTAAATTATGCATTCAACAAGTGCTCTCACTCAAAAATTGAGTAAAATCGTAGGAACATAAGTTGAAAATATGAGTTGAAAAGGTAGTTTCTCTCTTTTCCTTCTAAAACTTGATGATATAATATAATATTATTTTATTATTTCCACTATTATTTTATAATATTCCTTAGGAGGCCCATTTTAGAACTTCTAATTTTTTTTAATGTTTTGTTTGTTGATTATAATGGGGAAAATTTTGCCCACGGGGTTTTGGATTGACGGTGAATGGGTGTATTGTTAAGGCATTCCTTGAGATAGGTCATTTGTTCAAATCCCTCGAGGGTGCTTATCTATATCTATATATATATATATATATATATATATATATATATGGGAAAATTTTAAGGGGTGAAATTTTGCCAATTAGAATTTTTTTGGACATTTTGTGAAATACAATATTCACTCATTTGGTTAAAAAGTCATTTCTTTTTACATATATATGATTAAACGAATGATATTTGCCAAAAAGTTCATAATTTTAATAGTACGTTATTTCTATAACATTCACCTACATTATATATGTAGCACTTTTTCAGTAGAATGGTCACATATAATATTATAAATAGGGTTAATATTTGAATATTTAAATAATACCATGGATTGCAAGTTATGAAGCATTATTGATCAAATTAGAAATTTAAAACTACCGGTCTCTACTATTACCTTCTTTCAAGTGTTGAAAATGAATAAGTAAAGTCAAATTTCATTTGTGTCTATAGGTCTTCTGGAGAAATTACACCTCCAAAGGTCTTGTGTCCTTTAGGACAGAAAGGTGGCTAATAGATATTGCAAATAAATATAATTATGAGGTTATAGGTATAGCTAGCCTCAAATGATTTTCATTGTATTCACTTACTATATAGGGTCTGATCAAGGTGTGGATATTGAATTAATAGAATCTTCCCATCACGATTGCAAAAAAAAATATTATTAATATATAATAATAATAATCAACAAAATCAGTCCCCGAGGGGAAGCTCAATTGGTGAAGGTTGTAAATATGAAGCGTTATGTTAGAGGAGGCTTAAGTTTCAAATCCCCCTAATTCACCTCTACCTGCAGAAGGGGCATATGTAGGAACTCAGAGGCTATATTGATAGTGGGTGGAATTGACCCCGTGTCACGTGAGTAAAAGACAAGCCTAATTTTTTATTCATGTAGATAACAAGAAAACCAAAAAGAAACAACATCATCTTCACAATATCTTTTATACTTTAAAAAAAAAATTTAACTAATAGATAAAATGAATTTTTTTGCTAGAATCTAGTAATACAATTTTGAGCAAGATTGTGGTATCCTTTTTTGTTTAAAATAAATTTTTTAATGTATAAATGGATACAACACCCAAAAAAATATTGAGGCATATAAATATTGAGAGTTAAAGAACTTAAACCTCTAATTTTTTCAAATTATCTACTAGATTTTGGGAAACATTAAGCATGAAAAAATTCTCAAAAAAAGGCCATTTCATCTACTAGATCAACTATTATTGATGATACTCGATAATCCATCAAAGCTAAGGGGGTATCCCTACTATGAATTCCAAATTAGACCTCACACCATTTGGGATAGGAGCCCCATCCGGATACTAACCCAGTTACCATTAGAGTATGTTATTCTCTTGGATATCAAATATAGAGGATAGTGTGAGACCAAGTGTAATGTGTTAGAAGATTGAGGACAAGACCAACTCTCCATTGATATCTCGAGAAACATAATATAGAAACAAAACAACAACATCATGATTGACAACATGCCTTAAGGCAGTGTGAGATAATGGAAACTAACTAAGACATACATAAAGGGAAAGTGTTAGCAATCAACAACAAATTAGTTAATAATCAACAATTAACATTAACATTGAGTTAAGACCAAAGCTTCAAACTAAACACACAAGTTGCATGAAAACGAATTAGTTCATAAACATGAAACCTATGTGTAAACCACATGCATACATAATTGAAATATTGGATAACCAATATAAAAATAGAGGAATGCACAAGAATGCATGCATGAAAAAAAATCTTCACATTAATATTATTGTCCATTCAAATACATGTCTAATAAGATCGTAAAAATGTAATAGTGGGACAAAATTAGTTCATATCATCTTCATAACATAGCAGTAGACTCACAATACCTCCACCTATAGGCTATGAAAAGCAAGTTCTTTCATCTCCTCAAGCACCAGATAACAATCTTATAACTAGCCTAACTTAGGTGCTAAAAGTCTTATTTCTTGAGGCATAATGTTATATTTACAAAAATGAGGAGGGTGACCTTTCACCTTATCTTATGACTTTTGGATTCCATCATGACCTTTCAACTTCAGATTGGCTCTTGAGGTACCCTAAGACACTTATATTTTCACCATGACTCTTAGATTTTCATGTGAGATTTGGCATTCTCTTTTGTCCATTTCCATAATTTTAATATTTTTTCATTTATGAAAAATAATATATTTAGAAAATTATAATTGGAAATTCACGTGATTGTCATGTATCATCTTAGGGATTGCTTTGCTATGCCCAGGGGTCACCTTGGCACTAGGTTGGCTCTCTAGTAGCTACAATGCATTCATGAAGCACTCATATATAAATGACATGTAGTTGATTCACACCTGAAATCACACAACCCATTATTAGGATACCATATCATACATTTCCTACGTAACTATATCTCAATTTAATGATGCAGATAATTAGTGTAAAAGACGTTGAAAGGAATTACAATGCATACTATACGTGACTAGATTCACAAACATGTATTTGACAAGAATTACTTGGTTATGTTGTAGGGTGTGTGATTTCCTTTAAGGTTAATTTTTTTTTTTATCATTTACAATTGATTAGAAATTACCATTAGCCTTCGGTTATATGATGTTCAACAATACTTTCACCTCCCTACGCCTTCTCATACATCACAATCATTATTAACAGTCTCTTTCTAGATTTTATTAACATTGGCACAAGTTGATATTGGAGACCTTCTCTAGCATTATTTGCATAGTTTCAAGCATGTTAGATGATTTTATCTCCATTATATTTTAGTTTCTTGACATTGTAGCAAATATCATCTCTATTGTCTCTAATGTAAGTTTTCCTCATACCAGTGTTCCATATTCTTCATCGCACAATGGTAATTATCCTTGTCCTTTATTGCATTTTGTGTACATAGTACCAGCACATTTATCCAACGCAACAAGGTATTATTTGCATTATATGGCCTCTTATCCAATGCGCTATCACACTCTAGTGACTCTTCATTCTCAGAACCACCTCGATGTTTTTATGGCATGCGATCCACCATGTTATTCAAGACATCCACAATATCCTAGTGTAGATCTCCTTTTAGCTTGCAATGATTGATACATAACTAGAATTTTGACATGTCATACTTTTAATGTCTTTGATTGCATTGTATCTCCCTTCACACTATCAATATGACCATGGTTTGAGATGTTTTGTATAGAGGAACATCAAATGGTTTATTACTTTTATCACAATGCTATCACATTCCTTTAACATCAGAGTCATTTCTTGTGAACTTGTGATGGGATTCTATTTCCATTATTTTCCATGACCAATTGATGTATTACTCACACTTGTCACCATACATTGGTTACATCTTTTCATAGTTGAACAATATACAACCCTTATGGTATTGAATTCCTAGTCCGGGTATGCATTCTCATGGCATTTCTAACTTATGATAAGGCTGAGAGGAGTAGAACATGTTGCAAATCTAGTGCAGAGGGAATGAATCATCAAAAACTAGATCTGTGCTCAATGATAATATTGGGATCATCAATATGCTCCTATTCATGTGTTTCAGTTCTAAACGATACAAAATATGAGATTGTATATTGTAATTGTGGCTCACAAATACTCATTAGTATCGCATAGTATTACATGGTGCTATTATTAGAAGATCAAGATACACATCTCTGGTGGAGTTCTAACTCTTTGTTAATACTAATGTGCTAGCCTTTTGTTTTGACACAATGTTGCATTATTATTCCAACACATCCACTATTATATTTTCCCTTATTATACTTGATTGTGAGCATACATGATATATGTGCCACTTATTTTATTGTTCCAACACATCGTTGTAATGCATAGTCTCGTATTGTTGGTGATGCATTGTATGCAATGCTCTAATATTTAATTCTTGCAATGTTGGTTTTCTTGGAACACAAAATTTACATATTTTGTGCCTTCATCATATCTCATTATATTTTATATATGGAACTATTCTCATTGTGACCTTTGGACACTTTACGATACCCTTTAATGTAGCATTTTCAATGAAAAATTATTGCAAATCATCAGAATGGTCCCCTTAGTGTCATTTTAATAACCTCGAATGAGCACACAGGGTCCTCCAAATTTCCGATTGTTGCATAGTCCTAAACATGATTATCTTTGTGTTTTCTAATGAAGGGTGGGCCTCATTACATTCACCAACATTTTCTTAATGTTATGTATCCATATCATTTTCGCATGAGGCCGTCCAAAATTACTAGCGTTGACATATTTTCTTTAGAATATCTTATACAATGCTTCCAACAGTGGATCATAAGTAGTAATCTATGACTTTTATGTAACACTTCACAAAACTTTGTACTTATTTCCTGTGTGCATCGCAACCTTCAATATATTTTCAATGTATATGATGCCCATTCCCTGCACTTTACAGTATGGTTCTCATTTCATGATCTTGTGCACCCTTGAATGCCTTCCTTTCTTCATCTTTCTCATTAGACAAGAAATGGATTCTCCTTTTCAACCCATTCTTGGAATCACACAAACGCCATACTAACACTAAATATTAAATTTACATCAATCTCATTACGCAACATATGTCCTTCGTGAAAAATTGGAAGGAATCTAATTTCCCATGTTGTTTCAATCTAGAAAATAATTATTCTTAAAAGCTTGGTCCACCTTACTGGTCAAAATAAAAAATGATTTTTGGGGATGTTGCTCTGATTCCTCCTTTGTATCAATTTTTAACATACCTCAATCCTTTGAAATTTTCTTTTTCCAAACTACTTTCTTCCTCTAAAATCATGTATTAACCTAATGGAATATACACCCTACTCGATTCCTCTATGTTTTCCACTCACCTACCAAATGCAAGTATACATCTCACGCCACCTTAACTTATAAGTAATCCATTTATCAACCCCCTCGTTATTGATTTATATGAATTTGGAATACCCCCACACCCCTTCCTACCAACTCTACCTACTAAGGGTTTTAAAACATATATACTTAAGTGCATGGTTGAATGGAACGCAGGGGTTATAACCTAAGTTCTACACATTTATTAAGTTAGGATGAATATTATTTCACCACTATGGTGTTGATCCTTTTAATGTGACCCCCACACCCATTACTATTTTTGGATTGTAGCAAAATTCTAGGGAACCGAAGAGGTGTTTTATCCTATACTAAGAGAAAAATGCAGGCCCGAATACAAGTTCTGTCATGACAGTGCCAAGGTCAAGAAATCCTCTTCTAGTTTCATTACAATGTACTGAGCCTCTTGTTGCTAATGTAATATGGGTTTCTTTTTCTTTGTTGTTTCCATCATAATTCACTAATTGATATCTTATGTAGGGAGTATAAGATTGGTTTGGTCACTGCCACGGGATCTTGGTTTTTGATTTACTTACTGGGGTTTTCAACTGCGCTTCTCTACATACGAGATATGTCATTCCAAGCCTTTATTCTTGTGCTTGAGAAGGGTTTCCTTCTTTTTTTCCTACGTCCTCTACCTAACCTATAATGGCTCAGCAACATGAGTTATTAGGCGATCCAGTACATGATTACTTCTTAGTTAAAATTGTTTGTTTCATAATGCGGAATTTGAAGGCAGAGGAAAGGCTAGTGGTTTCGTTAGATTAGTCTAGCCTATGCACCTTAACTTGTTTTCTTATGAGAAAACTGTACCTCAGGGTATTAAAGTTTGTTTTATTTTTTGTAATTCCGTTTGGCTTGGCTTGTTTAGATTTCTTTCCCTCACACATCTCTTACATCACCTTGCTTGAAGGATTCCCTTTACACAAGAGTTGTTATCTCACGCAATCCATTTATCATTCATGTTCATGAGTAGGGCACGTTTTCAAGTGACAGTTCGCCACTCGATGTTTGATTTAAGAATTTGAGCCAAAGGGAAAACGTCATGTTGCATATGAATATGCACATAATCTCTCATTCGATTTTGATATCTCACCATGATACTCTCAACTTCTTTCTCCTTTTTGTTTTCTGATAATAAGTTCATGGTGGGATACATGTATTATATTCCCCAGAAATATCTGGCATTATGGTAATCATTGTGAAGTGGTTATCCCTTTATGTGCCTTTCATTTGTTTTCTACAATGTTGAGGCTTCTCCCCTACTCACAACCCATATTGCTTATAATTTCTTTGTCGTGGCTGCCGAGGTTACTCTAACGGATCGAGCTTCTTTTATTTCTAGCTTCTCTCCTATGAGAAACTCTTCTACAATTATCACCTGATTGTGTTCCTGAGTGTTGGGTTCAGTTCCTCTATTTGAAATGGAGTGTCATTCGGTCCACTTCTTGGATCTCTGCTCGAGCTCGGCAGGGCGTGGTTTTAGGGTTTATTTTTTCTTTTCATTTCCTAGTGTATCTTTCTAGTGATGTTTGAATGAAGTAGTTAAACGATGGATGCGTATGACTTTAACCATTCTAGTGTACCCATGTTTACTTTAACCATATTTTATATAGGTACCATTGGTTGTTCTCTATATTTTTGTTTTTGTATGTGATGACTATTGCATAGAGGCATTTGAGCATGATGTATCACCTCTGTCATGTTAATGGTAATTATGAATAAGTATTGAGGTTTAATTATACTTGTGGCACTGATTTTTATAGTAATAACATGCAAAAATATCCATTTCAAATGATGAATGTTACTTCAGTTCCTAATGCTCTTTGCATGTACAGTTACCATTACTTATGCTTATTACATGTGCAAGCTTGACTCTTATCATGTATCCAGCTTATAACCTCTACTGCTTCATAAATTCAAAAACTTTCATTTTATTTAATGTACATTTCCAGGTCTATGTCAATTAATACTCAAATAGTATTGAATCTCGTTGGATACAAAGTTTACATAATTCTATTATTTAAGGCATGCACATTCTAGAAATTTGTTTTATGCACAGTTCTAGATTTATGCCAATTAATACTCCTAAATTTGTTTTATGCACAATTCTAGATTTATGCCAATTAATACTCCTATAGTATGGAAGCTTATTGGATACACATTTTACATAGTTATATTATTTAATGCACACACAATTTAATAGTTCATTTTATGCATAGTTTCTGGATATATGTCAATTAATGCCTTTATAGTAATGAAACTTACTGGATGCATAGTTTACACATTTATTTTAGTTACTACAATGCTTATGATATAATGGCTCCCTTACTATTGCCAAGTTGAATGCATTCCTCATATTTCTGGTTTAGCTAAAAGATGTTCTTGATGTTATAATTCCATGTATGCAAGGCAAACCCCAGTTCTTGTTTTTCTCTTTCTTCAAAGATTTATACACAGTCACTTATTTTCCTCATTGTTGTAGTAGTGTACTCGTGTATTTTTCTCTAACTATATACACTACTACTTTGCAATATCGTAAGTTACGCTACTTCATTTACTCCTAACATAAAAAAATCTTGTTCCCTTATCCATTAGTCCATACTCCAGTAACATACATAAATAACATATCAATGCTATCATATAAGAAACCATATTGTTTTTTTCTTTTCCTTCCTATTCATAATAAAAATGGGATCTCTTTCTATTCGTGTCAGATTTTTTAACTTCTACTACCAGTTAGAACATTCATACATCCACCAACTATTTTTTACTACTTAGATGTCACTAAAGTAACTAAATTCATTAACATTCTTGTTCTAACCAGTAAATTGCAGTTGCATTCACTGTGAAACTTGAACTAGAGCAAGACACTAACCACCCAACCTCAAACTGCCTTCCAGATCCCCTCGAGCCAATTTTTTTTCATAGAATATACAACCCCATTGATTCCCTCTATGGGTAGCTAATACCCTCCTTCATGATATTGTTTCCATTTTAGTGACATCCAACTTTTTATGCGATTTATTTCTTTCTTGCCTAGGCTTTTTCTTTTAAAGCCCGCCTTTTTCTCTTGCAGTGCTTTAAGGGAAACCAACTTAGCATTTTTCTTTAGCTAAGAATTTCTAAGATATTTTTTTCTCCCATCCCTTACTCTTATCTAGAATTTTCTAGAATCATTATCATGAAGAATTTATCCATTCTCATTCTCGAGTGTCATGTCCAAGTACACAAATTTCCTTCAATTCTTTTTATTAATAAAGAAAATCTTTTTTTACAACAATTTATCCAAATTATCATGATGGCTTCACTGCCATTTTTATCAACACAAATGTTTAAAAACAACACTATCTAATGGAGGGATATTACATCCTTCCCCACTTATATTCACACCGTCCTCATTTTTTAATTCATAGGTATTTTCTACTGGAAGAGTGTTGGAAAATTTTTCCGCATTTAATCCTCTCGCTCCCAAGTAGCCTCCTAGGGGGTATATTTCCTCCACTACACTTTAACCTGAGTGACGACTCGATTCCATAGCTATATCTCTTTACAATCGAGAATTTAGAGTTGTTCTTTCAGGAAGTCTCCTTTGGGTTCCACTTGTAACATTTTCTAGTCAATAAAATGAGACTTATCATGTACATACATTTTCCACAAGGAAACATGAAAAACATTATGAGCTTTAATGTCACTCAATAGTGCTAGTTGATAAGCTACAGGTCCTACTCTATCTAGAATCTCAAATGGCCCATAAAATTGGGCGCCAATTTTGGACAAGATCCCATTATTAATGTACTTTTCCTGAGTTTTACTCTTAGATAGAGATGATGCCTCACTTTAAACTTTTTGTGTGACCTCCTTTTGTCCGCATATTTTTTTTTGGATCTTGGGTTGCTTTAATATTTTGCTAGATCCTTCATAGTATTTTCTCCATGTCACATAAGGCATATGGCCCAAGAACCAATCTATTCTCTGGTTGACTCCAACTAAGGGGGGTATGGAATTTTTTGCCATACAAGGCTTCAAAATGCCTCATTTTCATGGATGCTTGGTAGTTCTTATTGTAGGAAAATTCAGTCAAATGCAGAAAGTCCTCCCATCTTATTGGTCATTCCATAACATACATTATGAGCATATCTTCTAGAATATGTTCATTCTTTCCAATTGTCCATCTATTTGAGGATGGTATGTTTTACTAAAATTCAATTTGGTACCCATGCCGTGAAACAGTGCCTTCTAGAAATTGGAAGTAAATTTGGCGTCCATGTCGGACACTATCATCTTGGGAATTCCATGAAGTTGAAAATTTTCTTTCATGAAAATATGAGCAATTTGTGTTGTACCAAACGTAGATTTCACAGGAAAAAAGTGAGCTTCTTTACGTAATGTATCCACCACCACCATGATGGAATCATGTTGTCTTTTTGTTCTAGGCAGCCTTGTAATGAAGTGTAAGGAAATGATTTCCCATTTAAATTCGAGAATAGATAAAGGATTCAATAACCCCATATGGTCTTGATGATCAACCTTTACCTATTGAGACTCCAAACACTTTGTTAAATATTCAGCCACTTCCTTCTTCATTCCCGGCCAGGAGAAATTTTATCTTAATGTTGTAACCATTTTTTACTAACTTGGTTTCCCAGCATAGGGATTTTTATGATATTCTTAAAATATCAATTATTTCAAATCACTAACATTAGGAATATACATTTTGTTCTTATAAAGCAGGAATTCCTCAGCATTTTCTATATAGCGAGGAACATCAATTTGTTGTAACTTTCGTTGGATTTCCAAATATTTCGGGTCACTAGCTATAGAATTCCTAATTTTCTCTAGAAAGTCAATGTTAATAATACTAAAGACCACCTCCATTATATTATAGGCATGTATTCTCATGGCGTCTAATATATTGTTTTCTTCCCCTTTATATGCTTTATGTCAAAGTCAAACTCTCTAAGAAAGGCCATACATCTGGCTTGACTAGTGTTTAAGTCTGGTTGACTAAAGAGGTATTTAAGATAGATATGATCCACTTTTAGAATGATTTTCTTCCCTAATAGGTAATGCCTCCACATTTTTAAGGCATGAATAACAATATCCAGCTCTAGATCATATACTACATACTTTTTTTCATGGGTCTTTAATTTCCTGGATTCATATGCAATTACAAAATTACCTTGTAGCCACACTCTCCCTAGTCCTTCCATACTAGCATCAGTGAAAATTGTGAACTCTTTATTTATATCTACTAATTTTAGGTTGGGAGCTATTGTAAGTAATTTCTTAAGCTTTTCAAAATGCTTCTGTAATTCTGTAGTCCATTCAAATTTTAGCCCTTTTCGTTCTAAGGATGTAATCAGATGAGATATTTTAGAGAACCCTTGTATGAATCAATGGTATTACCCTGCCATCCCCTTAAAACACAAGAGAGAAGATGCATCCTTTGTTGCAGGCCAGTTTACCATGGCCATCACCTTCTTTGGGTTAACTTCTAGTCCTTAGGAATAATGTGACCCAAGTATTGTCTTTTGGGTTTGTAGAACTCACATTTTCTATATTTGGCATACAAGTGATTTTCCCTTAATGTTTGCAACACCAGATTTAGGTGTTCCTTATGCTCATCCTCATCCTTGGAATATATTAAGATATCATCAATAAATATAATCACAAATCTGTCAAAAAATTTGTTGAGTATGTTGTTCATTAGGCACATAAAAGTTGTTGGCGCATTAATAAGGCTAGATGGTAACACCACAAACTCATTATGTCCATATCTAGTCTTAAACACTATTTTATGCACATCCTCCTACTTTATTCTTAGTTGATGATATCCTCTTATTAAGTCAATATTTGAATATATGGTTTACCGTCTTACTTAATTAAATAAATTATTAATATGAGGCAACGGGTACTTTTTTTTCATAGTTAACTTATTCAATCATCGGTAATCGATGCACATTATAAACATGCCATATTTTTCCTTAACAAACAATATCAGTGTCCCCAGGGTGACACACTAAGCCTGATGTAGCCTTTATTGAGAAGCTCTTGTAGTTGCATTTTCGGTTCCAGCAACTCAGGTGGACTCATTTGGTAAGGTGCTCTAGATACTAGTGTTGCCCCGGGTACCAAATCAATGGTAAAGTCTATGTCCCTATGTGGTCATAAATCATGAATCTCCTTTAGAAAAACATCTTGAAATTACCTAATGATGGGTAGAGTATCTAAGGTTGGCTCTTGATCTAGATGGTTACCCTCTTCTACATGAATCAGAAATAACTGAAAACATTTCCATGCATTTATTTTCATTTGCAGAGATAAAATTTTCCATATTGATATGGGCTTTGTCACCCCTTGAATGGTCTATGTTTATCCTTCCGAATTCACAGAATTAATATTTTTTCCAAGAAATTTATTATGGCTCCATGTTTCTCAAGCCAATCCATACCTATTAGTATGTCATAAGACCCTAAGGGAAGAACATTTAGATTTACTGTGGTTAAATAGCCATTTAGGTCTAGGGGACATTGTCTTACATCTTCAGTTACTATTCTCTTGGTACTAGATGCCAGCTATATCAGTCATGTAGTTTTATATTTCTCAGTTTTAAGTGCACATTTTTCCACCATTTGAGGTCCAATATAACTTAAACTAGCCCTAAGATCAATTAAAATATAAACAGGTCGGTTGGAGAGAATACCTTCGATTTCAATCATAGTTGATTGATGTTCCACTTGTCTGTCTTCTAAGGCAACACTTATCTTGGGAATATTCCAGGAAATTTTGTTCACAGTGCTAGCTTCTTGCACAGCTTGAATATTGTGGATAGATCTAGGGTTGTGGGGACACTCTCTTAGAAGATGAGGTTTGCCACGTCCCTGACATTTCAGGGGTTCTCTTTCTTTTCCCCCACTATTCTTCTTCCAATCGAGATTCATGGTCTTTGATCCATCCTGAGACTGTACCGAACAAGTTGTATTTCCCTTGATAAACTTTTTCCATTGATGATCCTTCCCAAAAAAAATTTCTATTCTAGTTTTTTCTACTTTGTGCAAATGACATTTTTATTTTTGTCCTTATTTGGCCAAAATATAAACTGCTGGTAACACATCTATTTTTTCTGACGACCTCTTGCATTGTCTTCGAATTGTCAAATTCAATCTACTCTTTGTACACTGTAGGTAGGCAGTTCACAAACTGTTGTACCTTAGCTTTTTATTCTTTAATATATGGTACATATCGCAACACATTTGTAAATTTTTCAACAAACACATCCATCAAGAGCTGCCCCAACCTAATTTCATGGAATTCCTTGGCACGATCTGCATAATATTGTTCACTCAAATATCTATTTTTAAACTTCTTCTGGAACTCCTCCCTTAACACGGTCATTTCCTCAAGTAAATGCACCCCTTTACCATGTTCCCACCAAAGAGCAACCTTGCCTTGCAGATGTTAAATGGATAAGTTGGCCTTGAAGTTACTCTTGTACTCGTATATTGGCAAGTATTTAGTCATATTAAATAACCATGCCTCATCATATTATTCCCTTTCCCCATCAAAATTAGGGGTTTGAATCTTTCGAAATTGTCCTTGCAATTCAGTTTGATCCTTTTTCTTCTGAATTCTGGAATATGTCCTATCAGACTCCCCCCCCCCCACTTTTGGATGGTTCAAACTTGATGCCCCTTTCTCCACTTTTCTCAATTTCATGTTCCATTATCTTATGGCTACATTTTTCAGTCACCCCTCTAATCATTCTCTCATGTTCTTCATTTCCTTTTACAATTTCTTCATTGGTTCTTCTTAAATACGTCAGTTCCTCCTACAAATTCCTAATGACCTCTACGAATTGAGCATTTTCTGGGGTGACCCCATCTCCTAGTTTCATATACAAATCTGCACTTATAGCGTTAATTGTAACTTCCCATTAGGGGATTTCTGAGGTCTAAAAGAGGCCTCCTAAGGAAATTATAAAATAATAGTGGAAATAATTAAATAATATTAGATGACATCATCAAATTTTAGAGGGAAAAAAGAATAAACTACTTTTTCAACTCGTATTTTCAACTTATCTCCCTAAGGGTTTTCTCAAATTTCGAGCGGGAGAACTCATTGGATGCATAATTAGATTCCTCATTCAAGGACTACCCATGTTGCATACTTTCAAAGGACCCTGCTACATGAAAAATGAGAAATACATGAAAAACTTTATTGCAATCACATTTTTTCATGTATTTCTCATTTTTCGTGTAGTAGAGTCCATTGAAAGTATGCAACATGGGTACCCTTTGGATGAGGAATTAAATTTTGCATCCAATGAGTACTCCCGCTCGAAATTTGAGAAAAACCTTAGGGACATAAGTTGAAAATACGAGTTAAAAAAGTAGTTTTATAATTTTTTTTTTAATATTTTACTTTTTTACTCCAAAAATGGTGAATCATCCCCCATGGTTGATACCATCATCTTGAATCCTATTGGTTCTTATAAAGTTTATTTTGGTTGTACATTTTTCTTAGGAGGTGTTACACTAAAAAATGTCACCATGACTATTTACAGTTAGTATGGCTCTATCAACAGTCATGCTATCCTCTTAGGCAAGTCTTATGCCTCTGCTCTCCATGTCAAACTCCAAAAAGAGAGAAAGTCTTTATAAATGTATTTATCTCTGGGTACGCAGGTTCTCTCAACCTTACCTGCGGGTACGCACCCAATGTTCACAAAAGCTGCGTACTTGTACGCTCTGTATGTAAAGGGGCAGGTGCGTCCCCCTGTAAAGGCCCAAATGCGCAAGTTTCATCTTTAAAAAGTTACTTGTGGTCATTTCTAGAGCATTCTAGAAGGTTGTTCAACGTGTATTGAGCGCCTCCAGATGGTTCATGTACCCCTACCAAAGAGGAACTTATCCCATCAATAAGGGAGCTATCCCATCCAAAGAGGGGATTATCCCATTGATGGTGGACCTGAATAACTTCCTCTAGAGCACTATAAATACAGGAATTGGGCCAGAAGGAGGAGAGGTTGAAAGCTAAACATTTCTAAGGGTAGATGCTGCAGGAATTGGGACTCCCATTTAGAAGCTTGTGAGGAGAGATTGTCATCTTTGCTTGTTCTATTCCCCAGTGGAGTTGCCATTTTGTCAGGTGGAAAGAGTCGTTTGTGCGGACACAACCAACCTCCCTAGGAGCCTAAGACTCTCTAGTGACAAACAAGACAAACAAGAGCAACCCTTCTCTAAACATGCATTTACCATAGAAGAAATCAAGTGTTTAGATCCTACCTGTAGTCCAACGCTGTTGTAGTAGTCCAGCCTCGCCGATCCGGATGAGCTCCTCCTTCACTTCGAAACTTGCATCCACTAACAATCAAACGATTAAATAGCACTTGATAATCTCATAAAATAAAACATATTTAACACATAGACCAAGGAGCACGAGGAAAGTTCCTTTTACTGTGTCGACCTCGTTAAAAAATGAATCAGTGAGGGTGAGGAAAGTTCCTTTTACTGTGTCAACCTCGTTAAAAAATGAATCAGTGTGTACGAGGAAAGTTCCTTTTACTATGTCGACCTCGTTAAAAAATGAATCAGTGTGTACGAGGATAGTTCTTTTCCTGTATCAACCTCGTTAAAAAATGAAACAGGCTAGCATGAGGATAGTTCTTTTACTGAGTCAACCTCATTAAAAAATGAATCAGGTAGATTTTAGGATATGTAAGTAGATTGTAGAAAGTAAAATTTTGAGGATAGTTCTTGTTACTGAGTCAACCTCGTTAAAAAATGAATCAGGTATGAGGATAGTTCCTGTTACTGAGTCAACCTTGTTAAAAAATGAATCAGGTATGAGGATAGTTCTTTTCTTGTGTCAACCTCCTTAAAAATGAAACAACTCCCTTTTCAAGTTAAATATTGAAAGTAAACCTTCATTCCATCCATCTGGTTGATGCAATGAAGCCTGGGGGGCATGTACCTCGCTTTGCATCATTATCCTGGGGGGCATGCGAACTTCTGGAGCATAGTTCGTTGTCTTGTGTCAAGCTCGTTAAAAAATGAAACAAGGAGTCTTGAGCATAGTTCCTTGTCTTGTGTCAAGCTCGTTAAAAAATGAAACAAGGGTAGGTTAAGTAGGTAGATTGTAGAGAGTAGTCATGAGCATAGTTCCTTGTCTTGTTTTAAGCTCATTAAAAAATGAATCAAGGATTTCAGAGCACAGTTCCTTGTCTTGTGTCAAGCTCGTTAAAAAAAGAAACAAGGAGTCATGAGCATAGTTCCTTGTCTTGTGTCAAGCTCATTAAAAAATGAAACAAGGATTTTAGAGCATAGTTCTTTGTCTTGTGTCAAGCTCGTTAAAAAATGAATCAAGGTTTTTAGAGTAGAGTTTTTGTTAGGTAGATTGTAGAGAGTAGTTATGAGCAGAGTTCCTTATCTTGTGTCAAGCTCGTTTAAAAAATGAAACAAGGGTTTTGAGGATAGTTCTTTTCCTGTGTCAACCTCACTAAAAAATGAAACATCTCCCACAAGTCTTTCCAAGATCTTGAAAGTAAAGCTTCATTCCATCCACCTCATTGAATGCAATGAAGCTTGGGGGGCATGTACCTCGTTTTGCGTCATTATGCTGGGGGCATGCGAACTTATAGCAAGCATAGTTTTTCGTTTCAAGCTTGCGTAAACATGAAACCGAATCCGAGCATAGTTCTTTTCCTGTGTCAAGCTCGTTAAAAAATGAAACAAATCCTCCTCTAATTGAGTTGAGAGTTTGACTAGATCTCATAAATGTTAAGTTGTATATTTAGGTTAGTTATTTCAGTTTTTTACGCAGTTTTAGGTCGAGTCTTTCAAATGATCTCGTAACTCAACCTTCATTTCATCCAACTGGTTGAATGAAATGAAGCTGGGGGGCATGTGCTCTAGCAGTTATGCTTAGGGGGCATCAAGCACAATTTTATCTCTGTTTCAAGCTTGTGAAACAATGAAACTACTTTGAAGCATAGTTTTTCTCTGTTTCAAGCTTTTGTAAAAATGAAACCTATCTCGAGTCAATTTCAGTCATTTTCAAGACTCGTTAAACTCATGAAAATATCGAGACTATTTGCTATTTTTCATTCTCGTAAAACAAATGAAAATGCCGAGTTCTTTCCATCTTTTCCTGCTTGTAAATTAAATTGAAAGTCGGCCAAATGAGTACATTTTTATCATTTTTTCACACTCATTAAAACTTACGAAAAAGTGAAACCATAGAGTCATCTTTAAGCCCTTTTCTGACTCCTAAAACATGAAAAGATTGCCGAGCGTTTCTTTTACACTCATTAAAACGGAATTAAAAGACGGTCCGCTTATAGCCCTTTTCTAACCATAAAAACAGGAAAAGATTGCCGGGTTTTTGTCGTTTCAAACTCGATATTGGAAATAAAACGACGTGTCCTTGATCTCTTTTTACTTTTCAGGTCAGAGGCACTAATCATGAAAGTACTCCTTGGTCGCAAGATCAAGCGGTTCTCCCAGGTATTATTTTATACTTTTTCGGGCTTGGGGGACACAAATCTACGAAAAAGTTCAACTTGGAGTCTTCTTAAGTTTTTCAGACTCTCTAAAATTGAAAAACGCCGAGTTTCTCCTATACTGGGCTCGTTAAAATTTCACAGTAAAGGACCTGTTCAATTACAAACAGGAACGAACCACTCCTTCCTAGGGTTCGAATCAAAACTAGGTTGGACTCATCCGAAGGATGAGCTTATAATCAAGCATATGTTATCCTCCTCAAGCTTGTTAAAAATAAAGAGGTACTTGCCAGAAATGGTGGGGGAAAAGAGAGAGGAATGAGCCTATTTGTTATCCTTTGTCTCAGAAGAAACTTTATTACCACTCTTGGACACGACACTTTTCATTCACCTGCGTTGGGAAATCCTTTACCTCATAGTTGATCAAACCACATTGAAAGTCTTCAGCCGGGTTCCGGGGATTAACTTTGAGTCGTTTATCACCAAGCCATCTATTGTGTCGTTATGTGTTCAAGAGGTCTGCAAGCAAAACTTTCATCTGCAAAATACTTGTCATCCATTTGACCATCCCTGAGTCAGTCCTTACAGCAACATTTCTTCAACTTGAACAATGATTTCGTGTTGTGGGATTGCCTGCAACGGGTCGCTTTCTATCGACATCAGCACATTATCTAGAAAGATGACTTAGAAATCGTCAGTACCTTGAAGTCTGCATGCATCAATGGCAGGTTTCTCGCCTTTGACGTCAGTTTACATCATTGACTCTCGATCGAAGGATTCCGTGAAATGTTCGACATCAACTCATTCATTCACATCTCATGGATTGTACTGGGTACTTTGATAACCATTGACATTACTGGTGGTCTCTCTCACACTTGTTAACAGTTTACATCATCGACTGGTAATCAAGTGGTTTCTACCATGTTCGACATCAACTCATTTATTCGCATGGCTAGAATCGTACCAATTCGGGAAGAAGAAAAGAAGACCCTGGATCTAGTTTCCACCATCCAGGCTGCGAGGAGTTTTGTATTCATTATATAGTAGACCAATTATAAACAGATGGTTGCGCCCATACTGTGTCTACAAAAGTCTATGATTATGATGTACTGCAAGATCATTCTTGTATCAGAGTAGTTAGTCTGTTAGTTAAAGTTTTGATCTGAGTATGGGAATGCCTACCTCAGCGATGATATAATCTTAGACATGTATTTTGTGTTGAAAATTGCAGGTTCTGACCAGGCTCTCCACGAGATAATCCTTGAAATGATAAAGCACTTCACCCTTCCTAGATTTACAAAACCCTAATCTACTACAGGCTTCGCACTTTAGGGGGCAATCTGTTACACTAAAAAATGTCACCATGACTATTTACAGTTAGTATGGCTCTATCAACAGTCATGCTATCCTCTTAGGCAAGTCTTATGCCTCTGCTCTCCATGTCAAACTCCAAAAAGAGAGAAAGTCTTTATAAATGTATTTATCTCTGGGTACGCAGGTTCTCTCAACCTTACCTGCGGGTACGCACCCAATGTTCACAAAATCTGCATACTTGTACGCTCTGTATGTAAAGGGGCAGGTGTGTCCCCCTGTAAAGGCCCAAATGCGCAAGTTTCATCTTTAAAAATTTACTTGTGGTCATTTCTAGAGCATTCTAGAAGGTTGTTCGACGTGTATTGAGCGCCTCCAGATGGTTCATGTACCCCTACCAAAGAGGAACTTATCCCATCAATAAGGGAGCTATCCCATCCAAAGAGGGGATTATCCCATTGATGGTGGACCTGAATAACTTCCTCTAGAGCACTATAAATACAGGCATTGGGCCAGAAGGAGGAGAGGTTGAAAGCTAAACATTTCTAAGGGTAGATGCTACATGAATTAGGACTCCCATTTAGAAGCTTGTGAGGAGAGATTGTCATCTTTGTTTGTTCTATTTGGAAGTGGGTGAGCTTTGTCAAAGTAAAGGAGAACTCTTGATGGACCCTGGGAGGGACTTGCACAACACCAAGGCTCAGGTTGTAATTGTTCCTTTTGTTTCCTATTAATGCAAATGAGTCCATTCTTCTCAATAACTTGTTATTTATGAGTTGTTTCATGTACTCCTTGGTCTATGTGTTAAATATGTTTATTTTATGAGATTATCAAGTGCTATTTAATCGTTTGATTGTTAGTGGATGCAGGTTTCGAAGTGAAGGAGGAGCTCATCCGGATCGGCGAGGCTGGACTACTACAATAGCGTTGGACTACAGGTAGGATCTAAACACTTGATTTCTTCTATGGTAAATGCATGTTTAGAGAAGGGTTGCTCTTGTTTGTCTTGTTTGTCACTAGAGAGTCTTAGGCTCCTAGGGAGGTTGGTTGTGTCCGCACAAACGACTCTTTCCACCTGACAGGAGGCCCATTTTAAACCTTAAAAATCCCCTAATTTTTGCCATTAACTTGTTGAATCTGATCACTCTTGTACCTTGAAATTACATAGAGTTCATGTTTAGTTTATCCTCTATAATTTCGTTAGTTTTTTTTTTTTTTAAGAAACTTACTATTTTTCTCTCAATTTCTATGAGACTTCCTAGGCCCAGTGGTGTTGCTAGGCTCTAATACCATATGTAACATACCTCAATCCCTTTTTTTTCCAAACTACTCTCTTCCTCTCGCATCATGGATTAACCTAATGGAATGTAACACCCTACTCGATTCCTCTAAGGTTTCCACTCACTTACAATAGACAATTATACATCTAACGACACCTTAAATACTAAGTAATCCATTTATCGACCCCCTCATTATTGGTTTATATGAATGTGGAATACCCCCACCCTCCTTCCTACCAGCTATACCTACTAATATATATATACTTAACTGCATGGTTGAATTGTGCACATGGGTTATACCCTAAGTTCTACACATTTCTTAAGTTAAGCCGAATATTATTTCACCACTATGGTGTTTCTCCTATTAATGTGACCCCCCCACCCATTACTATTTGTGTGTTGCAAGAACTTTCCAGGGCACTGGAGAGATGTTTTAACCTTTACCAGGAGTAGAATGCGGCCCCTAAGATAAATTATGGCACGACACTGCCAAGCTTAAGAAATCCTCTTCTAGTTTCATTACAACGTATTGAGACTCTTGTTGATAATATAATATGGGTTTTGTTTTCTTTATTTTTTCCATCATAATTTACTAATTGATATATTCTATAGGGAGCACAAGACTGGATTGGTCATTGTTGCGGGACCTTGGTTGTCGATTTACTTGCTGGGGTTTTCAACTGTGCTTCTTTGCATACTAGGTATGTCATTCCGAGCCTTTATTGTCTTTCTTGAGAAGGGTTTCATTTTTTCTTTTCTTGGGTCCTCTGCCTCACTTATAACAACTCAACGATATCGGTTATTGAGGGTTCTAGTACTAGTTTACTTATTGGCTAATTTTTTTCTTTACAGTGTGGAATTTGAGGACAAAGGAAAGGCTAGTGGGTTTGTTCGACTAGTCCATCCTTTGCACCTTAACTTGTTTTCTTCACTCATTTATTTATGACAAAACTGTACCGCATGGTATTAGAGTTTGTTTTATTTTTTGTAACTTTGTTTCCCTTGCACATATCTTGTGTCGCCTTGCTTGAAGGATTCCCATTACATAGGGGTTGTTGTCTCATGCAGTCCATTTATCATTCGTGTTCATGAGTAGGAAGTATTTTCAAGGGACATTTCGCTACTCGGAGTTTGATTTAAGAATTTGAACCAAAGGGAAAATGTCATATTTGTCGGAAATAATACTGAGAGGGGGGGGGTGAATCAGTATTATCAGATCAGTAAAACTTTTTCAATTTCATACTCAAAAACATATACGCTACTTCAGTTAAGTGAACCCGCGTGTACACGCTACTGTGTCTAATGCAACTAGCATATATCCAGATATCTTATGATTCAGTTAGCTTATCTTCAGTAAATGCATCTGAACATTATTAACCATATTAACAGTAAACAGGTGCAGTATAATAGAACAGATCATCACACAAAAGCCACACACATGAACACAAAGATATAAGGTGGAAACCCAATGTGGGTGAAAACCACCTGCTGCAAGTCATCTCAATCTTCTTCTTAATAAGAAAATCCTTTTACAATATTTGTACTGGTGCAGTCTTATACCAGTACGGGAGCTACAACCCCCTTTGCTCTTGTACTAGCCGATCCATTTACTAGTACACAGGCTGCTACCTGCTACAATGCTCCAAAGATCTTCCTTAGCTTTTGTACTAGCTTAGATACTAGTACGTAGGTGCTTGCCTACAGTCTTCTCTCCTCCAGGTACCACGTTTCATCAATTTTCAGACTGGATACACTGAAGCACAACACATAATCTGAAAGGCCACTTTTCATCCAATTTTCATACTGAACCCATAACTATCATTGAAGCTCAAAACAATCATCAAACTCTGAATCACTGAAACCCTGTTAGCAGCAGTCACCAGAACACAGAGCAGACACAGAACTCTGTAATAACCATCAGACCCATCTGCAACTTCAAATATCAAGCTTTACAATGTATACGCTACTTCGATGAATCAAACCCGCGTGTATACGCATTTTTGCCAAAGACAACCCGCGTACAGATCTAAAAACAATTTCTCATAACTTGTAGCTGTACCAGACATCAGTCATACTCATAACACTTATAGAAAAATACATGCGTCAGTATGTAGATCTAGAATAAGCATCATAAAGATAGTTCATTTCAAACCATTTGATCTCGATCTCTCCTTAGATCTTGTTCTCCATCAACCGGTGAGATCTCTCCTTAGCTCAGATCAAGCAATGCATCATCAACCCATAACCTGCATACTGGATCTAATACTTCATCAGATATTCAAGACATTTCAGATACACTTGCCTAATGATTTCCTTCTCCTTATATAGCCTTAGGCCTTGTTCAATACCAAGGGCCAAAACCATAGAAATCCAATACCATCATCTTCAAAACTAGGGATCAACACGTTCGTCGAGACACCAAGGTCCAAAACCATAGGCACAACTTCCAAGGAATAACCGCCGTGGACCAAAGATAAGTTTTCCACATACACGCACTTTTACTGAAGCCAACCTGCGTGTACACGCGACTTGGTATATAGCGAACCTGCGTATACGCGACTTGGTATATAGTGAACCTGCTTGTATACACGACTTGGGCTTAATGAACCTGCGTGTATGAACTTTCTCTTCTTCTTATAGTCTGATCATCAATTCCATGTTGCTGACCTTCTGCACTATGATTTGTCATCAATGTGGTTTGCCATCAAGGACAACACTTATCTCATAATGCCAACAATCTCCCCCTTTGTACTTGATGGCAAAGCTAACTTGTCACACTTAGAACTATCATTTGATTCCTTTGAGCTGTCCTCCATCAGTCACATCTGATATCTCTTCTGAAGATTCATCCAGTTATACATAAGTGAGATATTCTTCTATGAGAGGGTTGCCATCAAGTACAACACATGCATCATAATGCCAACAATCTCCCCCTTTGGACTTGATGGCAACAACGCCAAATCACTCTCCCCCTTTGACATCAAGGGCAAAGGGTGGACCAAGATATTCTCTTCCTTTGCTGAATCATTCCACTGTCCATACTCCCCCTGAGTACCTGCTGAAATCTCTGAATAATCTCCCCCTTTGTATATGCCAAGGTGTACCAATCTGTCCATGCTCCCTCTGAGTACATGCTGAATCTCTGTACCGCTGAAGTGTGTTGTTCATGCTCTTCCTGACTGTAGGCAAGATCTGCAAAAGATGTTCTTCAAGAAGAACATGACTCTATACATCATAAAAGACCTTCCTATCACCAAAGACTCATACATACATCCATCTCTCAACTAAGTGAGGATATACAAAAATTGACTCATCCACCCAACCAAGTGGGGATACATCAAAAGTTTACATATGACAACCAATCATATTGCATCAATCATCCCAGGCATAGTGGGGAAACCAAAATAGGCCGTTACATGACCTTGACACCATGAAAGAGATACCACAAAAGAGATATATGACATAGAGACGTAAGAACTAGACCAAGACTTATGAAAGTCACCAGCAGCATCTGATAATCACCATTCAGATCAGCAACCAAGAGATCCTTCTGTTCTCCTTTCGCCTTTGTTCCACCTGAAACCAACAACAAATGTGAACCAGAACCAAAAGCTTTAAGATAATGCCAACAATGCATCATTGGAAGATTATCTGCTCCCCCTGAACCTGTGCCAGATGATCTCTGTCAGACCCATATCAGACTTTCTGCAACCAACATCTGTCCCTGCTGATTTCCTTCAAAAATCAATATACGCATCTGCATCCATATAAACAAGCGTATATACGCGGATAGGCCTTATGAAACTCACGTACAACCATTTTCATATCAGCAACCTGTAAATGTCCTGCAGCAAGGTATGTCTGAACATAGATGTCAACTCCTCCTTTTAAACATCATCATGAAATCATTCACATTACATGTGAAACCACCATAGCCATTACATCAACGTCAAGATCTACATGATCCAAGTATCATTACTTGGGAATATATGTAAGTATCAACCTATCATTATATAGATAAGAACTCATCACCATGTCTCCAACAAAGCAACTTTGAGTAGTCATCCATGTATCAGCACTATGTATCTTGAGCTCAAGCTCATTTGACAAAACTTCTTGATATCATCAACAGCAACAATCCTTATCCACAAGAGTGCCTGCATCATAACTGTATGATCTTTATGCATATGACAACAGCAGTATATGAGTGACTCATCATCAAGTGAGGAAGATGTGTATTCAAGCTTTGTACTTCTCCTTATCCTTATGAAGATCACCATGTAAGCATCATCAAAGGATCAACCATAAATCTGATCTGAACATCTACTATGTAACTTCAAGAATCATATGAGAGTTTATCATAGACAACTCACAACATCATATCATAGAAAGATATATCATTTAGCCATATAAGAATCATCACCAAGGATTATTAACCATAATGCCAACAATGAATTACTAAAGGCATATGCTCCCTCTCAACCAGTGCCATCTGTTAGATCTGATCATGCATATATCAGCAATAAGCATCAAAACATCATCATCCTTAAGTTAGGATCAAAACACTTCCAGACATCATACAAGTAACAAAACATTTCCACACATCCTCAGCAAACTGTAACCAATAGAGCAAATAATAGACTGAGTCATATCAGATCCTTTTTCTGATCCTGTCCCCACTGCTTTTCCTCAGACTGACATATACGCGACTTTGCAGTGTCTAACTCGCGTATATACGCGACTTCCCTTTAAGGAACTTGCGTATGAGATTCAGAACACTGAAGTTTTACACTTTCAGCTCCCCCTGAGTCTGATATGTCTATGCTGTGCTGTGTCTCAGTACATTGTGCTGACTGTACTTCCTTCTTCCTCCATATCTTCAAGTGTGATGAGGTTTTCTCCTTTTGGTGTGATGTCCATCCTTTTTTCCTGCATTCCTTCGCTATATGTCCAAGCTTGTTACATGCATAACATCTTACATGTTTCATATTCCTCCTGTAGCAATCAGCCGCTTTGTGACCAAACATATTGCAAGCAAAGCAATATCCATTAAAGTACCTTGAGTGTGATGATCTTTCTGCATGATGGTCTTGAAACCTTCTTCTTCTACATCTAGCTGCAACATGTCCAAGATTATGACATACATAACATTCAACATTATTCGTAGGAGGAGTAAAAGATTTTCTTTGAGGAGTCTCTTTCCTTGATTGTTGATGGGGTTGACCTTTCATCTCCTTGTTGATCATTTTAGATTTCTCTTTAGAGTTCCTTGCCTCACCTTGTGAACTCGATTCACCTTCAACAGATTCATGAAAACCAAGACCAGTCTTGATAGCAGGAGACCTTTGACTACTAAGAATATCATCCAAGACTTTAGAACTATCTTGAAATCGTAAAAGCTTATCCTTTTCTTCTAGTTTACCTTTCAAGATATTTACTTCAACCTGAAGTTGTTCTTCCTTTTCAAGAGATTGCTTTTTCAAATCTTCTTCATCTTTCCTTCCTTCTTCCATTTGTTCCCTTAGTTTGAGAATCTCCTTTTCTTGTTCTTCATTCAGATCCTGCTGCATTTGACGAACTCGGAAGGCACATTCTAGTTGAGATTTTAAGCTGGTGGCTTCGTTTTCTTGTATTGCAATAGCTTGGAGTAGATCTGTATTCTGCTTCTTTGATTCTTCAAGATCTCCTTTTAGTGCGAGGATTGTAGCTTCAAGATTTTCATAGTAGCTAGATCTATCTTTGAGTTTCTTGATGGTTGTGCTTCTTTCGTTGACTTCTTTTCTTAATGATGTCACTTCATGCTGCAATTTTTGACATTGGTCTTCCTTGTCCTTGAGAAGCTTTCTTACCTTGTTTCCTTCTTCTAGTTGGGCCTTTAGTTTGGTAACTTATTCTTTGAAAGCACATTCCCTTTTGTTCAATAGATCTTGTTGATCTTTAACTTTGTCTACAAGCCTTCTAAATACTGCCTCTATTTGATACTTTTCTTGCTCACCCATAAAAGCATGTTCAGTAGTTTCACTATCACTTCCATCACTTTCACAAGGAAATATAGCAGGAACATCAGAGGATAACACATTCATACCTGATAATGATTCTGAATCTGAAGAACTTCTTATACCTAATCCCCAATCGATTCTCCCACTGTCATAGATCTTCTGAGATGTCTTCTTCTTCTTATGAGCTTTCTTCTTAAGCTTCTTTCCCATTGTTCCACGGATCTCCTTCAAGCGATCAAGCTTCTACCAAAGGACCTGCTCTGATACCAATTGTCAGAAATAATACTGAGAGGGGGGGGGGGTGAATCAGTATTATCAGATCAGTAAAACTTTTTTAATTTCATACTCAGAAACATATACGCTACTTCAGTTAAGTGAACCCGCGTGTACACGCTACTGTGTCTAATGCAACTAGCATATATCTAGATATCTTATGATTCAGTTAGCTTATCTTCAGTAAATGCATCTGAACATTATTAACCATATTAACAGTAAACAGGTGCAGTATAACAGAACAGATCATCACACAAAAGCCACACACATGAACACAAAGATATAAGGTGGAAACCCAATGTGGGTGAAAACCACCTACTGCAAGTCATCTCAATCTTCTTCTTAATAAGAAAATCCTTTTACAATATTTGTACTGGTGCAGTCTTATACAAGTACGGGAGCTACAACCCCCTTTGCTCTTGTACTAGCCGATCCATTTACTAGTACACAGGCTGCTACCTGCTACAATGCTCCAAAGATCTTCCTTAGCTTTTGTACTAGCTTAGATACTAGTACATAGGTGCTTGCCTACAGTCTTCTCTCCTCCAGGTACCACGTTTCATCAATTTTCAGACTGGATACACTAAAGCACAACACATAATCTGAAAGGCCACTTTTCATCCAATTTTCATACTGAACCCATAACTATCATTGAAGCTCAAAACAATCATCAAACTCTGAATCACTGAAACCCTGTTAGCAGCAGTCACCAGAACACAGAGCAGACATAGAACTCTGTAATAACCATCAGACCCATCTGCAACTTCAAATATCAAGCTTTACAATGTATACGCTACTTCGATGAATCAAACCCGCGTGTATACGCGTTTTTGCCAAAGACAACCCGCGTACAGATCTAAAAACAATTTCTCATAACTTGCAGCTGTACCAGACATCAGTCATACTCATAACACTTATAGAACAATACATGCGTCAGTATGTAGATCTAGAATAAGCATCATAAAGATAGTTCATTTCAAACCATTTGATCCCGATCTCTCCTTAGATCTTGTTCTCCATCAACCGGTGAGATCTCTCCTTAGCTCAGATCAAGCAATGCATCATCAACCCATAACCTACATACTGGATCTAATACTTCATCAGATATTCAAGACATTTCAGATACACTTGCCTAATGATTTCCTTCTCCTTATATAGCCTTAGGCCTTGTTCAATACCAAGGGCCAAAACCATAGAAATCCAATACCATCATCTTCAAAACTAGGGATCAACATGTCCGTCGAGACACCAAGGTCCAAAACCATAGGCACAACTTCCAAGGAATAACCGCCGTGGACCAAAGATAAGTTTTCCACATACATGCGCTTTTACTGAAGCCAACCTGCGTGTACACGCGACTTGGTATATAGCGAACCTGCGTATACGTGACTTGGTATATAGTGAACCTGCTTGTATACGCGACTTGGGCTTAATGAACCTGCGTGTATGAACTTTCTCTTCTTCTTATAGTCTGATCATCAATTCCTTGCTGCTGACCTTCTGCACTATGATTTGTCATCAATGTGGTTTGCCATCAAGGACAACACTTATCTCATAATGCCAACAATATTGCATATGCATATGCACATAATATCTCACCACAGTTCGATTTCTCACCATGATACTCTCAGCGTCTTTCTCCTTTTTTTCTGATAATAAGTTCATGGTGGAATACATGTCTTATTCTCCCTAGAAATATCTACAAGTATGGTAAGCACTGTGAAGTGGTTCTCCCTTTCCATGTCTTTCATTTCTTTGTTGTGTGACTTCTTCCCTACTCACGACCCATATTCCTTATATTTTATGTTCCATGGTCGCACATGTTACTCTACTGGATTGAGCTTCTTTTATTTACGGCTTCTCTCCTACAATAAATTCTTCTATAGTTATCACCTGATGTGGTTCCTTAGTGCTAGGTTCAGTTCATCTATTTGACATCGAGTGTCATTCTATCCAGTTCTTATATCTCTACTCTAGACATGCTGGGAGTGGTTTCAGGGTTTATTTTTTCTTTCCATTTCCTATTGTATCTTTCTGGTGATGTTGGAATGAACTAGTTGAATGATGGATGGGTACGATTGTGACCATTCCAATGTACCCATTTTTATTGTAACCATATTTTATCTAGGTATCATTGGTTGTTGTCTATATATCTATATATATATATATATATATATATATATTTGATGACTTTTTCATAGAGGCATCTGAGCACGATGTATCACCTCTGTCAAGTTGAGGGTATTTATAAATCAGTATTGAGGATTAATTATACTTTTGGCACTGATTTTTATAGTAATAACATGCTGAAATACCCATTTGCAATGTTGAATGTTACTTCAGTTCCTACTACTTGTTGTATGTACAGTTACAATTGTTGTTTCTTATTACATGTGTAATATTGAATCTTATCATGTATCTAGTTTATAACTTCTACTACTTCATAAATTCACAAACTTGCAGTTTATTTTATGCACATTTCCAGTTTTATGTGAATTAATACTCGTATAGTATTGAAGCTTATTGGATACACAATTTATTAATTTTGTTACTAAAGGCAGGTACAATCTAGCAATTTGTTTTATGCATAGTTTTGGATTTATGCCAATTAATACTCATATGGTATGGAAGCTTATTGGGTACACAATTTACATAATTATGTTATTTAATGAACACATAATCTAGAAGTTCATTTTACGAATAGTTTTCAGATGTATGTCAATTAATGCATTTATAGTAATGAAACTTATTGGATATGAAGTTTACACAATTATGTTAGTTACTACAATGCTAATTATATAATGGTGCCCATACCACTACCAAGTAGAATGAATTCTTTGTCTTTCTGTTTTAACTAAAAGGTGTTATTTATGTTATATTTATATGTATGCAAGGAAAACACCAATTCCTCATTTGTCTCTTTCTTTAAGGATTTATCCATAGTCATTTATTGACCTCAGTGTTGTAGTAGCATACTTTTGTAATTTCTCTAACTATATATACTACTATTCTTTGCAATAGCATAAGTTACACTACTTCATTTACTCCTAATTAACAAAACCTTGTCCTCTTATCCATTAATCCATACTCCAGTAGCATACATAAATAATAGATTGATGCTATAATATAAGAAACCATATTTTTTTTCCTTTCCCTTCCTATTCATAATATAATAATGGGATTTCTTTCTATTTGCATTAGTGTTTTTTACCTGTACTACCAACTAGCAATTTTGACAATAAATAAATTCTGAATATTTTATCATTCACATTCACAGATCCACTAACTATTATGTACTACTTAGATGTCAATAAAATTTCTAAAGTCATTAACATTCATAGATCTAACTAGTAAATTACATCTGTGTTCACTATGAAAGCTGCACTAGAGCAAGACACTAACCACCCAACCTCGAACTGCCTTCTAGTTCCCCCCAAGCCAAAATTGTTTGCCAAAGAATCAACAACCCCATGGATTCCTTCTATGGGTAGTTAATACCCTTCTTCATGATATTGTTTCCATTTCAGTGACATCCTTCTTTTTATGGGCGTTATTTCTTTCTTGCCTAGGCGTTTGCCTTTAAAGCTGGCCTTTTTCCCCTGTTGTGGTTCAAGTGCAATCAACTTAACATCTTTCTTCATCTAAGCATTTCTAAGGGATTTTTCCCTCCCATCCCTCAGTATTATCTATAATTTTATAGAATCATTATCATGAATAATTTATCCAATATCATTCTCGAGTGTCTTCTCCAAGTACATAAGTTTCCTTCAATTTCTTTTATTAATAAAGAAAATATTTATTTACAACAATTTATCCAAAGTATCATCATGGCTTCACTGCCATTCTTATCAACACAAATGATTAAAAGCAACACTACCTAATGGAGGGATATTACACATTTTGACATGAATCCCTATATAGAATTGTTCGAGACACTCCCCATTACTCACCCTACATGGAAAATTATAATAAATGTTACTAGGATTGTGTAATACAATTTAAGATTTACAAGCTTAAGTCTTAAGGCCTCAAGAGGTGAATAAGTGAGAGATTACAAAAATGGGATAGGTAAATTAGACAAATCTAGTATGAGTACTTTCACATTTTTTTGTATGAGAAGGGTACCTCCTAGAGATTCTTTATAAAAGAATGTGTAGTGTAATCTATGAATTTTTAAGAGACAATCTTGAAAGAATTGGTGAAACCTTTCTTCAACCAATTTAACATCTTAGGAGATGGATTGAATTTATGACTAAAATGATATTGATATATTACGTGATGTATTAACATTATAATTCCCTCAAAAATATTAATAAATTCTCGTGAAACCTAATTTGAAGCATGCACCTTAGAGGATTATGATTAGATGACAATATGACTAGGCGTTATATCCATAATCATGATGATCGACAGTGTCAAGATGTGTGAGTAAAGTAGCACTTCACAAACCCTAATGCAATTATAACGAATCCATGGCCATTAACACAAGATACATTTACTTTTTTGCAATGCATATTATAAGAGGATAAATTTTAAGGGCACATGAGGCCAAAAATACACTATTAGGGTAAAAAACCCCTAAACCCTAATACATCAATAAGATGAGTATCCAAGATGAAACACAGGTAATAAATATAATATTAATATAGAAGATAGGTGCATCAATACAATTTAGTGACAACTGGGTCCTTGGGAGAGTTAACAAATCCAAAACATGAACATAACCCTTGAGACTTGAAAAGCAAAGACAAACCCAAAACTGAGACATAGTTGAAAAAAATTGGCATTGTTGTAGCAACTACAACAACTATGCACATAAAATTAAATAAATAATTATTCTATATAAAAATAATAAATTTAATATTCCTCCAAGTGACATGACTATCATTAAGGTTATTAACAATATATGAATATTCTTCATAGGGAATATATAGCAACATAATTGTAGAAAAAGAGAAAATTGTTAACAATTAATAAATGGTATTTCGAAAATATTAAGATGATTAATTATTTTCTCCACCTTTTATAAAGTAATAAATTTTATTTATATATTTTCTATTTCTATAATTTCATTAGAAATATCTCCATTTATCTTAAAACTAGCATAACCATATAAATTAAGTAGTTGGTAAACCTCGATAAGCATCAACACGCTATCTCTTACTAGATGATACATCTCACATTGTTGAGATTAAGAAAAACACAGAAAAGTTAAATAAATTATAACTTTATTATTATTAACTATAAAAATAATTAATATATGAGTTAAAAATATATAAATTTAAAATAAAATATAACAAGATTCTTACAACACACTCCCTAACCACCCATCATCCTACTAGGGTAGAAAAGTGGAAAATATTATGTTGACCCAATCTCCAAGGGACAATTGTGGAAATGGGGTTTAAAATTTTTATCTTTTCAAACTTCCTCGAAGCATAAATTGGATTACGTTTTTGTGTTCATCTCATCGAGACCTCTCGAGTGATATCAAATTTTCCCCAATTGAGCTACCGGATAAAAATATTTAGCCATTCAAAGCTTGGTCTACTAGATAGTGCCACATCACTCTAGCCTTCCATGTGGCACCTATGTGGTTCCGGCATGGTTCTCGCATGGGCATCCATGTCATTGCACACAAGGAAGATATCGACCATTCATAATTGGTGTAACAAATGAGACAGAAACTACCACGTGGGAAATGACATTCATGCCCATGTGGGAACCATGTAATTTTTGTGTCGAAGGCTAGAGTGACATGACATTGTCTAGTAGACCAAGCTTTTAATGCATATATATTTTGATCTGGAAGCTTGACTGAGGAAAATTTCATGTCGTTGTAGTGGCCTTGAGAGAAAAACATAAGTATTTCAACAATTTTAAGTTTTTGAGGGAGTTGAAAAAGGTCAAAATTTTAGATCCCATTTCCATAATTTTACCTTAAACTATGGGTCAACATAGTAATTTCCCTCTTTCTACCGACAACAACTTCACTGGGGGAGAAATACCATACCACATGCATTCATATTGGGTGATATATATTGAGGAAAAAATGACATAATATATTGGGGGATATATAGTGGGTAAAGGGTTTTATATTGGCGAGCATAAAAAATGGACGTCAAAGTTAATGAAAAATATGAAGGGATATAAAAAATGTTAATGAAAAAATGGATACCTATAACATCTAGTAATATAGGGGTTTCTGAAATTGGGAAGTTTTATTTGCTTCACATTGATACGGGGTTAAATAATTCAATTTATAGACATATTTTCAAATATGCAGTCAAACTAGGGGCATTGTTTAGTATCCTATGAACGCACATGATATGTTAGAGGTTCATTGAGTGAAGCCCATGTGTTTCTACCCTAGTAGGATGATGGGTAGTAAGGGGGTGTGTTACAAAGTGGTATCATATCCTCTAGGTTCAACATCAGGATTGAATGGCTCTATCGTAGAATAAATGAATAACAAAGTCCTCAACTCTAGACCTTTGGGAATAAATTAATGCCCTAATCACATAATTAACAAAATAATAGGTCCAATGTCTGGATCTTTGGAGATGAGTGGAGCTATAGCTCTAAGTGTAGTAGTTGAATATGATTTTATGCTATTTATAATATTTCATTATGAAGTTGCAAGTTGACTGGAAGAATATCTTTGATGTGATTTGACTAATAAATAATTGCAATCATATTGCATGTGCTTACTACTAAGAATATTGAATATCTATACAGTCTAGGGTTGTTACCATCAATGCTTCTTGATTCTTAATTTTAGTAGAATTGCTTGCATGGTTTGTGTATAATCATTTGTAATATGCTTCAACATTGGTTAATGGTGTATTATTTTCACTCTTGTAATAAGGGGGCATGTGAATGTTATGGAATATGAGAGATTGGGGAAATCCATATGTTTCTTTTATTGAATAGCGTAGTTTTTTTCTTGTTTATATATACATATATGGATGTGAGAATTCGATGGGTTTCATAATATATGACAAACAACATTAGCGGGATTGGAGGCATGCCATTTTTTCACTCTATTTGAGAGTAATGTATTTTGATGATTGCATGTTAGTACTAGTTGTATTATTGCATGTTATTTTCTTGCTTGTGGAGGAGGGTGTTGGGTATAGCACTATGATGGAGAGGTTTGTTAATATAAAAATTCATGCATATATATAATGCATTTATAAGTGTGATAATTATAAAATTATAAATATGATAGATGTTGATGTTACATGTGGATTTAAACTACCTCCTTGACATTGTGATGCCATGACTTCTAGCCTTAATAAGAAGGCAAAATTCTTCTCAAATGTTTAAAAATTGATTCAAATATGGTAATGATGGTCTTGGTAAAGAGACTAATTTTAGTTATTCTAAAATTATGGACCTAGGATTGAATTCTATCACTTATAGTAGCTTGATGGTAACTATGGCTTATAACAATCTTAAGGATGTGTAAACAGTCGCAGGCACATGGGAAGATACAATGGAATTGAAAGGGAAAACATGAATTATGGAACTCAACATCAACCAAAGAGCAGAGGCTTCCATGGAAGAGTGAGAGCCTTAACGGACTAGAAGGTTAAGCTGAGGGACTTAGAAGCTGAGGTAAAAGTCTGCAAAGTAGGAACTAGGAAGATTTCTAGTAAACAATAATAATTGGCGGAGTGGAACTTTGAATCACAAAATGAATCTTTATGAATTGACATATAAAAATAGATCTTCAAAAGGGGAATATATATTGGCAAGACGAGGCCCTGTGAGGCCAAAAAGGAAAAGAGAATGTTTCTTCTTTGACATTGTAAATGGGAAAACTTAAGAAAGGATTGTCCCCTTAGCAAGAGTAACAAAGAGGAAATCCCTTACAAGACAGACAACCATGAATCAATAATTCAAGATGTCAAAAACGAGGAGCGGGTATCCCTTCAAGCTCCATAATATATGGATAAATATATTTAAAAAGAATTCCCCTGTGAGTTAATGGCAATTATGAATTCAATGTTGTTGAGAACCTTGAGAAAAGTATCAAACTAATATATCTAAATATATATATATATATATATATATATATCTGTGTGTGTGTGTGTGTAGGAGGCATTGAAATCTAAGGCTCGTGGGAATCAAGTAAATTTTTGGGACTTGTTTATTTTAATGTAAGTGTGTTGTGCTTTTAATTTGTTGGCCTCATGAATAGTTTATTACCTTGATTGTTGACTTACGTATGGTCATGCCATTTTTCTCTAGTTTTCCTTTCTTTGGTTGTTGTGACCTTTCTACTTTTATAATGTTACCATTCATTTTTCCTCTTGTACTTCCTCTTTATTTTCTAATTGTATTTTGATTTACATACTTGGGTGCATTGGAACAAATTGGTTGGGGTTGTAGGAAAGCTATGGATTCCTTAGCAAGGGGAAATGCATGTTTTGAATGGATAAAAACATGCTAAGTTAAAGGATAGTATGGAACACTATTGTGCAAATTGGCATGAACATTATGACAGACAGAAATGAAAATGTAAGTGGCTAGAAATTGTCTCATAATAACAAGGTGAAAATAAAAGGTGAAATGAAGAAATATAGAAACTAATTCCAATAACTAATGCATGTTCATTATACTCAAGGATCTATATAAACCCTTGACTTATTTTACATAAGCCAATATATGTTGTGACCATGGTTAGGTAATGTAATACATTAGTGGGTTGGTTGAGTGCATGGGGAGTATGGACATGAAATGAGTTGTCATAACCTTGAATTAAATTTCACATATGCTTATGTATTGTATACATGAATATGTTGATGCATTTATATATATGAAAATTCCATTAAGTTTTAGAAGATTGAAATGCGTTATTCAAATGGAAATATGACTATTTAAATTTATTTAATGATATGGATGGCATAAAAGGTTTCCTAGTTTGATGTAGAATCTATTTATTAAAAGTGAATTCATAATGATGATGATTCTAATATCATGTGAAATTGACTCCTAAATTATTCTCGTGCTAATATTGTGACCATGGGAAAGAAAAAACAAGAGACATAATATGGCTTATTTTACATGAATAGAGATAGTGTGGTCATTGGATTTTCTATGATATTCTATAATATGTTGAGTAATGTGTATATGTGCATCTATTCTCCATGTGTATATGTGCATACATGGTGTTGTACTATGTGTGTTATGTAATGTAATTAGGACAGGAAGGTATGGCACTATCTAGGCTCATGTGTAATGTTATGCATTTGGAATAGGAAGGTATGGGACTATCTGTGCCTATGAAGGGGTGGGATACACCTATAATTCTGTCAAAAAAATATGTTGGAATTAGCAGTGCCCATATTTGTAGGGTAATGAATCTACTTTTATATATATATATATATATATATATATATATATATATATATATATATATATATATATATATATATAGATGAACCACTGGTGCTTGCTAGAGTGGGGAAACTGATCCATTGTGTGGGGAGTCAAAGAGAAGAGAAGAGAAGGCCTTGGATGCTTTCTAGAGTTGGGAGACCGATCATGTGTGCATATGAGAATAAAGAATACTACTAAGGGCTTGCCAAGTTTGGAAACTGACCCAATGTGTGTGAAGTAAACAGAAATCCCAAGATAGGTATCAACATAGTGATTTCCCTCTTTCTACCCTAATAGAACGATGGGTGGTAAGGCGGTGTGATACAATTCTTAACCATGGAGATTCACCCCAACCTTAAAATGGAGAGTCATAACTTATAAATATGATTTGCTACAATACCATCAGCCAATATCATGGGTTGTGAAACCAAATTTCCAAAAAGGCCATAAGTCATTTATTTTTTTATTTATTTTATTTTAATTTAACTGTATAATATTTTTTAATTAAAATGAAATGAAAAAGGATCATAACTAAATTTGAGATAAATATAAACCTTCTGCTAGTGCCTAAAATTAAAACTATATCGTGGATATTCCATAAAGGTTAAATCACTACCATCCACATATTAATTATTGAATTAAACTAATATTTTGAAAACCCTATTCTAAATTACATACTCCTAGTGCCATAATTATAAAGTTACTATAAATTCAAACCCCCTTCAAATATTATTTTCTTGAGAAGGAAATATTTTGTGTGAGACAAGAACTCTCTATTTGAAATAAAAGAGACCTTTATGCAACTCACTTATTTGTGTGCAGGACAAGAGAGGTCCTCCATATAATTATTTCACTCGGCCTAAAGAGTTGTAGATATTTCCATCAAGGATGCACATGTTCTTAACTTACATAATAAAATAATCTTAACTAAATGAAATATAAATTTATTCATTTAATTCAATCATATTAATTGAATACATCCTAATTTATTCATACACTAGTACAAAATGAGAGATTATTGATTGCATGACTAAAACATTAGTCACGAGAATTATTTCAAGTAAATTAATAGTAATGTTTAGAAATTTTAAGTTACCCAACTAAAAATGACTAACTTAAATGATTAATTTATTCTAGGGATAAAATATGCTGACTAGATTATGAGCAACCCAATCAAAAGAGAGCAACTTAAATGACTAATTTAGTCCAGGTCTAAAATATATGACTAGATAATAAGTGACAAAATTAAAAATGACTAATGTGAATGAGTATTATAGTCCAAGAATAGAAATATGACCAACTAACAAGTACAACAGGTATATGAATTATTCATTTATTCCAGTTATTTCTAATTGTGTCACTCAAGAAATGGAAAATTGTTATTTTGACACTGAAGTGTTATATTTCACAAAATTTTAACACTACAGATGGATTCAGTGACCCCTTTAAGGAGGTCCCTGAATACATTTGCAGTGTTAAAATTTAGAGACAAAGGGGTCTCTGAATCCACCTACAATGTTAAAATTTAGAGACCCCTCTATGGAGGTCTCTAATATGTTTGAAATGTTAAATTTTAGGTAGATGGATTCAACAACCCCCTTAAAGGGATCGATGAATCCATTTATAATGATAAAATTATGACAATGTTTTATAATATAGAGTATAAGTTTAGAATATATAATAGTTTTATTCTTCATTTGGAATGAGGGACAAGAAAGAGAGTTTGAAACTAATATAGAAAGGTTTTAATGATTAATAGGAATTTGTTCCTCACATCTTCGAGAGATGACGCATTATTTGTTGTAGGGTTTTTGTGTTATCGTTTCATACCATGGTTGATTATTGCAGTAGATTCTTGGATAATGTTTTTATTAATTTGAATTCAAGGTATGTTGATTTAAGCTTTGTCAATTAATGTAAATCTAGATTATTCTAAAACCATATAATTATATAAAAAAACTCTATAGATACATGCCTTACAAGAATATGTGCATATTCTAATAGCTCATTCACATTCTTAGAATGCGCATAGACTATTACTAGAAAACTATACATACTAACAATTCTTGTGGCTCTTCATGTCGAACAACAAGCCATGGCTTCCATATCCATGTTGAAATTTGAATATTCGTTGGAGAGTATATATGTCGTTGTTTGAGGGTTACTTCATGTTCCTTGAACTCCTTGAATTTAATAGTCCATAATTAAAATAGATTTACATTAATGTAAGCTTATTCATTTACTTATGAATGCCATTTACAATTGAAATTAGTGATATGAATCATATTCAATTACATGTCAATTCTAGAGTTTATAATGAGAGTATATTATTGAAAGTAGTGAAATAAACCACATGGTATTACTTGTCACTTCTAAAACAATTTAGTGACAACTAATACCTCTTTAAAATGTCACCCATCTTAATACAACTATGGCTCAAGTGCATTTGGTTGTAAAGTTTTCCCCATGTGAACAATACTTTACTTACTACATCATTTGTAAAACATTGTTAAAAAGTATTATGCATTATGAATTATTCATTGCATTGAATGATTCTTGGAAATATATTGAAATTATTGAAACTAGGAAAATAAATCACATATCATAAATTTCTCCAAAATATTTTCCATGCTAGTCTGAGGTTAGCTTAAGTGCACTTAACCGCGGTTTTTTCATAGTTAAATTCATTTATCTTGTTATCTAGTTTAGAAAAACCTTAACCAAAATTGTTCCTTAATGGATACAACATTCATTAGATATGTAAAAGTCCAAGAGAATAAGTCATTAGTGAACAACGCTAATAAAAAATGGTGAATAGATTAGAGATTAATGAGGGAGGAATTAGCCCACAAAAAAATAATACAAGAAGGTAAGAACTAGGGGTCTTGTGGGAAAAGGTTCATTGTTTTGGGTTTTGGAAAAATTGATCACTACGTCCCTTGATGCCATTGAGAATTTTGATATTTCAGTTTAGGTTTTATTTTAATGTAAGAATCCAGTTGAATTGAAGTAATTTTAGGTCACCTTAGTAGAAGTTACATGCATTTTGGCCTAGATATTTCTGATATTTTATTTCGTGGGAAATTTTCTATCTTTTATAATAAAAAATCCTTCATTTTGTTTGTATTTTAGCTAGGTAGGGTTTAGGATGCTGTCAATGTTTGTATCTATAAAATGTTGTAATACAAGATCTAGTTTTTAAGAGTATTCTGATATTTTCCCCTTTGATCGATTGTATCAATTAGGTTTTTCCACTAGTATCAATGTTGTATTTGGCACCTCTTTTGAAGTATTAGATAACATTATGGTTTTAATTTCATGTTCTATTGTAATTTCTATTATAAGTTCATAGTTTCCCCTAGATTTATTAGTTCGTTGCAGACGTGTCTCTTACTTGTTCATATTTCAAAATAATTTCTTGATCAAATATTTGTGTTCAACTTCATATTCCCTTACATTATTGACAAATATTATCATAATAATCCATAGTGTTTGGCTACACTTTTTTTTGTTTTTTTTGTAATGTATTTCTCTTTCCCTAGAGATCCCACTGGGTGACCTAGTATTTTACCTCATTTTGGGGATGGTACTCAGGCTAAACCAAAATATTTTGTGTTAAATGCAATGATCAAGAATTATATAATCTCCCTCTCTCTCTCCCCCACCTGCCCTCATGAAGAGAGCAAGCACGTAAAATCAGAAAGTGATAATTGAACCTGAAACGGGGAGGATAACAACTCTCATTCTCACACCCAACTGACAATCCTCGGTTGCTTTTTCTTTATCAGAATCTATTTTATCTCAATTCAAATTTATTTTTACATTTACTTTGATATGTAATTTCAACCCTTTATATCATTTTCCTTTGTAGTGTTTTTCCCCTTCTCTAAGTTTCTTATGATTTTAAACTTATTTCTTATGATAGGTAAAAGATATAATTCATGCTGAGCATTGATAGCCGATAAGTGGGTTGATTTTTTTTCTCTTACTTTTCCTCTATAAAGAGGAATTTTTGATAACCCATGGGAGATGGAGGGGTTTCTTGCATGAAGTGTCTGCATTTTATGGACCATTTTTCCAAATCCAAGCCCTTTTGTGGGAATAATACTATAAATAAATTTCATGAATTTGACATAAAGTAAATTTCTCCAAAGTTATCAGGATAGGAGGTTGAAGAAAATAATAGGAATATTAGAAACTCACAGAGTGTCAGGGAAGGGAGTAGTGCAGAAGAATCATCTTAATCACAACATACTAGTGCTAGTGTTATTTCTATTACTAGTACTTGTTATTTTCTCCAAGATATTGGTGTCTAGGATGGAATCTTAAATCACTTAATATACCATACAAAGTATCACGAAAATATTACTTTTCACAATTGAATATAATAAACAGTAAATCTACTAGTGCACAGAATATACAATTTTTTTCTTAATTTTGAATACACAACTTCATTATATTAACAAATTGACAATGCAACATTTTAGGCTCCCGTACCAGGAGTAATTATCCTCATACATCCATTGATAGAATGCAATCATAATTATGGACTCCTATGCATTGTGATGACCATCAATTTACCTAGAACAAGATACTTCATGCATATAGGTGTAGAGCACTCTCTCGGCTCCTCTCAGTAATATCATGTACACATTTTCCCAGTCCTTCGATTCTCGATCTACAACACCTTCCTCTATCAATGCAAAAAATTCCATTTATCCACTAAATTTGAGGTCCACCCACTCTCTTGTTTATCATTATTCCTTTATCATATCCACACATTGAGACTTTTGTCGACTTGTTCACAACTCCATTTTTTAACAACTCTCAACTTCCTACTACTGCTCCTCAGCTACTTAGGGACTTTAGCCTACTATCGTCTTCCTACGCTGCTCCAATGAAGACTAACATAAGGCAGGGAGGGATTCCACCTATCACTACAAGATTTCGTTCTCCCACAATGAACATGGGAGAGGAGGATTTCCCAAATTCTGTTGTAGATGTCCTTCTCCATTAGGAATGTCTATAGCTACTCAAATTGCTACTCGTTAATTAGAATCATGATCACTTCCTCTACCACATATAACAATTCCTTAGTCCTTTAAGAGACTTATTTCTTAAGGCTTCAAGCAAGTCTCTACAATCCTCCCAAGTTGTTCTCTAGGTTACTCCAACTCTGCCTTCTCTAGGCCCACTCTTGGTCCACTCTCACGCTTCCCTCTAACAATACACGAGTGTCCAATATATGTTGTATCGTATATCAAAGGTTAGGGAATCCAACCACTATGAATACCCTTGCTCTTGGCTACTAGCAAACTTCACAAATTTTCCTCTCCTAGGACACCATCCATCTGCATCCAACCATCATTCAAGAATACATTTGCAGTATACTACTACTACCACCTTGTTGTAGCATCAACGATTATAGAAGTATAGTTAGGGCACATTAGGAGCCCTAATCCCTTCTCCAATTGCTATGTTACCATTCCAAAACAACCTTCCTTATTCTCTATCCCTTCCAAGGAATCTAAGCCATTGTGTTTAAGGCCGCTTCGCAAAACACCCTAGAGTAGTTTTCCTACTACAACAAGGACATTTGGCCTTCTCGCAAGGGTTACACCCTTTGTTTCTACTCTACATCATCTTGTACATTTGAAATTTAGAGAGAAGGCCTTCTCAAGGTCTCACATCCCTCCAAATAACCCTCTATACAAGCTATTTCTACAACAAACACACGTGGCCTAGTCTAGTTGGTTGCGACTGAGGGAGAAATCATAAAATAGGCCTCTCAGCTCTCCAACTTATGCTTTCAACGTGTTGTTGTAGCAACCTATCCCTGCATCCCTAAGTAAAGGCACTATAAACACTTAAACAAGCACCAAAAAACCTTGATACATATATTTTTCATGTGGCTAGTATCTACTAAGGAATCCATTATCATACACACCCTTATCAAGCCTCCTCACTGGTTGGTTTAGGCGTTTGAAAATTTCAGATCTTTTTTGCAAGAATTACACACCCATAAAACACAAGGGTATCTCCTCCAACTAGTAACAAACTCTTCCTTGTCTCCCTTGCATGCTACCCCAAATCCACATAAAATTGCAGAGATATCTCTTACGATTAATGCTCCCTAAATGTGTAAATAATCCTCACACAACACCTCTATTTATACACTAAATGTGGGGTGTGACATTAGACATTAAGGGCAATCTTTTAACTAGGCTAACTTGGCTTGTATCCCTCACAAGAAAACATTAACTTGAAAAATTAATATATTCATTTGTAGAGCTCACATTTGGATGATTTTGATTGCCCCTAGTTTCTCTCAAGTTTCTCTGTCATCTCCATCACTCACATGTTAAATTCTCATCATGGATTTTCCCCCACAACTTTGGGAACAAAACCCAAAGCTCGAGTTCGAAGCCCAAAAAATATTTTTGTGTGCCAATTCCTCCACACGTTTCTATCCTAGAGTTCGGAGTACCTCCCAAGATACAAATCTTAACACTCCCTCTTAGTGACATAGATACTTTCAACATCATCACATGTGACACTAGCTCATCTGGCATCAATTACTATAGCATGCTCTATGGAATGAAACCTACAATCTTGGTAGTGCCTCTGCATCATCCCATCTGAACCTAAAGACCTCAAACCTCCATAAGGCTACTCCCTTAGAATTTAGACTCCCTCTAAGTCTACATGATCTCGACTAGACCAGTCCTCCTAGCACCCATCCTCTCGGATCAAATACAAGAAGTGAAAATCCATCTAATCTCGGACATGCATCATCACGATCCAATGAAGAATCTAGCCTCCCAATATTGAATCCATAACATATAAAAATATCGATTATGTTGATCTCATCCAAGCCAAAGAAATCTTTGAGTTGTCTCAATGATCAATGACAAGACATAGGAAGTCCACAATTTGCAAACTGTCATACAACATATTGTAGTGCACCAAGTTCACCACCAATCCATAAAAACTTGCAACCTGTCTCACCATTTAGCCTCTCGAAACCACATCTCGACCTCTTCAGCTTAAACCTCTGCTCCATGATCTAAACAACCCCAGATGCCTATGATTTTCTTGATTGTGCATACTCTAACTTATTGACCACTCGAAGTAGCTATGATACCATGTTCCTTTTTCCATAGTACTAGTGTCTATTATAGAAACTTAAATCAATGACACTACCAAACCAAGTGTCACAACAAGACTACCTTTCACAATGGAATATAAATGGTTGTAAATCAACTACTGCACAAAATATCCACAACTTTTTACAAATATTAACTGCCCAAATTCATTATATTAACAAAATGATAATACAACATTCTAGTGCTCCTGTACTAGGGATAATGGACCTTATACATCAACTGATATAAGACAATTATAAATAGGGCTTGGATTTTATCATGATGACCATAAATCCACCTAGAATAAGATACTTTGACCATCTAGTTGTGACGTTGTTTCTCAATTCCTCTTGGTCGTACCCTATATACATATGCCCAATCCTTTGGCTCTTGATCTGAGACACCTTACTCTATCAATACATCAAGTCCATTTAGGTAGTGAATCTCATTTCCACCTACTCTCTCACTGACCATCAGTACTTCAATGTATCAACACATTGATACCTTTATCAAGTTGTTCACAACTACATTTGTGAACAACACTCAAATGCTCGCTCCTTCTCCTCAACTACTTAGGGACTTTAGCCCACTATAGTCACCCTATCACAACTAACATGGGGCAAGGATGGTTTCCATTTGTAATGATTGATTGCAAGATGTTCTTCTCCCACAATGAGCACGAGCTAGGAGGAATGCCAATTTTATTTTTGTAGATTCCCTTCTCCACAAGGAAAGCCTAGGGCTACTCAAACTTCTCTTGTCCGATCAAACACTTGAGCTCTTATTCTACCACATCTAACAATCTCTTAGTTCTCTAAGAGACTTTATTATTACAGATTGAATCAAGCCTCTACAATCCTCGCAAGTTTTTCATTAGGTTGCTCCAATCATGCCTTCTCTAGGCCAAGCTAAAAAAATTCAAAACCCATCCTCTCCTAAGGCACCACCCATCTATATCCAACCATCATTCAGGAAGAGAACTGCAACATACTATTCTTGCCTCCTTACCCTGAGATTTGTACTTCTAGAAGTTTGGTTAGGGCACATTAGCGGCCCTAAACCCTTCTCCAATCATTATGTTACCCTTCCCAAATAGTTTACCTTATTTTTTATCCATTCCTAGACATCCAAGGCATTATTTTGTGTTTAAGGATGTACCTCAAAACACCCTACATCCATCTTCCTTCTACACCAAGAAATTTCAACATTCTAGGAGGGGTTACACCCATTTTTTCTACAACACATCATCCTATACATCTGCAGCTTAGAGAGAAGGAATTTTCAAGGTCTCATGTCACTCCAAAAAACCCTCTACACAAGCTGCAAATACAAAAAATACCTACAACCTGGTATGAATGTCTGTGCATTAGGGAGAAGACCTAAACTAGGCCTCTCATCTCTGCACCTTTTGCTTCAAACATGATATTGTAGCATATTATCCCTGTGGCCCTAAATCAAGGCACAATATAGACTTAAACAAGCACATAAAACCCTTAGCAGATAGCTTTGTCATGTAGATAGGATCTGCAAGAGAATCCACTATCATACACAACCTTATTAAGCCTCTCACTAGCTAGTTTAGGCCTTAGAAAACTATAGCTCATTTATGCAAGAAGTCCTCACCAAAAAATACAAGAGAACCACTTCCTGTTGGAAACAATATTAATACTCAAGGGGGGTGGAATCAATATTATGGTTAATTTTTTCTTCTTTATGCCAGTTTACTTTTCTTATTTAAAATTGTCATTCATCCACATAACCAAAAGGAATCTATAATGTGGTAGCAACACTAACTCAACATACAAGAACATAAACCATAAGAGTCATACACATAGAAAAAGGTTTTTGACATGGAAACCCTTTCAGGAAAAACCACAAACCGTGTTGTTGTTATTGATGCAAATAGAAGCACCTACTCTATTACATCAATCTATTTTGAGAGCACCCACTCACAGGAAGCACAAAATCCCTTTGATTTATTTGCTAGCACCAACTCCCTCTGTTTGTAGACACCTATCTAACTTACCAAAAGCACCATATGAGGCACCAACATCATGGATTTGTTGCAACCACCAACTTGCAGCTCCTTAGATTTATGCATGCACCAAATTGGAGGAGGGAATGACCCCCAAGCCTTCCCAGTCTACACTAGAGATGGAAGAACCAAATTTTTGTATTTAGACACCAACCCACTTTCAAACAGGAACAAAATTTCCTCTGTGATTTTGCAACAACTCTACCTGATAACAGATTTGAACTCTACTCACTCTGGGTCACTTTTCATCTCTCTCCATCTCTCTTCAGCAGCCCTATGATTTTATCAACAACAGTCACTCATCACCATCTATGTAGCTTTGTATCTTCCCCTTCAACAACATGAACTCAGCTCTCGATGACTCTTCTCTCCACAAAAAACGTTCCTCTCTCGACCTTACGTCACACATCACAGGCTTAGCTCTCGCTCTTCTACTCATAGAAACTCACAGGCTCTTATAGCCTTTCACACATAGTACAGGAAATTCAACCTTTAACACAGATCACACAAGCAAATTTGGCTTAACATGCACACAGTGATGCTCTTAGGGACTTCTCTTTTCTGCTTAGGCACTTTCAGCCTTTACATACAGAACTTGCTCTCACCTATCCTTTCATAGGAGTGCACTTGCTCAAAGCTCTTTCCTCTTGGCTCTATCACAACAAAAAAAATTTCCCCCACATGCTCAGTCGAGATCTTGGGTTTTGTTCCTCTATTGTCTCCCCAATCGATGCTCCCACATTGTCCTGCATCCACACTACACGTTGTACCTCGTCATGTCCCTACACTCTATTTTCTACATTGGTCATGGTCTCTATCAATGAGTTCATTGAGAATGGGCACTTGACTGTTTCTCCATACTGAGAATTAATTCTAAGTCCACCTGCTTACTCAAACCAGGCACAATCCCATCTATGTTGCAGTTGTCTCATCATTGAGACTGTCCATGCCTATTCAAAGCTCACAAAGCTTGAAAACACTTCAACATGGCTTCACTGTACTAAGGCATGGCCTTTCTATGGACCAGTGTCCTTGTTGCCTTCTCTCAAAGTTTTCTTATGATCCGTCTATCCTCTTAACTCACTAAGACATGCATCAGAGGACAAAAATAGTGTGTCTCATCTCATGGCAGACCCAACATTATTTTCATTAAGGTCATGGTCCTTTCCCTTGACTAGGCAATCTATGATAGTCACCATGCATTCCTAAGACCAACTCCTCTGTGCTCATTCAAACGTATAGCTATCGACCCATACGCCATCAATACACCTATGAAATATTGTATCAGAGATTTTCCATCAGAACTTCACAATGGTGCAACATTGCAAAATTCTGATTGCTGACCTCTGATATTCAAGCCCTTTTTGTTTTTAGCTCTCATTGGATTTCCACTATAGGACAGGGTGTTATGACTGGGGGCCAAGTCCTGAGGCGATAAGTCTTTCAGCGACATGTAGGGAGCCTTTATCCTTTATTAAGGCTCTACACCTTTGATTCTATGTTTACTTCATAACCATCACTAGACACTTTCTAAGCCCCCTTATTGGTAGTTTTCACTTGTTTCACATATACCAACAAACATACATCGCTAATATCTAATCTCATATTTCCTAGCTTCCTCTTGCTTAGCCCTTGCCGCAGATTTCTCACCACGGGACTGAATGTTGTGACCTAAGGCTTAGCCTTAAGCTGCTATGGCCTATAGACTCTTGTTTGGGGGAATTTTTCCCTTTATATAGCACTACGCCCTTGGTTTCTTTAACCCTTAGTGACCACCTACTATCTCGCATCTCAACGAAATTTCATTGTGGCACAAGAGCCAACCATTATAAACCTCTGATTTCCAATTGCCAATAGGCCCCTCCGTTCATCCCTAGCCCTTAGTTTCTGAACACTTCACGACCGTTTGCTATCCCCCATGTTGAATACCTCTAATCGGTGATTTCCAGATGTGGCCAATGTGCCAACCATCACAAACCTCCAATTGTCGATCGTTGATGTGACGTCATCACTTGCCACGTGGCATCTTATGAAAAGTGACATGTGTCACTCAGATATGGCCCACTAGGCCATCCATAAACACTAAAATATCCTGCCACGTGTCCCTTCATACCATAATGTCATGATGATGTAAGTTACCACTTGTCCCTTATTGGAACAAATCATATCTTGCCACTTGTCCTCATCAGAGCTCCTTCGATGCTACCTTCTGTCCTTATCAGAGCCAACCAGATCCTGCCATATGTCCTCATCAAGCTCATATGTGAGTTCCATATTTCTTTATTAGACCCAACCAGATGCCCCCACTTGTCCTACCTAGAGGGGAGAGAAAGAGGCCTCGTGTACTCTTTGTTTTTCATCAAATTCCTTTCTATTTCTCCTTTTGGCCTTCTTGGCGATTTATCAAGGGATGCCTAAATTCCTGACATTTTAACTCAGTCGTTTTTCTCTGATCAATGAATTCCCATTGATGTCACATATGAAACTGTCGATTTCTGATATATCCTCCTGTCGAGGTTGTGATTGTCGATGTGTTGCTCCTCAAGATCCTCCATTCACCAATTATTGGAACCTCCGACATGCAATATCTCTAATCGCTGATCACGATTTGTCAGGACCTCCAATATGTGGGATCTCTAATTTGTGGGAATTTTGATATGAGGGACCTCTGATCTCTGATTTTCGGGCATTCCGATATGCGAGACCTTCGATCTTCGATATGCTCAATTCCCCTGCTTAAGGCTTTAAACCCCTGAACTTTACCATGTCATAACTTTTAAACCACAAGTCCATTTCTAGACTTCCACATATCATTGGAAATTTTATTCTAAACACTATCTGATGGATAGGATGTAATTAGCCTTTGAAATGATATTCTATCTCAAAATATGCCTCCAACCTCTCTGCCATCCTTTTTCTCCTTGAGTCTCCAAACAGCTAAGAATCACACCCACAATGATGATCCTTTGCATGAGGCCTAAAGAAACCATGAACTTCCTTCCTGGTCCATCATTGTAATAATCATTTTATGGCTTCTCCAATAATCCTTCTACTATGATGATTTTCGACATAAAGCCCACAACTACCTTGATATTCCTCATGGGCCATTACTACCAGCATTTGTTGCAACAAGCTACAAAGCCTGTCTAGTTGACATCAATTCCAACACTCCTACCTACTGTTAGGCACTACCAACTTACCTACACATATCCCCAACATGATTGTTGACATCAAATGCCAACACACTTGCAAATTCCCTCACTAGGCCATTGGTCATCCACACAACGCCAACTTTCCAACAATCTCGCACTTTCGAATTGATGGAAACATAACATCCTCTTCTCTTCCAAGTGATGGTAAAACCTCAAGTTGCTTCCACACATCTCATGGCATGAGACACCGATTACCTTCCTGCCATCACAACTTCTCCACAACTTTTCTCCCCCTTTGACATGAATGGCAAGGGGCTACAAGCTTCGTTTCTATCCCCATGCTCGCACTTACTATGAGGACCAAAGTCTAGCTGTCAAGATGTGCATTATGCCTCACAGACCTCTCTTCCAGGGTTGTTTCTCCTATTGCTCCATAAAATGGGCAAATTTGATATGCTCCCCCTAAACATAGACTATCTCTAATTTGTCCTTCCATTTTTGGACACCTTATGGCTACTAGTTGAGCACTCTACCCAGTAATGCATGTTTTGTATCAAAAATATTGATACCCATTATACTACGCATGGTATTGTTGCTGCTGCAAATACCAAGTTATAATGATCCATTTCAGATTCACTTCTTCCCTGTTGCTACTACTTTTGAGACTTCTCTCATTCTTGAGAATTTGCACTTTCCCCCTTGAGATCATTCTCATAATATGGGGACTTCTTCACACGTCATATGAATTGCATCAAAAGAAATGATACATGTGGAACACTACATCAGGAAAACTCTGTTATTTCTTTTCTAAAAAATAAATGTCCATTTCCAAACATGGTTACTCAACATGATCCCATTACAACCAATTGACATAGCTATACCAATTGAGGGTTAAGGGACATGAAAAATAATACACCAATTGGGTTTCATGAACAGAAGAGTGCTATACATTATATACGTACAAATTAAATGAAATAAGAGTGTTTCATCAAAGATGAAAACCTTTCCTTTGCCCGGCAATATTCCTTCCTGAGGCTTCCCATTGTTTCCTGCTATTGCTTTATCAAAGCAACTCCCCATGAGCTAATGCTCCTTGCTCTCCTGCAAAGCTTCCTTTCCTTTGCACGGGGACTGATCTTGTGGACCTAACATGAATGTGAGCTTCATGTCTTTCCACATATCCATTGGATCCCATATTCTTCTCACAACATAAGTTATCGTTGTGTCCTCCTTGTGTTGGCTGCACTCCTCTTTCATCAATCAAATGCGCCATACTGTTCATCTTCATGGCCTCCTACATCTAACTTACTTAGCCTCCCTTGAGGCCCCTATCTTCCTTTATTGAAGAGAAAAAGAGGATCTACTCCTCTTGATAAGATCATCCTCTTTCTTCCTCCAAACCCTTAAATTTCAATCTCTCATGGAAGCATTCCCCTTTTGCTTGTTCTTCACCCATGTTTGGGTCTTCTCTTAGTTGCACCTGGGTAAAGGAAACTTTCCTTTCACCTCCTCTTTCTTAACCCAGATCTTCTTGGAGCCTCTCTTACTTTCATAACGGACTCCAACAAGAGTAAGAGTATCACTCTTTTGACTTATTCATCCTCTATGCACCTTTCTCTATTGACAGGGTGCATTGAAGACATATAGGTATCTTTCAACTCTATTAATTATCCTTGTATTCAAATCTTGAGCTGCTTCATTCACATGTACATGCTAAGAATCATTCTATTTCTTCTCATTTATGCATACAAATCTCTTGTGCCCGAGATTGCCACTGTTAGATTATTCAACATGGCATAAGATTGGGGTAGAGGAGTTACCCTTTTTGACACCTCTTTTATCAAAAATCATTTAAAGGTCAACATGGCTTATTCTAGCCTTATTGTGACTTCTTAGGTTTCTTCTACCTAGCACATCTTGTTTCCTTGCAAGCCATCTACAATTTTTGGCTTTCTATCCATTATTTTTGGAATAAAAACAAAAACCATGAAAATGTTTATGTTGATAGAGGTTACCTTTTCTTTGAAGGCTCTTCCTCTAAGGAGGACGGGTCCTTTGCTGGCTCTTCATGTACCTTCTATGACAATGAGCATAATTTTCATGACCTCTTCCTTGCAACTGCCTTGCCCTCTTCTGCTCCTCTTCCTGCTACTACTACTTGGGTTTCTGCTGCACTTGCTATTGTTGTTGCTTCTTCTTCTCTTATTGTTGTTGCTTTCCTTACTGCTACTACTTTCCAACAACCTTTATTTCTTTGTTTTTGGAACCTTTGAGCTTATGATATTCAGACAAATCTTTATTTTACTTCTGTAAGTCATGTCTCAATGAGACTACCTCATTTTGTAGACTCCCATAACAAGCTTCATTTTCACTCAACTAATGAGTAAACTTCCCAATCATTCTGCTGGCCTCTTCTTGTTGAGAATTTATTTCAACCAATTATTTGATCAACTTTCCATTCTCAAGCTCATAGATTTTCAGTTTCTCCTCTTGCTTGAGAATTTCCTCTGGTAGGTGTTTCACCTACTTTAGAGCCAAGGACAGTCTATTTCTAGAAAAGATCTTTTCATCTGGAACCTCTTCTTAACCACCAAAGGTGCTAAATTCTGAGCAGCATGGTCTCTCTTTTGGTACCTCTTCCTCATCAGTAAAAATGTGATGAGCAGCAACATCACCCTATTTTGGTTCATTTCCAAAGAAGCATGGCTCCTCAGCCTCTACTTTACCCTCATGTATATCTCCACCATACAAACATTCCAGTCTCTTTAGCACTTCCTTTTCTAACTCATAATGACTTACTTCATCAACATCTGACTTAGATAGCCCTCTCAGGATGACCTCCTTGTCTTTTTCGTTGTTTTCTCCATTCAAAACAAGGAGCCATATATCACTATCCAAGGAAATCAAGTGGGCTTCCATTCCAAACCTCTATATTTCATATGAGAGTTGATGGCATGATCTATCGAATAATGGAACTTCTTATGATCCTAGCCAAACTCCATTAGCCATTATTTCCCTTTGATCTACCTTCCAGCGATTAAGTTATTCCTTAAGGAACCTTGCTCTAATACGAAATGTTGGAAACAATAATAATATTGAGAGGGGGGGTGAATCAGTGTTATGGCTAATTTTTACTTCTTTATGCCAGTTTACTTTTCTTATTTAAACTTGGCATTCATCCACATAACCAGAAGAAATCTATAATGTGGCAGCAACACTAAATCAAAACACAAACACACAAACCATAAGCATCATAGACATAGACACGTGTTTTTCACATGGAAATTATTTTGGGAAAAAGCCACAAAGGTTGTTGTTTTTATTGATGTAGATAGAAGCACCTTCTCTATTACATCAATCTATTTTGTGAGCACCCACTCATAGGAAGCACCAAATCCCTTTGATTTGTTTTCTAGCACCAACTCCTTTTGTTTGTAGACACATATCAATCTTACCAGAAGCACCATATGAGGCACCGACCTCATGGATTTGTTACAAGAACCAACTTGCAACTCCTTGGATTTATGAGAGCACCAACTTCTAGGAAGCATTGACCCCCAGGCCTTCCAAATATCCACTAGAGATGGAAGCACCAAATTCCTGTATTTAGTCACCAACTCACATTCATATATGAATTGAATGTCCTTTATGGTTTGGCAGCAACTCTACATGATAAGAACTTTTAACTCTCCTCACTATGTTGAAGTTTGTGGCTCTCTGTAGCTCTCTTTGGTAGATCTATGATTTTCTCAATAATAGCCGCTCATCAGGATCTCTGTAGCTATGTCTCTGCCCCTTCAATAACATTCACTTATCTCTCTACCACTCTATTCTCCAGAGCACACATTCTTCTCTCAGCCTTTCCTTCACACAACATAGGCTCAACTCTCGGCCTTCTACTTATAATAACTCACAAGCTCCTTTGGCCTTTCACCTAGAGTACAAGAACTTTAGCCTTTAACACAAATAGCATAGGAAACTTTGGCCTCACACACATAGAGTGCTGCACTCTGGGTCTTCTCTTTTCTGCTTAGGCACTTTCAGCCTTTACACACAAAACTCGCTCACACCTAGCCTTTCACAGTAATGTACTTACTCAGAGCTCTTTCCTCTTGGTTCTATGGACACAAAAATTGTTTACCCACACATTCTCAATTGAGCTCCAAGGTTTTGTTCCTCTATTGTCTCCCCGATCGATGTTGCCACATTGTCCTATGTCAACACTATGCGTTGTACCTCACCGTGGCCCTGCACTTTGTTATCTACATTGGTCTCAGTGTTTGCCACTACATTCACTGAGAATGGGCACCTAATTGTTTACCCATACTAAGAATTAATTCTTAGTGCACCTACTTACTCAAGCCAGGCACAATCCTCTCTATGTTGTAGCTCTCCCATCACTCAAACTCTCCATTCCTATTTAAGGCTCACAGAGCTTGTTAACACTTCAACGTGGCTTCACAGTACTAATGCATGGCCTTTCTGTGTGTTATAGACATTTTTGTGCCTTACAGCATGAAGCATGAAATGTCAATAATCTAAAGGATCCAAAGTCCCTAAACATGTTGTTCTTACCCCTAGAGGAACAAGGTCAGCAAACCACAGCACTTCAGATCAGTTCTCCACCTGAAAACACTCAAAAACAAGCAATTTCAGGATCATGTCAACTGCTCCACTGAGAATCTGCGCTGAATGTCAACTGCTCCACTCTGTACCTGCGCTGAATGTCAAATCTAATGAAGGCTACCTGCGCTGGGCGAGATTGGCCAAGTGGCACAGTCATTCTGCAAGGTGTCAGGTGCCCAGGAAGCTTCTAAAATGACACTTGGATCAGCAAATTCGCCCTATGATGAGTAAGAGGTCCTTAAACTCCAAGTGGAAGCTAGGATCTCCAAGTGGACTCAAGAACTGGAGTATAACTGAAGAGGGAGAAGACACAAGTCAACTTCATGTCAGTCTCAAGCTGACTCATCCTTTCTCCAAATATCCTATATATAGAGCTCTCTCATGAGGTCTAATGAGGCTGGAATTTTGTGAATGTAAGGAAGTGCTGTTGGTTTGTGTATAGAACTATTGGGTGATTGCTTTGAAGGAGGTGAAGAGGAGATTTCTTTCTGCTGGGAGGTGTTGCTGGATTGGGCCTCTTATGGTTGTAACACTCTCAGAACTTTACTTCTTCCATTAATAAAGCATTTGAGGTTCTTCTATATGCATGTGTCTTTGTGTCGTATTGATGCTTGTATATTTGATTTATTCTAATCCTTGAATCAATTATGGATGTATGCTTCTTGTAGTTTCCTTTTCTTGTGCTTTTGCAGGATCTTTGTGTAGCTGGGCCAGTGAAAGAGCAAGGAGCTAGGAGCAAGCAACAAAGAGGGAAGATTGGATCAACCATTAGCGGAAGATAACGGTTAGTGGATCTCTTCCTCCTCTCTCTTACATCTCATAAAGAAGTAATCTTGAATAGCTTTGCATTCGGTTGTTGTTGAGGTACTATCACCCTTAGAGTGGGATAGGGTCATTCCGTATTGGATACTTTTCCCAACAACACTGTGGACCATTTTCCTTGTTTCCTTGTATCAAAGTTTTCTTATGATCCATCTATCCTCTTACCTCACTGAGACGTGCATCAAAGCACAATAATATCGCGTGTCATCTCATGGAAGACCCAACACTCTTTTCATTAAGAACATGGTCCTTCCCCTTAACCAGGTGATCTCAGATAGTCGCCATACATTCTTGATACCAAATCCTCTGTGCTCACTCAAACCTATAGTTTCCAACCCATATGCCATCAATACACCTATGTAGTATTGTATCAGAGCTTTTCCATTGCAACTTCACAGTGGTGCAACATTGCAAATTGCCGATTGCTGACCTTCGATATTGAAGCCCCTTCTGCTTTAGCTCTCACTGAATTTCCACTATAGGACCAGGTCTTGTTAAGCTCTACCACTTTGGTCTTGTTTTTACCTCATGACCAATGCTAAACATTATTGGAGCCCCCTTAACGATGTTTTTAACTTGTTGTATAAATATCGGCAACCATACATCGTCAATCGCCAATATCAAATTTCCTAGCTCCCTGGTGCTTATCCCTTTCCATGCATTTCTCACGACATGACCGAAGGTTGTGACCTAAGGCTTAGCCTTAAGGTGCTAATGCCTATACACTCTTGTCTGAAGCCCTTTTCCCATTATAAAGCACCGCGACTTTGGTCTCTTTAAGCCTTCGTGACCACCTTCTATCCCATATCTCGATGAAATTTCATTGTGGCACATGAGACAACCATTGCAAACCTTCAATCGTTGATTGCTGATAGGCCCCTCTGTTCAAACCTAGCCCTTGATTTCTTAACACTTCGTGACTGTGTGCTAGCCCCATTGTCGAAGCCCTCTAATCAGCTATTTCCAAATGTGACCAATGTGCCAACTATCACAAAACTCCGATTTTTTATTGATGACATGACATCATCACCTGCCACGTGGCATCTTCTGACGAGTGACACGTGTCACTCAGTTATGGCACCCCAAGGAAAATTTTAAGGATGTGAGTTTATCTTAGAGTTTAGAAACCTTGGAAAATCACAATTGTCCCTAATATGGAAATTGAAAAATGTTTAATGATATTTTTAAAAAAATATTTAAAGTTATAATTATTTTATATTTGTATAGACAAAATTTTGGAAATTTTCAAGGTAAAATAATTTTATGCTATAAAATTTAGGTGAATCATTTTTACAAAAACTAGAAATTGGTGAGTCTTTTTTTGGAAAAAGTATTGAAAATTATCCCACCTGTGAATATTAGCCCCTAAAACTTTCCCTGCTATGGCCCATTAGGTCATCCATAAACACCAAAACAACTTGCCACCTGTCCCTCCATACTGTGATGTTATGCTGACATAATCAACCACATGTCCCTTATCAGAACCAATCAGATCCTACCAGTTGTCCTCATCGAAGCTCCTCTGATGTTGCCTTATCTCCTTATCAGAGCTAACCAGATCCTGCCACATGTCCACATCGACCTCATCTATGACTTCCATCTTTCTTATCAGACCCAACTGGATGCCTCCACAGATCCTTCCTGGAGGAGAGAGAAATAGGCCTCACCTACTCTTTATTTGTCATGAAATTCCTTTGTATTTTTTCTTTTGGCCTTCTTGTCGATTTAACAAGGGATGCCTCAATTCCTAGCATTTTAACTCATTCAGCTTTCGCTAATCGATGAATTCCCATTTTTGTTACATATGAAACCTCTGATAGCCAATATAGCCTATTGTTGTGGTTGGGATCGTTGATGCACATCTTCTTAGGATCCTCCCTTCACCAATTGTTAGGACCTCCGATATGTCATATATCTAATCATTGATCGTGATTTATCGAGACCTTCAATATACATGATGTCTAATTTGTGGAAGTTTTGATATGCGGTATCCCCAATCTCTAATTTGCAGGGGTTCTGATATGCGAGACCTATGATCTTTGATATGCTCAATTCTCCTACTTGAGGCTTTAAACACTTGAACTTTAGTAGGTCATAATTCTTGAACCACAAATCCATTTCTAGACTTCTACATATCATTGGAAATATTATTATGGACACTCTCCAATGGAGGGGGTGTTATTATCCTTTAAGCCCATCTACTACCTCAAAATATGGCTCCAACCTCTCTGCCATTCTTTTGCTCCTAAAATCTCCAGAAAACTAAGAATCACAGCCACAATGATGATCCTTTGCATCAGGCCTGCTCAACCATGAACCTCCTTCCTGGTCCATCACTGTAATCATCATTTTATGGCTTCTCTAATAAGCCCACTACTATGATTATTTTCTACATGAAATCCATAGCTACCTTGAGATTCCTCCTGGTCCGTCACTAAGAGCATTCGCCACAACAAGAAACCAAGCTTATTTGGTTGACATCAATGCCAAAACTCCTACCTATGGTTAAGAACTACCAACTGCCCAACACATCTCCCCGGAATGACTATTGACATCAAATTCCAAAGCACTTGTAGATGCCCTTACTAGGCCACTAGCTATCCACACAATGCCAACTTTCCAACACTTCCAACTAGTGCCCAACTTGTCCTTCTTGCCTCCCTTTCATGCTACCTTAGATCCACATCAAATCACAAAGATATCTCTTATGACTAATGCTTCTTGGATGTGTAAATAAGCCTCATACAACACCTATATTTATACACTTCATGTGGGGTGTGACATTAGCCCTTAAGGGAAATATTTCAACTAGGTTGACTTGACATTTAGCCCTCATAACCACAAATTAACTTAAAAAATTAATATATTCATTTGTATAGCTTAGATTTCGATGATTTTAATTACCCTCGATTTCTCCCAAGGTCCTCTATCATCTTCATCACTCACATGTCAAATTATCATTATGGTTTTGGCCCCACACCTCTGGGTACAAAACACCAAGCTTAGGTTCTAAGCCCTTAAAATACTTTTGTGTGACAAATCCTCCACAACCCTCTAAACTAGGGTTTTGAGTACCTCCCAAGCTACAAATCACAAAAGTACTAATGTTGTTGCTTTTGTTGTTGAGCATGTAGATAGGTTGAAGAAATCTGCGAGGTGCGATATTATTGAAGATAATGTTGGGAATTTGAGGATCGATGAAAATGATTTAGGAGTGGAACTAGGATTGTATAAGGATGGTGGTGGAGATGAGGGGCATGAAAGTGGAAGTGTGCGAGAGAATGACGTGGGAGTGACAACATTTAAGGATGTTGTAAAGGAACATCTTGTGAATCAGAGTGATAGGTTGGATGCACAAGGTGGTTCGAAGAGCAGGAGGATTTGGGATGAGGTTCATTCGTGCAAAAAAATAAATTAATTGAATTTTCTGAGAATATCAATTGATAGGCATTTAATTTATTATAATTATTCCATAACTTACTATGATCCTTATTCACAGTATTCTGAATTTCCATCCTTTAGGAGTCACGTCATGTTTTCAAAAAGGTCTGAGAGTGTGGAGAGAGGTTATCTTGGAAGTACTTTTCATGATCGTAGATGGTCACACAAGGAGAGGAACATATTTAGGAAGGGCTATGGAGAAAAATGCCACAGTAGACACACTACCCACTCCAACAAAACCCATGAAGATATGTAGTATCATAGGGATGTTTGATGAAGAGAGAATCGTTTAAATTCAAACTATAGACAATCTGATATTGGTCAAAGTCACCATCATTTTGAGGATTGTAAGGGATGTGTTATGAGTCACTCTGGGAGTCATATCAGATCATCATTTCCTAGCATAATAAAGGACTCAACATCCATATACATGGAACTTCAACTTGTTATATGAACTTCCCAAACTCTTGCATCAAAATAGTCATAAAATGTTCCAAATGAATTACAAAAGGATAGAAACATTGCTCACTTTAGTGAAAAAAAAATGCTTTACCAAAATAAATTTGCAAATTTGAAGAACCAAGGTGCCATAGGTGGCTGTGTGTTGATCATTTGGGATTTGAAAAGGGGCCCTTAAAACTTGGGGACTCGAAAAGACTTGTTGAAGATTGACTGCTCCAATTTGATCACTTGATAAAGCAAGAGGGATCCAATGAATGAATAATTATAGAGCATGTTACATCTCCTATTACCTTTGGTAATTTGTCACTACTAATTTCCATGGGCTTCTTACAGTCTCATATTATGGGGTTTGATGAAACTTCAATGAATAAGCCGGGGTGGCAACAAATTATTGTAGAGATGCAAAGGGTATGTAAAAGTGAATAGCACAATTTTTGTCCAATAGGATGATTTTAACAACAGTGGGATTGAAGATTTTCACATTGAAGAAAGTGCACAAAAATTTATGCAAGGTTTATGTCTAATTCTAGGCAGAGAGAATGAGATAGTTTCAGGTATTGCTCCACCTGTTTCTCTCTTTCCTCAGTAGAAAAAAGTAGGATTTCATAAACCCCAGTATTTATATATTAATGTTAGGAAGTTTTTTACTTATGATGTTTCTTTTAGTTGACTTTTGTAACAGGCTTATTTCTTCCTCATTTTTTTCCAATTCACTGGCCTTTTAGTTTTCATCTTTTTCGAGCATTTTTTATGTTACAGAACTACACACATTTACTCTTTCAAAATCTCTATTCCATGCAACTCGACATATAAATTGTGACATGGAACATATAACAGAATGGAAAGGTGCATCCCATACATTACTTTTTAATTTTCTTCTTCTTTATTTATTCTAATGATTTTGCATGTTTTTGGGAATTTTATGAGCTTTTGATGGTAGAGTGGCCCTTGCATGAGGCTTAAAGATATTTGTAAGAGTTTATTTTTCAAGAAATGGAAAGGAACTTGGTGAAGAAGTTGAATATGTGACAATATGTGTAGGCTCCCCACGGATTAGAGACGGATATGGCGAGTATTGCAATCATTGTAGAGATGCAAAGCTGGGAAGTGGGTTTTTAAATTAGTGTAATCTATGTAAGATGGAAAATACATCATGATAGAAAATGGACAAGGAGTTTGTTCATGGAAGGATGTTTCTACTACTATGAGTACATTCCTTGGCAATGGAGGATCCTCTCATGCTTCTAGGATATGCCCACCTAATGATAGTGATTGGAAGTAGATAGATGAATTGAAAAACTTTCCACAGAAATAGAATATAGGTTGTTATGGCAGGCCTTTAAGGAGAAAAGTGGCTCTTAATGATGGTCTTCTACTGTGTGACATTTGGGAGTATAGACTATTGGGTCCATGTAGAGAAGCTCCTTCTTATGCAACACAACTTAGGAATTTAGAACTACATGCTTAGGATTATTGATGACAAGAAGAGAGAAGTGATCCCACAAATAGAATTAATAATTATCCCTATATCCACATACAAGTAGTTCAGCATCAAGTGAAACAAAAAAATGACATAACTCCACACCAAAGTCACAAGTTTCTACTCCAATTACTCAAATTATAACACCAAAGGGATTTTTCATCACTATTTGTGGCTATGATGAGTTGAAAACAACAAAACCAAACAATGAGGATTTGAGTAAGAGTATCATAGGAAACAAATCAAATTCACATACGTCTACAATAGCCAAAATATAAAATTTATGTAAAGTTTCATTTTCATCTCAGTTTGAAATTAAATCTATACTGAGGAACAATTCAACAGTTTTTAAACAATTTGGCCCTTCACCTTTGGAGCTATGCACTAACAACCACTATATGGGACACACTATTATCAAGTTTGAACAAGTTTCATATCAACCATTACATAAACATAAACTTGGTAATATATGTGAGAATCTTGTGGAGGAAATTAATGTGTCACCTCTTAAGATTCATAATTTAGGCATGCCTCCTATGCCTGAAGTTGAGGTAGATAAGTCAAATGAAGGAATTTATTTAGGACATGTGAGAATTGTAAATGATTTCAAACTACATATGAGAGAGTGGTATTACCATGATGGTTATGGCCATGAAAAGGGTACATTAACATTCATAGGGATTCATATGCTTTTTTGTAAAGGCATCCTACATAAAGGTAGCAGTGTATATAGGAAGACAGATAATACTTGGGTTCTAGTTTCACATGACATATAATATACAACTCTTCATTCAAAGGAAATTTTACTTGTTGATTCTTTGTTCCAACCTCTTGCAGCCACTAATCATGTTTGTAGGATTTCAAAGTAGTTGAAGATTTAAAATTGTTCAACGGGCCAGGCTGATAATTGTTTCCATACATTCTATCCTCAGTTTGTGGCATATGTAATAGGGAAGTTACATGAACATGTTATGAAATTTTATAAGAGCAGTGACTTTTCAGCAGTTATAGGGGACCTCATGGATACATGTATGGCCCCTAAGCAATCAAAGAAATCCATGGAAACACAAATTTCTAGCCTTTTACTTCCACCAACTATTTCCATAGAAGATAATGTTGTCATGTCAAATCACATGGATAAACCTATTGACCCATATCCCTTAGAAGTGAAGTTGGGCGATATTCCAAGTAACATAATTAAAGATCAACTGGGCATCAGTCACATCATTTCACATTCATGTACACCTTTGTTTGTTTCTCTTTTTGAGGCATTTCTCATACATCTTGCTTGTTTTTCCTTTTTTCTTCATATTTTTTTATTATTCTTCCTATTAATTGTAGGTTTATCCATGCCAAATTATGGTCCTAGCTACAACACGGATCCAAGTGAAGAGACAAGATGCAAATATCAAAGCCTTAAATAAATAAATGACAACTTTTATGGAACATATATGTCTTCTAGAGCGCTAGATATTCATATGTCATATGGTACTTTTGGAAGAGATATATTTATGCCTCCTCCACATGACATTGATAAACGTGAGCCCATGGACATGGATTATTTTCAAGTAGAGAGTAAATCCCATTGTAAGTATTATCCACCAACATTCCCATTATCCTAAATGCATCAAACTATCTAGTAGTGGGATATCTACTAAATTCCATGTTGAGGATGGAAGTTTGAAGGGAGAGGATTCTATGAAGTCTTCTACTAGATGTCATGGGGAATTGGATAATACCATTGAGAAGCATCTCGCTAGTACACTAAAAGAAATAATGGGTGTGAGTACGAAGAATTTTTTTCACACAATGTATATTCCTTTCAACTCGACCTCCATTAGATTGGAAGTCTCCTTCCAGTGGCTCTTTTGTTGAATTTTACATTCTTGAGTTTGAAGGTAGCAAAGATTGAGGAAAAAATCAAAGGTGGGAAGTATTCTAGAGATATTTAGCGGCGTTTGAAGTCCTTTCAAAATTATAATTTCCTCCTCTACAGAAAATAATTCCATCATAAATAAATTTTATTTGTTTTACATTTGTTTAGTTCTTTTTTGTAAGAAATTTGTTTTATTGTTTTGTTGGAAGGTGAATTTCTCTCTGTGTTTTGTTTGTTTCCATTTGGATAATTGGTTAAAAAATATTGATTGTCAACAATTATTTTTTTTATTGTGTTTTTATTAGTTGTAAATAGGTAACACAAGAGATGTATTCCAGTACATCTTGTAGTATAAGAAATATTCAAAGCAGTTCATCATTACATCTCTAGCCTAGAAAAGAAGTTTGAAATGTTAACATATGTGGAAACACACTGTCAAAAGTCAGCACATACAAAAGAGATCCTCAGACCAAGAAAGGATAAATCACATGGTGCCTTATATTATTCAAGTTTTAATGTAAAGAAGAGGCTTCCTAAGACCATAAACACAAGGATGAAGAGAACCAAGAGGAGGAGAGGCATGTCTTACAATGATTGTAGTGTTTTTTTTTAGGAGAATGTGTTATACCATGAAAATGAGATAATTTCAGAAGACAAGAGAAGGTGTTGGTCGAATTCATAGACTGGAACATCATAGAGTTCTAGCTTCATAGAGGAGACACTTCAAGAGAAAGATGATAACAAGGATATGGAAGACTTTGACCTAGAAAAATGAAATTTGGAGTTGAAGGTGAATATCAATACTTTGGTGAACAAAAATATGCAATGTAAGGTGACGGGATCTGACCAGAAACTTAATATAGTGTTTGTGAGTTGGGGGCTAGAATGACAAGTACAAGTTTTGTCCGTCCAGTTACTCGAAAATATGAGGTGATTGAAGAGTATGTCAGAGTCACAAATGAGGATAAAATTAGGCAAAAAATGAGGTTTTTTACCTAAGGATTATGAAAAAAATATTATAACAACAAAATACAAGAGATAAATTGATTTTGAACATCTTGAAATTCCATAATTAAAAGAGTACAAACCTAGAAAATAAATTGGAGATGAGGTTTTGAAGAACAAAGTTTATGGCAATAATCCATATATGAATAATCTTCTATTAGAAAGAGTTCCTAAAAGGTCAGACTTCTCGCGTCAGGAGTAGAATTCCACAATTGAAGAGGTATGTGAAATTGTTATGCTCTTTTCTTAATGATGTTGACTCTATACTTAAATTTGTATCATAATTTTAAGTAATGGCCATGAGAGAAACTTTTCAGGAACTTCTTTAGGTCCTAAATGAAAAGGTTATTGGTTTTACAGGTACTAGAAATACTCGTATGGAGTATCCTCCGTAAAATGTTGCTGAAAGGATGATAAAAGATGTTGAAAAAGTTTGTGATAGTATTATGTGCAAACTATTTCAAAGTATTTTAAAGGCCTTGTATAACCATCAATGCATTGGTAAATATGTTTCTTATAGGAAGGTCTGAAATAAGTCCTCGAAACTTATATAAAAGTATCCACCTATGTTCCATTCAATGTAAAGTAGTGATTGCTAGTTATTTCCTTTATTAGGGGCTTGGAGTTATTTGTAATAAAGAGTGTGACTTTGAGAAATATGAATTTTTCATTGAGTTCTTGGGTGGGGAATGTATTATGGTAATCATGGAAGCGTGTTTTGTGTTTGTAGTGATATTTGTTTTTAATATTCAAAATTGTTGAACTAAATATAACAACCCATCTTAAATGCTACTTATTTTCTACATGGAAGTATCTTTTCTGTTTTAATGCTCCTTCCTTTTCTATTAAGATCCCTAAAGTTAAGTTTTCATTATAAAATTCAAGATTTCAAATCATGGGTATAGTATCATACAAAAGGCAATGGATGTTTTGTGAATGTTTTAGAATAGTTATTCATAAAATCTTTCCTTTCTATAAAACTTAGTAGCTAGGTTCGAATTCTTAAAGTGGAAATTTAACCATTTGAACATATTTTTTAATTGGAGGATTTGATTGAATATATGGTCATTTTCTACATAGGTGGATTTTTATTCATTTTTTGGTATATTCATTTAATATTTTTTAATTTCCTTAATCCCCTCTAAAAAGGTAGTTATTTTTTAGGGATTGGCTGAAAGGTTAGTTTACTAAAAAATGTTAGAATGTTTTGGCCCAAGCAAGAAACCCAAGCATGAAACCCATGATTTGATAAGTAATAATAATAATAATATTTCCTTCATTATTTTGATAAGTATAGTACATTGTGACTCAAATACATTTATGAAGTTTGAACCTAGTTACATATTTCAACATTCCCTCTTAACTAGGGAGCTATTCATAATAACAAGTACAAGGAAGATCTAGAAAGACATGAACCATGAAGAATTTGGGCACTACAATGCCATGGACTATATTCCTGACAAGGGAAATATATACAAGGTCTTCCAACATTTTAGGCACGCATGGTGCCACAAACTAGATTCATGACCAATCCAATCTATCTGGGTGGGACTAAGATGGAGTAAAGATTTTAGCCTCTATACGTACCATCAGGACTGCTTACTAACCATCCACCCATGGATCCAGGTGTGTATCTTATGTCAAGATATATGACCAATGCCACCCTCCCTAATTCGGGATCTAGACATCAACACAAAGTATCGGCTAGATTTCCACCTAGGGAACGTATCTTACACACAAAGCCTAGAAAATCTCGATTATTCCAATCAGTAATAGATCCTCCCCGATCAATAGATCAGTAAAAAATATCTCTCATGTAACCAACATGCTATCAAACCTATGAGAGATTTACCTTTACAAATAAAACCTCAATTAGTAACAAACTTGAAAATGTACATAAGTAAACAAAAAGCTTTGTGGTCTTTCATACAACTTGATGTTGCTTCTCAATCTATCATAGTTAGGACTCCAAAACGAATCTTGATAGAATACCAATCATACATATTTCTTTCCTACTTCACATATAGAAACATATTCTACAAGTAGATCCTACTTTCTTTATCTTAGCAGTCCTTCAAAATGTATTCTCCAATTTTCTTCTTTCAAGGTGTCCATCATGACTATGATATGCCCTCCCTCTCAACTAGGGAGATTGCTTTCATCCAAGCTCCCTCTTAAATTATGGAGCTCAACTTCATTTCTATGACATCGAATAATATTTCATGGCTTACATCCTTCTTATACCCATCATCATTTATATAACTTTCTTCATCATGTTTATCATATAATTTTTTCTTATGAACATCTTCACCATCTTGACGATTATGTAGCTGCACAACTTAGATAGAAATTACAACCCAATCTATAGAAGCATGAAGTTAACTATTTCATAATCATACAATAATGGAAGAATTATACTGTATACATCTAAACTTAGTTAGGTTTACAAACAAGGAACACATTTTTTTTTAACTTCTTGCTAGGATTTTTGTAATAAAGCCTAGACATTATCATCAAGACTTGGAGTACCTCAACCAAGATAAAAACCTTCATTATATCTAGTGCTTCAATATTTCTTCCAGAGGTATGAAATTCCCTACTACAAAATATTGCAAACCCTAGAAGCAATTTAAACAAATATAGTTCTACAATGCATCTAACAACTCTCAAATGCATATGTTACACTTCCACTAGGATTTAGTGCAATATCCTATATTTCATACATGAGCCATTAAGCTTCAACAATCAAATATCATACATAGCTCAATTTTAGCTTTCAACAATCTTTCATAAATGTCAGATTATTACACTAGTCATCACATATTAGAGAATTGAGCTTCTATTAAGGTTTAGTTACAAAACCCTGGAACTCACAAATACTACCATCCTATAGAATCAAACTTCAACTAGGGATTAGTTCCAAACCCTAGAACTCATGACCTTCAACAATTAGGTCAACACATATATCTAGGATTCCATCATCATGCACAAGCATATCATAACATGTGTTATTCAAACACAATGATACAAAAATCAATATATTAAATTTAGACATCTAACAAACTTGATTAGACTAGGGCTTGATTGGAAAAACACACATATACCAAGGTTTTTCATTTCTAGGACATTATGAGGGTATTGATTATACTCCCTACCAAATTCCAATGATCTAGGGTTTCAATACATAACATCGAAAGCCATAATTTATCAATACTTCAAAGGTTTTGGATTTTAGACATTACCATTCAACACTAACAAGTTAGGGTTATTTTAACAATACTAAAACCCAAACATGACATCAAGCATCAAGAATACCATTTTCTTAAACTTCAATAATAAGCCTAAGTAGGCTAGGGTTACGCACATTATCATCGCCATACCCTTGAGTTAGAGTTTTTAAAAAATAACCTTTCTAGGGTTCCACAAGAATAATCAAAGATATGAGGAGGGTATATTTATCTAATGATGAATCGCCCAATAGAGAATCTTTATAATTCAAGAGAGCTAGACACAATAATTTTAGTAACAGTTTATCAGGAATGAATACCATGAAGAGAGAAACAATTTATAGTTTGAGGCATACCTTTCTTTCTTAACAAACCTTCTAACTCCAATGCTTTGTCTTGTGGAGCCTTCTTTCATGTTCCTTGAATATTCAACAAGATTTTCCTAAACAAGGAAAATATGAATAGAAATGTAATTAGTATTTAATGAAAGTATAACTAGATAAGGAAAACTAAAAATGAAAAGGTAATGAGATACTTATATTTGGAAGTTGGTGAGGTATACCTCCAAGTTTGAGGAAAACCTATAACCTTATAAAAAAAATCAAAAATGTTTTTCCAAAATATGTTAAACCTACAAATATTAGAAATAAAAAAATATGAAATAACTAAAGCTTAAAGCAAAGAACTTGGTAGTGTAAGTCCCTTATATCCAGCTCTTCAACTTTATTCTTCTTTGGATGTCCTTCTTCAACAACATTAGCTTGGGCCTGTCGTGGCCAACAACAACCCCCCTTCTTATTTTAGTTTTGACATCAATACTAAATCAGTGGGGACCCTTCATCTAGAAAATAAGGATAAATTAGAACTTGTATTTCCTTTTTGAATAAATATTACTATCATAAAATTAGGAGAATATACGCAAAAAATCCTAAAAGACTTAAGTTTATGATAAGTTCGAATAAAATCTTTCTCTTAATAATAAAAGCATCGCATCGAAAAACGAAATAACAACATCATATAACCAAACTCCTATAAATGTGAAATCGCGATGCGAGATTGCACACCGAAGGAACTCATCACATCGCAGTTTTCATATGCTTCAAACGTCACTTAAGGTGAAATGCTTCAAAGCTGGTGATATGTGATAACAAGTCTTGCAAAGTTCATTTTGCAAAAATGCATGGTAATGAATGAATGTCGAAACATAACGGATTAGCGATATTACGATCTGTGATATTGCGAGGGAAATCGCATTATCGCAGATCTGTAGGGCACGTCATTCCAAAAAGGTTTTTCGTAATCTGATGTCAAGTCATACGCATTAATGTTAATTTAATAAGTTAGTTGATGATCATTAATGACATAAGGTTTCGATCTGACCAAGAAGTTAGTTCACATAGGGTGTTATATTTTATATGATTTCAAACATTTAAAACTTTCCTGTCACCTTATTCATATCATTACTCTTTCTTAATTTCGTAAATTGCAGGAGCGGAAAACAGAAAGGTATACGTAGTAATGTAATGGGAAAAGAAGGAGAAACTCCAATTTCCGAAGGCATCTAACAAAACGTGCAAGAGGTGAAAACTGGCACTAGGGAAGTACGGATCAAGAAACGGAGGCAGTTTTCGATGCGCAATTAGCACTTAGCAAAACCTTTGAGAAGGAAAGCCTTTGAATGCTCAATCGCCAGAAAGTCCGAAAAAAATTGCAAGAAAAAGTGCTAAAGGCTAAAATCAAAAACTCGAGTTCTAAAAACAATGGTATTTATCAGGGATATATTTAAATGGTATGTAAATTTCTCCCAAATGCACAACATTTATAGAGTAGTTGGATGAAAAGGCTGAAGAAAGAGAAGAATCCATCAATAGGTTAACCAAGTTGAATTGGGATTCTTACTGGCAGTACTTGGTTAAACCACACAATCAATGCATGACACTCAAATGCCTCACTAACTCTGCCGAGAAGATAGTGCCAGCGCTTGCCGATTCTGTTTTTGCAAGACAACTAAATTCGAAGGTCGGCCAACCAACTCTCCTCAAGTTGATGCTGAATGCTTGCAACCATAGAGAATAGATACATAGATAGTAATTTTCAGATTCAGTTTTAGTTTTAGTTTTAGTTTTATTTTTTCCTTAGATGAAGATGGTCATTTAAACCGCCTCCTATATTTTTGTAATAGACTATTTTTAGGATTTAGCTAGTAGTATTTCAACCCTGCTCATGCATTTAGAGCAGGGTCCTGAAATTTGTCAAAAACGTTTCCTCAGAACATGCACTTCTGCACCCTCAGAGGAGGTTTTGATGAATGAATGGAACAAGGTTTATTGATATCTGTGTTTAATATCTGCTACTGAAATTGCACTTTTGTACCCTTAGTAGATGTTGAACTAAGAAGAGATAGATCATTATTGTTGAAGCTCATGAGTAGAACTTTTTATCAATGGTACTTTTATCTCTTAACGATTTCTGCTTATGTGTTTTAGTGATATTCATGTTTAGTTATTTATATGTGAATGCCTGAATGCTTGAGTTACCATTTGGCACTTTTGTACGGTGATGGCTATTCTATTTATGCTTAATATATGAATGACTTATTATGCGATATGTTTCTCACAACTGTTCGGCTAACTTTTTATACGAAATAGTTCGTCTTTATTGAATTATTTTCTTCTAGCAATTGAATGATCTTTATTACCAATTGCTGTAAAAACTATTTCAAATCACATAATTGAAAGATTAAATTCAGGGTTAGTTTAGAATTAGATATTTCTATTCATTAGGATATAATTTGCATATTGTTAGATTAGATTTAGAATAAAAGCATTTTAATTAGAAATTATTAGAGAGGAAATATCAATTCTCAACACAAACACACATATATTGGGAAACTGGTCCCATATCCCCAGTCGAACCCACCATCCCAAATGGAAAAGGAGCTTCTTACCAAGGTCTGGACCAGGTGGGTATCCCCCTTGTTGTAGACCTGATTTTCGGGGCTTCAACATATTTGGCGCTAGAAGGAGGGCCGGAAATATGAATGCCTAGTAAATCTAAATCCAAATACCATTCTGAGAGTAAATCACCCTCAACATCTCACCTGACTTCTCCATCGCACTTAGAACCTTTAAATCTTGAGCGAGAAATCGATAAAACAATAGCCATTTCCACAAACCCGAACATTTCATAGAAGTTGACTATTGAACCTCCTAAGGTTGAATCTTTGATCCATAAACTTCAGCGATTTTCTGTATCGCCCCAAAAATCTGAAATATCTCAAGATAGTGTGACTTCGCATTATAACCCTTCTCATCCTCTTACCCGATTGCAGAGTGAAAAGTTTGGTATCGAACCAACTGAGTTACCTCTACCTAAAAGGAAGAGAGCAAGTAAATCACCTAAAGGGTCTGATAGCGAGACTCTTTCATCATCATCATCCATGTCAACCTCTCCACTGTGAAGTCAACCATCCACTCCTCCACTTCAAATTATTGTCCAACATACTACTCGAACTTCAAAATCTCCTTCACAATCTCCTGGAACTGTAATATCTTCATTTTCTCAATCGCAAGGAACATCTTCTGCACTTTCTTCTATTAGTAGTTCAACGATGGCCCAAAATCCATGGAATAACCCAAGGGTCGTTTTAATGCCTGCACCCTTGAGTCAATTACAGGCCCATCCTGAAAAATGGTTGCCTAAGTTTAATCCTGAAGCAGGTATGCTAGCAGAAGAACACATCAACAACTTCATGTTATCTATAAATCTCAATGGAGTCACTAATGAAGATGTTGTTGTCTGACTCTTTCCTTATACTTTACAAGGAGTAGCCGGATCCTGGTATTTTTCATTACCATCCAGATCTATCACTAGTTGGGATATTTTCCAAGAACAATTCTTGACTAAGTTCGGTGATGATAGGTCTACTGCGACATTGATCAATGACCTGTCGAATCTTAAGACCGAAACAAGAGAACCTATCAAAGATTTTAACTCACATTTCAACAAACTTTTGAATAAAATTCCTGCCGCTTCCAAGCCTAGTGAAGAAGTTAGAAGTGAATGGTACATATCAGCTCTACCATCAAACATAGTGATCTTTGTCAATAGGGCTGCCAAAACAACTTTGGCGGAGAATATGAAAGAAGCAATAGTAGTAGAAAAACGTATCATAGCCCTAGAAAAGAAAAACATTGTTCATGAACATAAGTCAAAGAAGGTCACGTTCAAAGAAGATCCCAAGAAAAAACAACCAAAGGACCCATTCAATTTAGAAGGATTGCAGAAAGTTTTGAAAACCATGTCTAACAAGATGGTCAATATCAAGAAACAAGTAGCAGAAACGTCTTCTAAAAAGCCTTACAGGACTTATAGAAGAAATTCTTCAACTGATTCAAAACCTCCCAATACTATTACAAATGCAGAATCAGAAGAAGAAGAGGAAGTTTCCAATAAAGAGCCCACTAATGAAGAAGAAGTTGTAGAAGTACAGGGAATGTGGGACTTCATTCTCCCTGATGAAGAGGATCAAGAGGCATCACCGGTTAGTACCAGAAGCAAAAATTAACTAGATCCTCCACAACCAACTCCTAAATAGAAGAGTGCAAGCTCGATATCTAAGGATAAAGTCGCAAGTAAGAAAACATCACCCAAAGCAACCCAAACAAGCCCAGTCCAATCCGATTCACCAACTCCATCCAAAACATTGATAGTTTCTAATGAAATGGAGTATAATATCGTAGAAGACATAAAGAAGACCACGGCTAATATTACCTTTCATGAATTGAGCAAGTTAAAACATCAACAAAAGCTTCTTTTGAAAGAATTACACACGATATCGGTTGTGCCTCTGCCTGCAGCTGTAATCTCACAGGCTTCCCATGAAATGGGAAGACCTCCAACTAATGTGACTAATAAAGTTGATCCAAATGATATAGCTTTAATTTGAGGAAGGTCTAGGTCTCATACTCCCCCATTTCTTCTTACTTATGAATTTTTCAACAAAAACTTGCATAATTGTTTAATAGATTCAAGAGCTTCATCTAATATCCTACCTAAATCAATATGTGCAAAGTTGAACGTTCAGCCGCAAAAGTCTGAAGTATGTATAGTTCAACTGGACCGGTCACAGGTTGAAGTGATCGGTCAGCTAAACCAAGTTACCATAAGGTTGTCACGAATCCAAAGGTATGTCAAGTTATTGATATTCTAGTTGCAGATATTCCAGAATTCTATGGTTTAATTCTTAGTAGGGATTGGTCTGAAAAGCTTCATGGATACTTTGCTACCGATTGGTCACATATGTGGCTCCCTTATAATGGTAAACCAAATCAGATAAAGGTTGAGCGAGAAAGACATCAAAAATACATAGTAACAAAATTGGAAGGGGAGAATGAACCTGTAGCATACAATAACAACATAATTGGCAACTACTCTGTTGATTCTCTCTTAGGAAACTTTAATGCTCATACTTCACCTTACTTAGAACATTCTGTTTTATCTCAAGTAGAAAACTTTTCCAAAACAGATGGTTCTAAATGTGTTAATTTTATAGATAGTCCTATAAATAAATATTTATTTTTGAAGTTATTTTGTGACGGTTCAAAGTCTAATGATGGAGCAGGAGCAGGATGCGTGTTAGTTAGGCCAGAGGAAAACAAAACTATGCTAACTTGTAGACTCGAATTTGATTGCACCAATAACACTATAGAATACGAGGCCTTAGTCCAAGGATTACACAAGGCAATCGAATTAAACATCAAGTATCTACAAGTCTTCGAAGATTCTAAAATTGTGATTAGACAGGTATGAAATACTATACATTGCCTATCAGGTCATTTAAAGCATTATCAATCTTTAGTGCAAGATCTGACTGAACATTTTATAGCATTCAATATTTCATCAATTCCTAGAATCCAAAATGCTAGTGCTGACCTTTTGGAAAACGTAGCTTCCAAGCTCATTCCCTCATAAGACTATAGCCCAGATAGATTTTCAATCGAATTAATCTTTAGACCCTCAATTCCTGACAATGTTACTAACTGGAGAATTTTTAACGACGACCCTGATATTGTAAGCTTTCTCACATCAGAAGGACCTTACACTAATCAGATAATTGACGAGGACCAACATAATGAACGGTTGCAACAATAAAGCACTAATAATGCTATGCCAAAATTAGTAGTCAAGTTGGAAGACCTATATGATTTGAAAGACCAATTCAAGAGATCTAGCAATTCAAAACTTCAGAGTTCAACTCTGAACTCTGAATTAGTAAATCTAGGAACTGATACCAAGCCACAGAATATCAAGTTAGGTCTTAGCCTAACCAAAGAAGAAAGATTAGCTTATATCCGTCTCTTGATACAATAAAAAAGTGTCTTTGCCTGGAACTACGATGATTTAAAGACTTACAACACTTCTATCATCCAGCATACTATCCCAATGATAACCGATGAAAAATCCGTCCAACAAAAGCTGAGGAAGATCAATCCTAATCTGGAAAGCCAGATTAAGTCTGAGCTCAACAAATTATTGAAAGACAAAATTATTTTTCCTGTTCGACATTATAGATGGGTTTCTAATTTATTTCTCGTCAGAAAGAAAAACGGAGATATTAGAATTTGCACTGACTTTCGAAATCTGAACAAAGCTTGCCAAAAGGATAATTTTCCCTTGCCTCCCATGGAGCAAAATTTGCAAGCAATCGCAGGATCAGAATTAATGTCCTTTTTGGATGGTTATTTTGGCTACAACCAAGTTTTAGTCCATCCCGACGATCAATTAAAAACTACGTTCAGAACCAAATGGGGCACTTACGCATATCAAAAGATGCCTTTCGGTTTGATCAATGCTGGCGCCACATTTCAAAGGGCCATGGACATCGCATTTAAGGGACTAGTAAATAAATAAGTAGTAATCTACTTGGATGATATAACTGTATACTATAAGAAACGTGGTAATCATCTCAAAGACTTAAATCAAATCTTCCAACGTTGCCAAAGTTATGATATTTCACTTAATCCAAAGAAGTCCTTTTTTGTTTTAAGTGAAGGCAAACTTCTTGGATTTATAGTGTCAAAATCTGGAATCCATATTGATTCCGATAGAATTAAGGAGATTTCTGAAATACCCTTGCCTCACAACAAGAAAGCCATGCAATCCTTCCTTGGCCAAATTAACTTTGTTAAGAGATTTGTTCTTGACTTCTCAAGGATTGTATCTCCCTTACAAGCAATGATTAAAAAGAATTCAATCTTCAAATGGGGCCAAGAGGAATATGAAGCATTCAATTTGATTAAATAAGCAATTGTAAACGCCCCATCTTTAGCAACTCCAAATTTCTATGGTCCTTTCATTTTGTATACATTTTCCTCTGATAGATCATATGCCGCAATAATCACTCAAGCAAATCAAGATAAGGCAGAAGCCCCAATCGCCTTTTTCAATTCAAATTTACAAGGGGCCGAATTAAATTATTCTGACGTAGAAAAATAAGCGTATGTTGTTTTCAAAGCGATCAAGAATTTTAGACCCTTTCTGCTTAAAACCCATACAAATATCATAGTATTGTTTCCAGCGTTAAGAAATCTCTTAGTACAGAGAGATGTGGGTGAGAAAAGAGCAAATTGGGTTGCCACCTTACAAGAATACGACGTTGAGATTAAACTAGCAAATGTTGTAAAAGGCCAAGGCTTTTGCAAAATGTTGGCTGGAGCATCGCTTATTTCTGAAATACCATCCTTAGAAGTACAAATGTATGAGGTAAGCCTAAACAATGTTGAGTCATTATACACTGATATCATATTTTATCTTAAGAATGGATATGCTCCTTCAAACTTAGATTATACAAAGAAAAGAGCTCTAAGATTGAAGGCTAAGCAATATCAACTTGTAAACGATGTACTATTTAGGATGAATTATGATTCTGTTCTCCTTTGATGTCTTGAGAAATCTGAAGCTGAAAAAGTGTTGCAGGAACTCCACGATGGACCAGTAGGTGGAAATTATGTTGGAGATGCTACAACACATAAGATCTTGTGCGCAGGGTACTATTGGCCTACACAATTTAAAGATGCACATAGCTATGTAAGGAAATTTCAAGTGTGTCAAACTGCTGCCGGAAGAAAAAAGAAACCATCGTTGCCTTTACAGCCAGTCAATATTGATCAACCCTTTGATCAATGGGGACTGGATATAATCGGTGAGATCGTTCCTCACTCTTCTAAACAATATAGGTATATCCTTACAGCTACAAATTATTTTACTAAATGGGTATAAGTCGTTCCTCTTAAGACAACTAATGCTGAACGAATCATCGGTTTCATAGATCAATTCATAATCACTAGGTTTGGTTTTTCCTCTACTTTAATGTTTGATAATGCACCGTACTTTTATGGCAATGCTATGATTGAATTTGCAGTCAAAAGAGGTTTTAAACTCAAATATTCTGCCAATTATTACCCACAGGGGAATGGATTAGCTGAATCAAAAAATAAAAATTTAACCAGAATCATTAAGCGAGCCATTGACCAAAATCATAAGAATTGGCACAAAGCTTTAACACATGCCTTATGGGTAGATCGAATAACATAGAAAGCCTCCATTGGAACTTCTCCCTTTAATTTGGTTTATGGGAAAGAAGTGGTTCTCCCAACTCATCTAGAAATTCACTCTTTGGCCTTAGTTCAATTTATTTATGAAACACCAACTTCATCCTTACAGCTAAGACGATTGCAAATTCTTAAGTTAGAAGAACAACGAGAAAAGGCTAAAGTAACTCATGCTCATCATCAAGCATTACTAAAAGCTTCTTTTGATTTAAACATGGTATCCAAAAAGCACTTTCAAATTGGAGATTTAGTTTTAAAACGGGATAAGGCTCACGAAGAAAAAGGAAAACATACAAAGTTCCAACGAATGTGGCTTGGCCCATTCCAAATTGCGGAAATCATAGGTCCATCCACTTTTATGTTGTAGGATTTAGCAGGGAAAAGAGAATCTTTACCTGTTAACGGGCAAATCCTTAAAAAATATTTTCCATAGAAGATTATTTTATTATTTTTGTAGATTAGTTTTTCCTTTGATTTAGATAATAAAACCAGTTGTAAATGGTTACGTTTGGAATTCATCAAAAATACTAGCATGTCTTTTACATTTTGTTTTTCGCTTGTATAAATAGAATTGATTTGGAAAATTGGTCATTATTATTGAAAGTTATAGTCAAAGGCTATAAGCTTGGAAATGACACTAGTTTCAACTTTGTGAATTTTGATAAAAAAGAAACCTTTAGTGGGAATTTGTTTTGTATCAGTCAATGAAAAGCATCAATAACAAAAGCAAGGATTCTTTGTAGAAAAGCTTTTTCCAAAAAACTCTATAATTTCCATCCAGAGCTATTCTTAAGGAACTAATGACTCCCTCCCCACCTAGAGAGTTACGATCTTCAAGGAGTAATCCAATGATACACTTTAAACTTAAATAATAAGAGGTCTCATCACGAGCCGACTTATCATGATCATAGATATTATAGCTTGCTGACTTTGCCAAAACTTCATACCAAAACAGGGCAATGACTTAAGATTGTTGCAATCAAAAGACAAGGGGTCTCACCACGAGCCAGCTTGTTCAACAAAGTTATAAATAAAGTGAGTGGCACTGTCATAATTTGGCTACCAAACCAAGGCAATGTTCTTTAAGGATTAAAATAAAATAAAAGCAATAAGTGTGGATATGGATTTCTCTTTGAAAATTGTATATTTCTCCAAGTAGGATACAGGATCATTGCTGGGTAATAGGTAACCTTGTCAAGGCTATGAATGCCTGTTGGTAGTAGAGGCTCTACCTATGACAAACAAGCATATTTAAAACTGATTTACATAGGAGACTATGTTTTTATATTTACAAACTAAGTAGTGGTTGATGTAAATACACTGACTAGCTTTAGGAAGTAGATCATCAAAGTTAACATAGAGGAAACAAACTAGCATTAACAGCTGAAAGCATAATATACTTTATCTTTCTATAATAAAGTTTGATTTTCCAAAAAATCCCTTTTGTTTTGGAAGTTTAGAAAATTCAAAAGAAAATCAGAGATAACTGGTTCTTCCAAGTGAATCGCCAATTGTTGTGGCCAGCAACAACCCCCCTTCTTATTTTAGTTTTGACATCAATACTAAATTAGTGGGGACCCTTCATCTAGAAAATAATGATAAATTAGAACTTGTATTTCCTTTTTGAATAAATCTTACTATCATAAACTTAGGAGAATATACGCAAAAAATCCTAAAAGAGTTAAGTTTATGATAAGTTCGAACAAAATATTTCTCTTAATAATAAAAGCATCACATCGAAAAAAGGAAATAACGACATCATATAAGCAAACTCCTATAAATGTGAAATCGCAATGCGAGATCGCACACCGAAGGAACTCATCGCATCGCAGTTTTCATATGCTTCAAACATCACTTAAGGTGAAATGCTTCAAAGCTGGCGATATGCGATAACAAGTCTCGCAAATCGCATTTCACAGAAATGCATGGTAATGAATGAATGTCGAAACATAACAGATTAGTGATATTGTGATTTGCGATATTGAGAAACAAATCACAAAATTGCATTATCGCGGATCTGTAGGGCACGTCATTCTAAAAAGGTTTTTCGTAATCCGATGTCAAATCATGTGCATTAACGTTTAATTAATAAATTAGTTGATGATCATTAATGACAAAAGGTTTCGATCTGATCAAGAAGTTAGTTCACGTAGGGTGATATATTTTATATGATTTCAAACATTTAAAGCTTTCCCGTCACCTTATTCATATCATTAATCTTTCCTGAATTCGTAAATTGCAGGAGCGAAAAACCGAAAGGTATACGTAGTGAAGTAATGGGAAAAGAAGGAGAAACTCCAATTTCTGAAGGCATCTAACAAAACATACAAGAGGAGAAAATTGGCACCAGGGAAGTCCAGATCAAGAAACGAAGGCAGTTTTCGGCGTCGGGCAAAACCCCTTGAGAAGGAAAGCCTCTGAATGCTCAATCCCCAGAAAGTCCAAAAAAAATTGCAGGAAAAGGTGCTAAAGGCTAAAAACAAAACTCGAGTTCTAAAAAAAGTGGTATTTATCAGGGATATATTTAAATGGTATGTAAATTTCTCCCAAATGCACAACATTTACAAAACAGCTGGAGGCAAAAGGCTAAAGAAAGAGCAGAATCCATCAATATGTTAACCAAGTTGAATTGGGATTCTTACTAGCAGTACTTGGTTAAACCACATAATCAATGCATGACTCTCAAATGCCTCACTAACTCTGCCGAGAAGATAGCATCAACGCTTGTTGATTCTGTTTTTGCAGGACAACTAAATTCGGAAGTCGGCCAACCAACTCTCCTCAAGCTGATGCTGAATGCTTGTGACCACAGAGAAAAGATACATAGATAGTAATTTTTAGATTCAGTTTTAGTTTTAGTTTTCGTTTTAGTTTTATTTTTGCCTTAGATGAGGATGGTCATTTAAACCGCCTCCTATATTTTTGTAATAGACTATTTTTAGGATTTAGCTAGTAGTATTTCAACCCTTCTCATGCATTTAGAGAAGGGTTCTGAAATTTGTCAAAAACGTTTCCTCAGAACATGCACTTTTGCACCCTCAGAGGAGGTTTTGAAGAATGAATGGAACAAGATTTATTGATATTTTCGTTTAATATCTGCTACTAAAATTGCACTTTTGTACCCTTAGTAGATGTTAAACTAAGAAGAGATAGAAAATTATTGCTGAAGCTCATGAGTAGAACTTGTTATCAATGGTACTTTTATCTCTTAACGATTTCTTCTTATGTGTTTAAGTGATATTCACGTTTAGTTATTTATATGTGAATGCCTAAATGCTTGAGTTATCATTTGGCACTTTCGTACGGTGATGGCTATTCTATTTATGCTTAATATATGAATGACTTATTATGTGATATGTTTTTCACAACTGTTCGGCTAACATTTTATATGAAACAGTTCATCTTTCTTGAATTATTTTCTTATAGCAATTGAATGATCTTTATTACCAATTGATGTAGAAACTATTTTAGATCGCATAATTGAAAGATTAAATCCTGAGTTAGTTTAGAATTAGATATTTCTGTTCATTAGAATACAATTTGCATATTTTTAGATCAGATTCAGAATAAAATCATTTTACTTCGAAATTATTAGAAAGGAAATATCAATTCTCAACACACACACACATATATTGGGAAACTGGTCCCATATCCCCAATCAGACCCACCATCCCAAATGGAAAAGGAGTTGCTTACCAAGGTCTATACTGGTATCCCCCTTGTTGTAGACCTAATTTTCAGGGCTTCAAGAGGGCCCTATTCCTTTTCTTGTTCTTTAGATTGTCAGGACAACTACTTCTATAGTGGCCCATTTTATGACATTGGCAACATTCTATTTTGGACATATCTACCTTCCTTCTTTGCCATTTTTACTTCTTGAAGTTTCCTTTCTTGTGAAAATAAGAGTATGCATTTGAAACCTTTTACTCTTAATTGTTGAGTAATAATGAGATTCTCATCTCTTCCTGGTTGCAAGCATTCCATAGTTGTTCGTTTGAAGGAGTTTCTTTCTAGTTGTTGAGACCTGAAGCAAAAGCACTCCAAGTAGGTGGAAGTCCCAATAATTTAGTAATCGCTAGCTCTTTTTCCTATACAATCTCAACTATGGCTTGAAGGTCATCTCTAATTGTATATATACTTATAAATAAGGAAGACACAATGTCATCCTTTTTCATTTTTGTGGTCCTCAATTCATTCTTTAGACTTTCTTCTTAACCGATGTTTTTGATAGTGAACAATTTTGATAAGGCTTCATACATTTCTTGAGCATGGTATATGTTGGAAATGGATGGGACAATGTTTTATTTTATACCTTCTACCATTAGAGTCATAACCATTATCTCTAACTCTCTAAACTTCATTTTATTTCTGTCACTAGATCCTTTGTTAGGTTTCTTCATTTTTCCTTTGACCAAATCCAAGACTTTGTTATTTTCAAGAATGAAGTCATTTCTCTTCTTCCATGACCTATAATTTGATGATCCTTCAAACTTGTTCTCTCCATTTATTGGGTTAGACATTTCCCTTGAAGGTAGTAAGTTTCTTCCCTTATAATATCTCCTTATATGATCCCTTATTTAATCCTTTTGAGGTATCTTAGACCCCTTTCAATAGATCACTGAAATTCCTTTTTCCTTCTTCACCTTAGCTCTAAAACAATGTTAGAAAATCATAAAGGCTGAAATATTTCATTATATAGATAATTACTCGTGATTATTTTATGTTTATGTTCTTATTTTATCTTTTAGTTCTTCAAGAAATCACCAAAGCAATAGCACAAAGACACCAGATATAGGTGGACAACTATGGAAAAACCCCTAACTTAGGGAAAACCCAATCAACAATTCTTCCTTCAATAGTTTCACGAGATAATCCAAGACTTTGAACCTAGACAATTACTTCCTCCACACCAAGTTATCCTTTTCTTCCTTCTTTCATATGATAACCCTTCAATAGCAAGTTTTACCTAACAACAACAACTTGAAGTAGTAACTTCGACACAGAAACTTGTAGCAGCAACAACAACAACAACTTCAACCTGCCCATAGAGACTTCGATCTCCTAGAGGGATCCACCTGAGAGAGATAGAGATATCCCAAAACTTCAAGTTTCTTGTTTTCTTCCTCTTTCTCCAATTTTTCACTCCTTTTGACTTCCTTCTTCACTTCACACTTTTCTAACTCTTTATTGTGAATATTGAACTTGCTTGAGGGAATTGAATTTCTCCAAATGAATTCAAGCTTCCATGTATATATAGATTTTTTGTGAGGTGTATTTACCTATTTGAGGCTTACTTGATCTTCTTGAGGCCGACTTGGTGTGGTGGGGACAAATATCATATTTGACTCAATATTAATTCTCTTTACATGATTCAAATTCCAAAGAATGGTCTCTTTTAATGGACAATGACTCTAATGATGCATAATAAATCATAGAAGTCCTAAAAGTTGACTTTGACCTAAAAATAGATGACCCAAGAATGAAACCCATGCTTTAATAAGTCATAATAATAATAATAATTCCTTCATTATTTTGATAAATATATTACATTGTGACTCAAATATATGAAGACTGAACCTAGTTACATATTTCAACATGGCGCACATATATGACATTGCATTTTTGGGACAATTTGTAAGAACATATAATGAGAAAGCTTCTGGGATACTTTTCCTAATGCATTTACATTATTTCATAGATGTTTTCATGCAACACGATTTCAAGCGTAAAATGCATATCTATTTTTGAATTTTGAAGCATGCTAAGAAAATTATGAGCATTCTTTAAAAATATGGCGTCTTGTTTTATCACAGGTCTTCCAGTATCTATTAATATGGCATGCAAAATATGATATTTAAATTTAGAAACCCACGGTGCTAAATAGTGAGTGTAATTTAAATTGGAGATTGCTTCCTATAGACTTCAAGCAACTACTGCTTAGTTTCTTTAACTTCCATGTACCAATAATAATCACATGATAACTTCAAGCAACTACTGCTTAGTTTCTTTAACTTCCATGTACCAATAATAATCACATGATAGCACTCAAAAATGAAGGCATTTTTGTTAGATTATTGTGTTTATGCAGTCGTGAAACAACACATGTTATTTATGTGTTGCAAGATTTGTTTTGTATTTATTATTATTCAATTCATTTTATCTAAGTTTTATAGTATTTAATATCACCACAAATGTTTTGACAACATTCTTTAGACATCAGGGCATTGGAAACTAGGAAGAGAAAACCACCACTTTTTGTTTTGTTGGTAATTGGATTTATTAAGATTATTGCAAGTTTTTGATTGGTCATATTATATGGTCTAATTATTTACAACATCATCAGTCTCATAGTCCTTGGATTCCTCTGGCTAGTTGAGAGTGTTGTCTTTGTGGCCTTATGTTGAGTCAATTAACCATATCTATATATGATATAGAGGCTCCACCCGCTTCAGGAGGTTGAGCCTTAGAAACACTTCATCTTCAACATCCCATATATCACGATGAGATTCAAATAATATTTTACAGTCTCTACAAGGTCTCAGGAGTCATTGTCCCCTTTCTTCAATTTCCTTGACTAGAGGTGTTTGTCTTCTCTATTAAAGAAACAACTACATTCCCACTCTCATCATGTCATGTGTTTATTAGAGACCTTAGGCCAATCACCGCTTTCATTTTTCCCATCACAGTAGTATGCAAAGAGGGAAAACATCTAGTATATGCCATAAATAATGGGATGGGAAACAACTGACCAGTTAGACATTGCCCCTCCACCTGGTATATAATTCTACAATTAAGCAGAGATACACGAAAATCACCCTCCATGCCCAATCTAGGGACTAGAGGCAAGAATGTCTCATTTTGTTCCTCCACTTCATGAGTATTTTAACCTTGGATAGTAGGAGAGCTATTCTGATGTGCTTCTTACAACCCTCCTAGTTACTCAAACTACCTCCTCTCCTTCCCTGGAACTCTCCCAAAAACATAATCATGTTTAGTATTGGTGAATTTATTGTGATTGGAAACATTGAAAACTCTTCAAATGAATATGAGTAGCTTCATTTTGAGACTAGTTCCCATTTTTCCATGTATTTATGTAATTCTAGAAAATTATCTTATATGTTGTACAGGGTTTCCTTTGTTGGTGAAACCTTTGTAATATTTCTCTTTTTATCTTCATGCATTATTGTTGGTCTAGATTTGTTACTTGTTTAGGACATGCACTAGCCACTGCTTTTTTTCCTATTTATACTAACCATATTATTGAACCCCTTTGAACTTTCTTTGGTCATGAGTAGATGTTACTATATTTCATTTTATTTCTATCTTAGTTTGATGGGAAACTTGTCAACCCTGCCATTCATTGATGTGTCGGTTGTAGAGGTTATGATCCTTTCTTTTTGGATGTACTCATTTATATTTACCCTTTAGTGTTGTTATCAAGTTTGAAACAAGTTATATTCATTTCATCCTTTAGGAAAAAACCCATTGATAATTTTTCTTCATCATTACATATTGTTCGCCTTAATGATGGGTGGAGTGTTCACCCAAAACGTTGGACATTTCATAAATTTCCACATAGTTCACATCTAGAAAATTTCACCAACATTGATGTTTTGTTTTGATATTTAGTAGTCACTAAAAGATGTCCATGAGATGAGAAACATAAATAACCACAGCAATAATAGAAAATTCCGCGAACAGGCATATCACCCGCACATGTAGAATTTATGACACAACAAACTCAACTTGATCTAGGGTACACTGTGAATTTTTTTACCTAACCAGTTATCAATGTACTGCATTTTCCTCTGGGCTAAATTGACATATTCTTAATGCTACAAGCCATGTGAAATTTTCCTAAATGGATTGATTGTAAGGAAGTGTGGTAAAATAGGATGTTTGTTATGGATAACATATCCAATGTGGAGTTCAATTCATCAAATGTATTTGGATGGGCATGAATTGAGATGGCCATCTAGTACAATGAAGTATATGTCAGTTTTGTTAAATATTTTGGATCTCAAATTTCTAACAATGCTATCTCATTTTGAAGGGAACTTTGTGGCAAGATCAAACTACATATATGTATCCTGATCCCTTTTATGGAAACTATGTCGCAGCATATGGTGCACAAGCCATGGTATATTATATTTGGTTGAATCACAAGTGATTTTAGTAAATATTTTTGGTAGATTGGGTTGAAGTCAATGGTTGAGATATTTTGTCCACTTATGATTTCCTTGTAGATTATGAATTGTGGTATTTGCATGCCAAAAATTTCTCTTCTGTCATTTTTTTCATATTTATGTTTTAGTATGCTGCCAAATCAACTACTTCTAAAAAAAATATTATGATTTATTGGAGTTTCTTGAATGATAAATATTTTGTAGATTCCTTCTCATATGCTGGTGGTGCATCAAGCTGGTCTTCCATTACCACCATCTTATGATGTTTAGGAATCTTCAATGTATGTAAATGCAAAACAATATCATGGAATTTTGAGATGACGACAATCACGAGAAAAAGCAGAGTTTGAGAACAAATTGATAAAGTCTAGAAAGGTGAGTTTTGTTATTTGTTTTATTCAATTACTTTTAGAGCAAGAATACAATTTTATTGGTGGTGCAGTTATTGTTTTAATTATGTTGGACTTGGTTTCACATAGGATGTGTAATCACCAAGGTGATAGAATCTATTTTAGTTGTTGATTTTGGTTTGCTTGTTGTTTTCTTATAAAGGTAACATGATTCTAGTCCCCTGTTACCTTTCTTTGATAGAAAACATGAGCCATTATTAATTACTTCATGGGATGTCAAGCCATGAATGAAAACTCTTTTGATTAGATCTATGCATATTCACAAATATTTCATAACTACTAACACAAATTCAATGAAGTAGTTGTTTGTAAAATGTGATCTCTTGGAATGTGGAAATAAGACTTCTCTGGACTACAATATCAACAACATAATTTTAGGAGAGTTTGGAGTGGAAGGTTTGCAACAAAATTGTTTGCACATTGCCTTGATTTGGTAATCATACTCTTTAATAAGGTTTTCTTGTTGTATCTCTATGATTTTTAGAGATTGTTGTCCATTAATTGTCCAATAATATTACACTTTTTTACATACATGCATCCAAGCTTCGTCATCAAGGATGCCATTGATTTAATGCATGCAAATTCCATTTTTAATAACATAACCCTTCTTTCCAATTTATGTGTTGATTACAAATACTTTTAAGTCTTTGTTCATTTAATTTCATGGAGGAAGAATAATACCTTTGGAAGATGAAACTTCTCTTGCATTTATGGGAGAAAGCTGAGACCCCTAGATTTGATTTAATACCAAATTGATTTAGAACTTTGTTCCATATGTGTCATGCACCTTTCCATTGTACCTCTCTTAGCATTTTATTTGAAATTTTCTTTGATTGAGTGGTCTCCAGAAATAAGTTTTCCGTGCAAGGGAAGTTTATCCTAGCCAAAGGACTTCACATGGTGTTTTAGAATTTTATGTATTGCACTTATTTATCCACTAAATCTCTAAAAATTACTAGAAACAAAATAGATGAAGAAAAAAAACAATAGCATAACATAGACTATACCAAAATAAAGAATACTAATGTACCACACACACATAGGATGCTACACCATAGTCATTTGTAAAAATGCTATTATTTCAAAATATGTAATACAAAAAACCCCAACTATAGATGTGTGTAAAGTCATAAACTTTGGAAGAAAATGGATGTCTCCTTTTACAATTGTTAGAGCCTAGATTTGCCTCAGGCTGGAAAGACAAGGTTCTAGGTTCACATCAAACCACGCTCAGCCTTGTAGCTAGCCCTACGAGGACAAGAGAGGGCTCTCTCCAGGTCAATATCATTGAAAGATAATCAATGGGGCTTGAGATGACTGAATAAAAAACTAATTTTAGGCTAGGTATGAAGTGCAAAGGATTTGATTTGAGTTTTTGAGGGTTTTGTTGGAAAAAAGGGACAGGCAAATTTGGGTCCAGGGATGAGGCAGGGTTTCTGTAGAGTTCTGATTGGGGCAAGGAAGGAAATTATTTTAATGCTTTGAAGTGAATGAATGGATAGATCAGACTGGTGAGGAGCTAAGGAGAGCTAGAGAGTCTCAAGAATTCTCCCTAGACAGATGAAAACATGGAAATTTAAACAAATTCAAAGGCAGAGCATAGCAGTTAATGGATTCTACATTAATCACTCATTTGTCCATATTAAGAAGAAGAGAAAGGAAAATGATACACATAACACTAATGAACTTACAATTACTTAGAGAAGAAAACCGTTAAAACATAAAGCCACATGGATCCCAAACAGTGCTGCAAAACCCTGGTCTTTCCTTAGCCAAAAATGCAGAGATAGAATGTACAATGATATGCCAAAGCAATCCCTTGTGTCCAACCCTGAAAATGACTTAGAAATTACATAATATAGGCAAGACAAACCTATTCCCTTGCCTCTAGTGGTCGAGCTCATCATTCTAGGAGTTGTTTGAACCGATTCTAAACAAGGAACTGAAAACTAGGTAGTCAAACAACTTACCCCTATATGTTAGGAAACTGATTCATTAACTCACATTTCACATTTTGGTGAATGAATCCTCTAGAACAAGTAAATAAGTGCCAAAATTACATCATGCTTATCCAATTACATCAATAGAGATCAAAAATTACATCACAAAGCAAAACTAGTCAAACTGGCCGAATTTCTGAGCTGGAAGGTGAAAAATTGAGCAAAAATCCTCTATCCACCGTGCCAATTTCTCTATGCGTCGCGCCACTTTGAGGTTGATTTTGAGGCACTTCCTGAAGTCCAAATTAAGCCCAAGATAGCTCATTGGAAATCCCTACCTGTCTACTTTCCAACCCAAGTGTAATTTCTGAATTTGGATGTCATTTTCCCCTCAAAAACTTCAATCTCCCAAGACTGCTTCCTGTGTGTCAAAATACGGGCAGAAAGGTCATTTTGTGAGTGTTTTTGACCTCCTGAGGACTCAAAAATTTCCCAAACTTCTTGGACATGCACCAACAGTCATGAATTTTCATGAAAAATCTAGAAATATAAACTTTTTGTGATTTGAAGGTCCCTAGCAAAAGCGCACGCCACATGGCGCGGCGCACAGGGAGAAAAACCCTGTTTTTTAGTGCAAAATTTGTCAAAATGCTAAAAATGCCCCAAATTTCTTGAAATTTGGGTTGGGGCTTCTTCATTAAGTGTCATGCTGGGCTAAAGAGTATTTGGCCAATATCTGAAGATGATCAAGCTCTTTTTTCCTCTTTTGTCTTTATCTTGAACCTGTGGTGTTGATGTGTCAAACTGTGCTGGAATGCTCTTTTAGTGATGTGTTCAAATTCTGCCACCAAGGGGAAACAAATGAAACAAGGGACTGTTAGGAATAGGGAAAGTAGTAAGGGATTGGGGACTATAGGTATTATGGAAATGTAGGAGGGTTTTGAGGGATTTGATGTATAGGGTTAGGAACTGTTGTGTAGGGTTTGAGGTGTGAGATTGGAGAATTTGGGACAGAGCATTTAAGCGAAGGAATTAATGAGCTTGGGGGGGTAGGAAATTAGGGAATGATAAATAAAAGGGAGGAATGGAAAGGAGGAGTGATAAATTTGGTAGCAAAACACTGATTTTGAAACCCACGGCAATTTCTTTTGAGGCACGTTGAAGTCGGGTTTGCATTTTTGTTTCAATTATTAGCATCCATAAACCACCATCACTCAGCACAAAAACGGATGAAACATTAAAAATGGAGGCTCTACCTACTTGTGGAATGAATAATTTTCAATTTGGAGGAATATTTCAATGAATTTCAGGCTTTTAAGCCCAATGTGCCACGCCTTCCCAATGCGCCGCACCAGTGTAAATTTACACTCGAAAATTTCTCCCAGTGCGCCGCACCTCCCCAATTCGTCGCGCATTTTTCCAGACGACTTTTGGAGGCCTTCCCGGTGTCCAATTGGGTGCAGGATAGCTAGTTGGAAATTTCCTTGAGTCTACTTTCCAACCCAACTAGAATTTTTCAATTTGGAGTTCATTTGCCCTGTCAAAAATCAAATCTCCTAAGACTGGTCAAAATGTATCAAATGAGGCTACCCAAAGGCAAAGTGTTGTTGTAGTCAACTTTTTGAATTCCTTCCTCAACTCCAAATTGAGCTTATGATAGCTCATTGGAAAGCTATTTCTGTCTAGTTATCATTTGACTCATCAAGCAAGTCATTTGGCCAACAAATCTAGGAGAAAAGTTGATTTTCCCAAGGTCACTTCAGAGGTGCATCAATTCTCCCGAGGCAATTGTATTTTTGACATTTGTCTAAAACCATGACACTTCTGTAAAACGTGAAGGGGATTTTTCTTCCTTTGCTTGTTTTGGACAAAAACCTCTCTTAGTTTTTCCAAATTCATCTTTGATTACTCAGAAACATCATTTGAGTAAAACCTACCCCGATGTGTGGAACAAGAGATTTGTCGAAACGAAGAGAAATGAAGGGGATAGGGAGCTTCTAAATTCTTGAGGAAATTTTGGGAAGTAGGGAGCGATGTTAGGAAATAGGGGAAATTTTAATCTCAGAAATTGAGTGAGGGAAAGGGGTCCAAAAGGGCAAAACACAGGCCTAGCCTATAAAATATGGTTTATAGCAAGAAACTAGGGTTTGTGGAAAAATGAGGAATTTGGGGGATTTTAGTGATGGGAAGTATTTAATAAGGTATATTAAGGATAGGGCAAGGTTTATGAACATCAGGATACAAGTTTTGCTGATGATTTGATCGTCCAAGAGAAATGGCCTTCAAAACCCTAGGAGAGGGAAATGACCTTACCTAGGCGCAACTCAAGCATGAACAAGGTGTAAAATGACCCACTGGAACTTGACATGATAATGACAACCTCTGAATGATGGTACGCTCATATGAATGGTGACATGGACCGACATTTGGACAACTTTGGAAGGAGTAAAAGCAAACCCTAGACCTAATGCCTAGTGACCAAATTTTGCTTGAAGACTCACTGAAATGACACAATTTGACCTTAACACCTTAAAATCACTTTGTAAGAGCATTTTTGATCACTGGAGGAAGGCTGGAAAGGCTGACACTAACATTGACTCCAATGGGGATGGTAGCTCTTTGGAGGTGCCAAGAACGACAGATCTTTGGGAGAGCAGACCAGTGCCTTATCCATTAGGCAATGGAGTCAAAACTCAAGCTGAAATGCATGACTGAAAAATGACGACTTGACGACACAAACTGACTCTCACTCAACTAAAAACTGACTCGATACTTAAACACAACCGACAAACTAGAAATGATGCTCAAAGTGGAGCTTATTCATCAAAACCTACTCTAACAGTTTCATTCATCACCTGATCAAGTGAAATGAAATAACCAATGCAACCAAGTAAGTATTATGTATGCTGTTTGAATTCACCGCAAGTGCTCGCTTATGAACAACAAGAGAGAACTACTGAAAGGCAACTCCCATGACAACTTGGAAACAGATCCGTTGAATGCTATGGATTCTCTATCTGCCTCTAAAAACACTGCATAAGGATCTTGAAATTCATGGACACTGGGACTTAGCTCATCCAATGGATTACTTCTCTTCTCTTCATACCATGAATGCAAACTTTGATCTAAGCTTTTTGATGAGACTCTTGCTGAAAATGACAAAGAAACCAGCTGTCGGGTCAAGTTTATATCAATACACATTTCAGGCTCACATGTAGTCAATGGAGAAAGACCTTGATTGCAAACCTCATCCAGAACATTAGCTATTGGATCATGAAAAACTTGAAAAGACTGCTGCAACCCATTTTCTATTGGTTCCAATGTGATTACATGATTTCCTACATGCTGCTCATTCTTTACTGAAGATGTACTATGCAATTTTCCCTTCCAAAACTGAAATGATTCGAAACAAAATGGTATGGAATCATCTTGTATCATCTAAGCATATGTTCCAGCTTCCAAGTCTTTATTTGCAACTTGAAAATCAAAGGCATTCGGGGGCTGCAAATCTGGATATGAAAAGTCTTGAACAAGGTTTTCATTGCCCTCAAGATGATCCAAATCAAGACTTGTTGACAACTGATTTCTGATTGCATGGAAGTTGTCTCTGATGAGCTGACATGAATCAAAACGAAAGGGCAAAGATCCTTCACTTACTTCAAAATTTGTTGCACTTTCCTCATCATTGTCATAGATGATATGCATCCATTGATCTGTTGGGTTGTGTTATATTCTTTCCATGTAGTTAATAGGGGGTTTGAAGGGCACCCGTAACCCCACTTTATGGGGTCCGGGGCAGCGCCCCGGAAAATTTTGGTTTTCGACCATATGTTAGGTTGGGCTTTCCCACCTATGGTTTTGTGCATGATTTTCGCACATGTTTTTTGGACGCGATGGTTTTCGGTCCATGGTATTGGACGCGATGGTTTTCGGTCCATGGTATTGGATGCTTCGGCATGTATAAATATGTATTGTAACATTGAAAGGAACATAATGAAAAAATCAAGCTGGTAGTCCCGGTTTTGGGATCCAGGGAAAAATCTCTGTGCATATGTGTTTTATGGGTTATGCTCTTGCATTGTTTATTTTCTTTGTTTAAGAATTCGTATGCAGGTAATTTTTGTACAGGGTTAAAACCTACATTTGGTATCAGAGCTGTTTTGGCTTCAAGGGGACGCCTTTGTTGCTGAGGGGTTTCGCTCGGGCCTGTGGTAGACCTTGTTCAGTGGGAGATCTGCGAGATCGATTCTGGTGGTGAAAGAAGATGGCGAGAAGTGGAAAGATAGAGATTGAGAAGTTCAATGGTCAGAATTTTGAGTTGTGGAAACTCAAGATGGAGGATCTGTTGGTGGATAAAGATCAGTGGATCGCGGTAGATCCAGGTACTAAACCATCGGGAGTGACCGATGAAGAATGGAAGAAGTTGGATTGGAAGGCATAGAGCACAATACGATTGTGTGTCTTAGATTCAGTATTGCTGAATGTATCAGGGGAAGCTACGACAAAGGCTTTGTGGGTCAAGTTAGGGACTTTGTACCAATCTAAGTCTCTGGTGAATAAACTGTTCCTGCGGAAAAAGCTGTATAACCTGAGGATGAAAGATGGAGACTCGATGACAGAGCATCTGAATGCATTTAATACTGTGGTAAGTCAGTTATTATCTGTTGATATTAAAATTTCAGATGAAGATAAGTGCATCAGTCTGTTGTGTTCTCTACCAGATTCGTGGGATAGTCTGGTTATTGTAATAGGTAGCAATGCAACTGCTTTGCAGTTTGATGAAATAGTCTCAGCCTTGCTAACGGAGGAGATGAGACGGAAAAATATGGACAACCAGAATGGTGATGCCTTGTCTGTACGAGGACGGTCCCAGAACAGAAACAAAAATAAGTCATCGAGTGGGAGATCTAAATCTAGAGGGAGATCTAAATCTCCAGGAAAACCTACAAAGGTGGTGTGCTAGAAATGCGGAAAGGAAGGGAACTTCAGAAGGGATTGTAAATCTAAAGCTCCTGATAAAGGAAAGGGATCTGATGATGCTCCTTCTGCAGAGGCGAAAACCACCTCAGATGAAGGTGGGGATGTGTACTTGGCTTCTTCAAGTACACATGTAGATCATGAGGCATGGTTGATTGACTCAGGTGCATCCTTTCACTTCACTCCCCATAGAGAGTGGTTCTGCGAGTATGAGAAATACGATGGTGGTGATGTCTTCTTAGGAGATGATAGGAAGGCTAGAATCATTGGTCGGGGAAAAGTAAAGTTGAAGTTGCAAGGTGGAAGGGTTAGAACACTTCCGGGTGTTCTACATATTCCTGCATTGGCCAGAAATCTGATTTCTGTAAGCAAGTTGGATGATGCAAGTGTAAAGACAGTGTTCGAGAAAGATACCTGCAAGATGGTTCGAGGAGCACTGATATTAATGCGGGGAGTTCGGATTGGAACTCTGTACAAGCTGCAAGGTAGCACTGTTTTTGATGGGTGAAATAGTTCTATGGTTCCTTAAAATGGAGTAGAGAATCTAGTGGTCTCTGGAGAGAAGACCATGTTGTGTTATCAAAGGCTTGGACATATTGGAGAGAAGGGCCTTCGAATACTTCATGGTAAAGGTATGGTAGAAGGTATGAATAATAGCTCTCTGGATTTTGATTTCTGTGAAAATTGTGTATATGGGAAGCAAAATCGGGTGAGTTTCCCCTCTGGTGGTAAGAGGACGAAACAGATATTAGAGATTGTGCACAGTGATGTGTTTGGACCTGTGAAGGTTCCATCACTGGGTAAGTCTGTGTGCTATGTATCATTCATAGATGACTTCTCAAGGAATACATGGATATATTTTCTTAAGAAGAAATCTGAAGTCTTTGACAGGTTTAAAGAATTTGAGGCTCTGGTGGAAAATCAGACAGAGAAGAAGATAAAGGTGCTGAGGACAGGTAATGGTGGAGAATTTTGCAGCATGGAATTTGAAGAATTTTGTAAGAAGTGTGGTATAGCACGACAGAAGACTACTCCATATACACCTCAGCAAAATGGAGTCGCAGAAAGAATGAACAAGACGTTGATGGAAAGGGCAAGAAGCATGCTCAGTGGTGCCGGGTTAAGACAGGAATTCTGGGCAGAGGCGGTGGATACTGCATGTTACCTGATCAACAGATCACCTTCATCAACGTTGGAGGATAAGACTCCACAAGAAGTATGGACTGGTAAGAAACCCTCTCTTTCACATCTAAGGGTATTTGGATGTGATGCATATGTACATGTTCCAAAGGAGAAACGAACCAAGTTGGATAGTAAATCTTAAAAGTGCATCTTTATTGGGTATAAGGATGGCTTAAAGGGTTACAAGCTTTGGAACCCAGTCACACGGAAGGTTGTGTACAACTGAGATGTGTTGTTCAGAGAGGTAAAAGATGTTATTCAACATGAAGTTCAACCAAAGGAACCTGAGAAGATAGAGTTTGAGCCAAAGGAGGAAGAATCAGACTCTGCAGCAGAGGAGGAATCAGAAGATGAAGAGCCACAAACTCCATCTATGAGAAGATTAGTTCGAGAAAGAACGCAGCCAGAAAGGTATAGTCCATCTGCTTTCAATTCAAATTTTGCTTTGTCTGTTACTGATAATGATCCCAGAACTGTGAAGGAAGCAGTGGATTCAGAGGATGGAAAACTCTGGAAAGAGGCCATGGTCGATGAAATGGCATCTTTGCACAAAAATGAGGCTTGGGATCTGGTGGAGTTGCCGGCTGGAAGGAAACCCATTGGCAGAAAATGGGTGTTCAAGAAGAAGACAAATGCAGAAGGAAAGGTGGAGAAATACAAAGCTCGGTTGGTAGCAAAAGGTTATTCCCAGGTGCCGGGAATTGATTTTAGTGATATTTTTTCTCCTGTTGCCAAGGTAAATTCTATTAGATTACTTTTATCTGTTGCTGCTGCTTTTGATTTTGAGGTAGAACAGATGGATGTGAAGACAGCATTTCTTCACGGGGATTTGGAAGAGGAAATCTACATGAAGCAACCTGAAGGCTTTGCGGTGAAGGGTAAGAAAGAACTGGTATGCAAGTTAAAGAAGTCTCTGTATGGGTTAAAACAGTCACCAAGGATGTGGTATCAGAAATTTGATACATTTATACGGGGACTTGGCTTCACCAGAAGCAAAGCATATCATTGTGTGTATTTTAAATTAATTGGTGACCGTATTATTTATCTAGTCTTGTATGTGGATGATATGTTGCTGGTTGGAAATGACAAAGAAATTATCTGGGATTTGAAGACCCAATTGTCCTCCAAATTCGACATGAAATATCTTGGTGCTGCAAACTATATTTTGGGCATGGAAATTAAAAGAGATCGGTCAAAGAGGAAGCTCTGGTTAAACCAGAGGAAGTATGTCGAGACAATACTCTAGAGGTTTAATATGCAGGATAGTAAACCGGTGAAGGTTCCTATTCCTGTAGGTGTGAGGTTATCTGCTGAACAGTGTCCCAAGACACAAGAAGAGGAAGAGGACATGTCCCGTGTTCCATATGCAAGTGCAGTTGGTAGCCTGATGTATGCAATGGTTTGTACTAGACCAGACATTGCACATGCAGTGGGAGTATTGAGCAGGTTTATGTTAAAACCTGGGAAGGAGCAGTGGACAGCAGTGAAGCGGGTTTTCAGGTATTCGTGTGGCACTAGTGATTATGGTTTGTGCTACCAAGGAAGACCAGGATTGGACAGAGTGTTGGATATTCATGGCTTTGTTGATGTAGACTGGGCTGGAGATCTGGATCAGAGAAGATCTACAAGTGGGTATGTGTTTAACCTATTTGGAGGTGCAGTCAGTTGGATGAGTAAGAAACAATCTGTAGTGGAACTATCCACTACAGAGGCAGAATACATGGCAGCCACTCATGCAAGCAAGGAAGCAGTTTGGTTGCAGAGATTGTGTTCAAGTATGTGGTTAGTACAGGGAGCTATAAGAATAGACTGTGACAGCCAAAGTGCAATTTTCTTGGCAAAGAACCCTGCTTATCATTCAAAGACAAAGCACATTGATGTTCAGTATCACTTTGTGAGGGATATGATAGAAGACAGAAAGGTGTTGCTGGTAAAGGTGGACACTTTGAAGAATACTGCAGATGCATTGACAAAATCTGTGAGCTCTGAGAAGTTCTCTTGGTGTAGAGAAGCAATGGGTATCTCAGGGCTGAAAAAATGACTAAGCTCTCCTGTGGCCCCCTGTGGAAAGAAAACAACGAGTGGGAGATTGTTGGGTTGTCTTATATTCTTTCCGCGTAGTTAATAGGGGGTTTGAAGGGCACCCGTAACCCCACTTTATGGGGTCTGGGGCAGTGCCCCGGAAAATTTTGGTTTTGGACCATATGTTAGGTTGGGCGGACCCACCTATGGTTTTGTGCATGATTTTCGCACATGTTTTTTGGACGCGATGGTTTTCGGTCCATGGTATTGGATGCTTCGACATGTATAAATATGTATTGTAACATTGAAAGGAACATAATGAAAAAATCAAGCTGGTATTCCCGGTTTTGGGATCCAGGGAAAAATCTCTGTGCATATGTGTTTTATGGGTTATGCTCTCGCATTGTTTATTTTCTTTGCTTGAGAATTCGTATGCAGGTAATTTCTGTACAGGGTTAAAACCTACATTATCACTGTATTCGAGCTGCTGAAAGTGGACCTCTTCCTCCCACAAACTAGCTATTGATTTGTCTGCAAGATTAGCTTCTGTTTGGAGAACATAATCATCATCATCATACTGATCAAACTGAGGCAAATCGTCAGTATAAAAAACATCATCAAGCATACATGTCATCTCAATAGATCTCTCTTCTCCAAGATGATCTATAAAACAATCATTATCAGATCTATAACAATTAGGATAAGAAAGAAAATGTTTTGGATCAGCAACTTTTTCTTCTTCAATCAGCGAGCCATTGGCTTGAACATTATACTCATTCCTTGTGATGATCCTTTGCATCATCTCTTCCACTGCACTTTCCAAAATGTCAAGCTTTACCTCTAGAGATGTCGATTCCTCCGGATCTACGTTTTTCATCTCTTCTTCCTTCAACCCTGCCCTTTGGATCAGCAGATGAGCCTCTACATTTACTGCACTATTCTGCATCTCTTCAAGTGTTGCGACATTCCTTTCTCTCAGCTGAAACTCAATTTTCGGATCAAAGGCACCCAGATAGTGCAAGAGAGCAGATCTAGGAGGAGGCCTTATATCAACCGACATTGAATAATAGACTTGATTAAATCTGGCTGAAAACTGTTGTACTGTCTCCCCTGGCAATCTTTTCAGCTGGTTATACTCTTCTATAATAAGGAAAAGGTTCTGTCTGATCATCCACTTGTCGAGGAAACTTTGACAAACTGTTGGAAATATGAGATGCTTGCATCAGGTAGGGTTTTGAACCAACTCTTCACTTTGCCTTGCAAAGAAAGAGAAAAAAACCTAATACTGACATCTTCTTCATCAACTTCCAAAAGATCAAGAAAAGTCTCAACATTCTGCACATGTTTCTCAGCGTTGACATTCTTACTTTCACCATCAAACCTCGAAAAGTATAGATCATAGTTTTTGGGGAAAGCATGGAGAATAGAAGGTAAAACAAGAGGTTTATACCTATCTGGGACTATACAAGGCGTAGGAGTATATACAAGAGTGACGGGATTAGGTTTGTTTTCCTTAGTCTCATCACAAGATTCAGAAGAAAGGTCTTGATCAAGCTCAAAGGTATGCAAATCTTTGGTATTCACACTTTTCAAAGGGAAAGAATCAACTGCAGGCCGAGGATCTCTTCTCAAATACAGTATACTTTGAAAAGAATTCTTGAAATTCTCAGGAAAAGAGAAGAAATAATTTATAACAAAGAACAAAATGTCTTGGATGAAATTCCAACTTGAATATCTGATCTGTCCATATTGTCCTTTCATGTTTCTGCTGGTCGGATTCATCCTCCAGTGGAGTCTTTGGATCTGATCTCAAAAATGATTTGGAATCTCCAAGTGAATGATTTCAGCCTTTCTGGTGTCTGATTGTTGTCCACCATCAACAATCAGATCTGAACTTGATACATGTACTGGGGCAATTAACAAGTTAGATGTCACGTTTACAAGCTAGACCGGAGATTGACTGAAGCAGCATTTATGTACTTCCGCTAATGCAGAGAAAAAGCATTTCGAAGGCTACCTAGCATAACTTCAGGTTCTATCTGTAGCTATAAAACAAATAACACTAACAAGCAAACCATTTTTTCTTCCCCAGTATGGTTGCCATTATGTTAGAGCCTAGATTTGCCTCAGGCTGAAAAGACAAGGTTCTATCCATATCAAACCATGCTCAGCCTCGTAGCTGGCCCTACGAGGACGGAGAGGGCTCTCTCCAGGTCAATCTCAGCGAAAGATAATCAATGGGGCTTGAGATGACTGAATAAAAAGCTAATTTTAGGCTAGGTATGAAGTGCAAAGGATTTGATTTGAGTTTTTGAGGGTTTTGTTGGAAAAAAGGGACAGGCAAATTTGGGTCCGGGGATGAGGCACGGTTTCTGCAGAGTTCTAATTGGGGCAAGGAAGGCAATTGTTTTGATGCTTTGAAGTGAGTGAATGGATATATCAGACCGGTGAGGAGCTAAGGAGAGCTAAAGAGTCTCAAGAATTCTCCTTAGACAGATGAAAACATGGAAATTTAAACAAATTCAAAGGCAGAGCATAGCAATTAATGGATTCTACCTTAATCACTCATTTGTTCAAATTCAGAAGAAGAGACAGGAAAATGATATACATAAAACTAATTAACTTACAATTACTTAGAGAAGAACACCATCAAAACATAAAGCCACATGCATCCCAAACAGTGCTGCAAAACCCCGATCTTTCCTTAGCCAAAAATGCAGAGATAGAATGTACAATGATATGCCAAAGCAATCCCTAGTGGCCAACCCTAAAAATGACTTAGAAATTACATAATATAGGCAAGCAAAACCTATTCCCTTGCCTCTAGGGGTCGAGCTCATCATTCTAGGAGTTGTTTGAACTAATTCTAAACAAGGAACTGAAAACTAGGTAGTCAAACAACTTACCCCTATATGCTAGGAAACTGATTCATTCACTCACATTTCACCTTTTGGTGAATGAATCCTCTAGAACAAGTAAATAAGTACCAAAATTACATCATGTTTATCCAATTACATCAAGATAGATCAAAAATTACATCACAAAGCAAAATTAGTCAAACTGGCCGAATTTCTGAGCTGGAAGGTGAAAAATTGAGCAAAAATCCTCTGTGCGCCACGCCAATTTATCTATGCGTCATGCCACTTTGAGGCTGATTTTGAGGCACTTCCAAAAGTCCAAATTGAGCCCAAGATAGCTCATTGGAAATCTCTACATGTCTACTTTCCAACCCAAGTGGAATTTCTGAATTTGGATGTCATTTGCCCCTCCAAAACTTCAATCTCCCAAGACTGCTTCCTGTGTGTCAAAATAGGGGCAGAAAGGTAATTTTGTGAGAGTTTTTGACCTCCTGAGGACTCAAAACTTTCCCAAAATTATTGGCCATGCACCAACAGTCATAATTTTTCATGAAAAATCCATAAATATAAAAATTTTGTGATTTGGAGCTCCCTAGAAAAAGCGCGCGCCACATGACGTGGTGCACACGAAGAAAAACCCTGTCTTTTAGTGCAAAATTTGTCAAAATGCCAAAAATGCCCCAAATTTCTTGAAATTTGGGCTGGGGCTTCTTCATTAAGTGTCATGCTGGGCTAAAGAGGCTTCGGCCAATATCCAAAGATGATCAAGCTCTTTTTGCCTCTTTTGTCTTTATCTTGAACCTGTGGTGCTGATGTGTCAAACTGTGTTGGACTGCTCTTTTAGTGATGAGTTCAAATTCTGCCACCAAGGGGAAACAAATGAAACAAGAGACTTTTAGGAATAGGGAAACTAGTAAGGGATTAGGGAGTATAGGGATTAGGGAAATGTAGGAGGGTTTTGAGGGATTTGATGTATAGGGTTAGGAACTGTTGTGTAGGGTTTGAGGTGTGAGATTGGCGAATTTGGGACAGAGCATTTAAGCGAAGGAATTAATGAGCTTAGGGGGGTAGGAAATTAGGGAATGATAAACACAAGGGAGGAATGGGAGTGACAAATTTGGTAGCAAAACACTGATTTTGAAACCCACAACAATTTCTTTTGAGGCACGTTGAAGTAGGGTTTGGATTTTTGTTTCAATTATTAGCATCCATAAACCACCATCACTCAGCACAAAAATGGATGAAACATTAAAAATGGAGGCTCTACCTACTTGTGGAATGAATAATTTGCAATTTGGAGGAAGATTTCAATGAATTTCAAGCTTTTTAGACAAATGCGCTGCACCTTCCCAGTGTAAATTTACACTGGAAAATTTCTCCCAGTGCGTCGCGCCTTTTTCCAGGCAACTTTTGGAGGCCTTCCGGGTGTCCAAATTGGGTGCAGGATAGCTCGTTAGAAATTTCTTTCAGTCTGCTTTCCAACCCAACTATAATTTTTCAATTTGGAGTTCATTTTCCTTACAAAAAATCAAATCTCCTAAGACTGGTCAAAATGTTCCAAATGAGGCTGCCCAAAGGAAGAGTGTTGTTGCAGTCAACTTTTGAATGCCTTCCTCAACTTCAAATTGAGCTCATGATAGCTCATTGGAAACCTATTTGTGTCTAGTTATCATTTGACTCATCAAGCAAGTCATTTGACCAACCAAGCTAAGAGAAAATTTGATTTTCCCAAGGTCACTTCAGAGGTGCATCAATTCTCCCGAGGCAATTGTATTTTTGACATTTCTCTAAAACCATGACACCTGTGTAAAAAGTGGAGGTTTTTCTTCCTTGGCTTTTTTTGGACAAAAACCGCTCTCAGTTTTTCCAAATTCATCTTTGATTGCTCAGAAACATCATTTGAGTAAAACCTACCCCGATGTGTGGAACAAGAGATTTGTCAAAATGAAGCGAAATGAAGGGGATAGGGAGCTTCTAAATTCTTGAGGAAATTTTGGGAAGTAGGGAGGGATGTTAGGAAGTAGGGGAAATTGTAATCTCAGAAATTGAGTGAGGGGAAGGGGTCCAAAAGGGCAAAACACAGGCCTAGCCTAGAAAATAGGGTTTGTAGCAAGAAACTAGGGTTTGTGGAAAAATGAGAAATTTGGGGGATTTTAGTGATGGGAAGTATTTAATAAGGTATATTAAGGATAGGGGAAGGTGTATAAACATCAGGATACAAGTTTTGCTGATGATTTTACCGTCCAAGAGAAATGGCCTTCAAAACCCTAGGAGAGGGAAATGACCTTACCTAGGCGCAACTCAAGCATGAACAAGGTGTAAAATGACCCAGTGGAACTTGACATGATAATGAAAACCTCTGAATGATGGTACACTCAACTGAATGGTGACATGGACCGACATTTGGACAACTTTGGAAGGAGTAAAAGCAAACCCTAGACCTAATGCCTGGTGACCAAACTTTGCTTGAAGACTCACCGAAATGAAAAAATTTGACCTTAACACCTTAAAATCACTTTGTAAGAGCATGTTTGATCACTGGATGAAGGCTGGAAAGACTGACACTAACAACAAGTACCTTATAAATAAATTATTCTATTAAAAACTTAGTGATTGTCAACATTGGAATGCGAAATGACAATAGATCCTATTTATACAAAAAAAATTGATCTAGTTATTGATGTTGGATGGAAGCAAATCATAATTATTTGGCATGATGACAATGATCTCCCAATGGCATTCATTGGAGTGTTCCATCTACCGATTGACTTGCATACACAATCTAACACTAATCGAATGTAAAATGCACAAAAATTCTCACATCAGACATAATGCTTTTAATTGGAGAAAGTCCTCGTAGGAAATAAAAACTCTAGATTTTTAAAACTTGAATAACAACTATTACAATTAGTTTGAGTTTCACTAAGGGTCTTCTAACAAGCTCATCTATACTTAGATTATATTTTGCTACTATTTCTTTCTTAGTGAATGCTTTGACACTCTCTTCTACCTTTGAACACTAAGACATGCTTTAAAAATGTTTAAATTGTTTTCTTATGTCCAAACCTTTTGAATTTCCCATTAAACCTTGTTCTCCGTGGGATTCTTAGTAGTTAGGCTGGACCTCTCAATGGGAAAGAAGTTGCATGTCATTTCAGTTATCATAAATTGCTTTCTTGGTAACTGCTCAATTAGTTATTCCATAATTGTCCACTACTTTGATTCCCAATGTTGTAGAATTTTTTAGAATTTGATTCGTTGTGGTGTAGGGATGTTCCGCCCACTTGCGTCCATCATTAGTTTCATCCTAATAGTTTTTATTGGAACTTTTTCACACAACTTCATTTAATTTGTTGGTTTTTTAGGCTTGTTGATTCCCATCCATCAACCTTTGTTTGTCAAATTTTGGATGCCATTAAGTAATTTTTACTTTTTTCATAGACTTGAAATTATGTTGGCTTTAGTTTGATCCTTTATAAATCATACCTCCCAAAGGAGGATTTTTCCGCTGCAAAATCATGGTGACTTTGAGGTTTGGTGATCTCTCCTAGATTAGTTCCTTTGTAAAAAACTTGGCATTACCTGAAACTTTTCTTTTTAATCCAACCTATAATAGTTCTTGTGATCTTCTCTGGGTTTCATGAACCTTCTTATACAAGATGGTGTCTTCTAGCAACCTTCCTTTTTGGTCCATTACTAAGTTATTCATTGTTGGCAACAATGGCTTTTTCTAACCCTCACTAAGCATTCAAGGTTCAAATTTTTTTATTTTTTCCACATTAATGACATAATAAATACCCATATAGATACGTAAACCAAGATTAAAAACATGTTAACCATTTTCTATATGACGTTGAAAGGTTCATATTGAATTGATTCGGTTTCTTGACTTTGATCCTTCATTGTTACTTGTCAAGATATAATAATACCATGATGCCAACTTGAAAGTAATGATTTGTTTTAGGATGTAAATGAATATGAAATAATAAAATCATGTGGGTACATTTGGATAGATATATTAAAACATGGTGTAAATGACGCAGTTTTAGAAACAGATTCCAAAATGCCATTTGTTTGGCATATCTGATAGTTTGGTGGGTATGTTGAGATAACATGTGAAAATCATAATATGGAGTACATCTAGTTAAGTATGGACTTATTTTTATTTTTTCGACTCACAAAGGAGAGGCAAGGCTATGATGCAACCAATCAATAATTTGGTTAGTAGTAGGTTTGCTTCCTCTGGACCATAAGAATAATGTCATATTGGGAAATGTTACCCACCCACATGTATAGATGGCAATAAAAAAAATACTTTGTGATGAAATTTGCTAGCGAGTTAACATACATTATTTATTATATGTCTTATTTTTTTTTCCATTTGTTTTCACAAGTTATCTACAACTTGAGATTTTTAGCATATAACATAGTTGAAATGATTGTGCCTAATATTGTGTTGAAGGTTGAATACTAATTTTTCTTGTTCTTTTCTATGGTGATTTTTTATTGTCTTTGTTTATACAGGTCATCTGATGGCATAGTGGCCACTATCGCCCTCTTGAAAAAAAACTTGTTTGAGTTTCTTGTTTTTCTGGGGGAGGTTGACATTGACATTATTGATGTTGAGGTATATGTCGTATCAATCCTCTATAGTATACTTTAGTTTATATTCCAATGTTCATCATTTTCCATGTCTTATACTTTGTATTATATCCTCTTTCATTTTCAGAAGAGAAACTTAGTATTGATGGTAAGATTTAGGAATTGAAGAAATATGAGAATAATATCACTAGAGTGACAAATGTAGAAAGGGAGAGAAAAGAGAATTGGTATAGTGATACCCTTAAAGTGAATATATTGCATGAGATGCACACATACAGACTTGTGATCAAGTCTTTAGAATTGGTGAATTCATCTGCAATGCCTTGGCAACACAATGATAATATGTTGAAGTGATGTAACAATATTTCATGTGTAAATTGTAGTTCAACCAATATTAAGTTGGAAACTCGTCTTCTAATACTTGACATTTCATATAATATAATTTATGTGGTTGAAATTACTTAAAGTTGTAATTGATATTATTTATTATTGTAATGAACATGTGTAACTTTGTGTTTTAATATTAGATGAGCATGCACATTGTAATTTTTTTTTTTTTTAATTTAGTATCACAATCATAGTAATTAATTTACATTTATTAATAATGAACAAATAAACTCAATTTAAAACTAATAAATTAGTAGTTTATATTGATTAATGGTGAACACAAATAAAATAAATATACGACTAAATTAATTGTTTATAATTACTATTAGTGAAAGTAAATGAAATGAATATAAACTGCTAAATCGGTTGTTTATATAATGAGTATAAAACAACCAAAAATTGATAAATGAATATTGTAAATAATAAAATTTTGATTAAAAATGTTGACTAAATTTTTCATATATACGACTACTAGTAGTTAATTTGCAGTATCTTATAACACAACCAGAATTTAGGCATATTTATTTTCTCATTAATTGGCTTCAAACGATGACTAAAGTTTGCATATATATATGACTATTAGTAGCTAATTTATAGTATCTTATAACACGCCCAACATTTTGATCATATTTATTTGGTCATTAATTATTTTTTTTGGGTGATCATGTAGTAGGTCTTTTTGTTGTATATTTTGTCATTAATTGTGGCAAGTAATGACTAAATCAATGATTGAATTAATGACCAAATTTATAACTAAATATAATGCTAGACCATAAAATTAAGACAACCAAATAATTTTAAGCTAACTATGACTAAAAGTTTTTCTCATTATAAGATACTGTAAATTAACGACTATTTATCATCAACAAAAAAATGGTCGTTTATATGCAAATTTTAGCCATTATTTTAGTAACTAATTAGCCATTTTGCACTAGAAATAATATTACTCAATTTTTATAAAATAGAATTATGACAATATCATTAGTTGTGTGTAGCGATTTTTTCATATATTCTCTTTAGATACCAAACATAGTTGCACATCATTTAATAATTTTCACAACTAGCAATCTTTCTTGTTTGGTCATAATATTCACTTTATGTATTACTATCCCTAACTTGAATAACTACATACCTCCTGTGAAAGACAGGAATTTTGAAATGATTGTGCATCTTTAGGATGATCGCATTAAAGTTTTGAATGTGTCGTTCTATTGTTTGATGGATTCCTAATTAATCCATCTATTTCATATATAGCATGTCGAGCGCAACACTCTAGTTATAAGGTCTACAAAAAATTCTCCATCCTCGCGATGTTTGGGAATTAATGTTTAACGACATATACAGTGTTGAAGGAAGAATTACTTTCATCAAATAATAACTTAGGTGTATTGAAGTTATCATTACCTAGAGATTGCACTATGAAGAATGATCTTGTTAGAGTTTGAGAGGTGCCATGGGTGTAACATGAAGATTTCTCCTCAAAATGAAAATTCCTAAAGGGGATTAATTGAATTGTGGTGGAATTGAAGGGTTATCTTCCTTTTGAATCTTCTAGGTAACCTATAAATATGTGATATATATTTTAAGGATCCACTGACTTGCATTTATCTACAAGAACATGCTCCCTTGTCTGAACCGAACACTTTAAAGTGTTTCAATAGGGGTTTCTAATTAATCTATTTTTTACAAGGAACAAAACACTTTAATTCCTTACAAGAAACCCTACTCTAGATATACTGAGCATAGATCATTTTTTTTTTATCATTTTGGAGCAAGAGATTTGGATTATACCATGCATATGGAATTTCATTTATAGATATATTCTTCCATTCTACCACACTCTTTTATTAAGAAAATTTTAGCATAAAATATTATAAATTTATCCCTTTTGAAGCTTAAAAATTCTTGAAGAAAGTATTCACATACTCATTGCCATTATCTATCTGTAATCTCTTTCTATAATTTCTGAAATATTTTCCTGCAAGGAATTTTAAATCCTTAAAGTGCTGAAATGACTATCATTCTACTAGAAAAAGTGCACTTAGTTATATCTCAAATAATCATGACTGAAGGTCAAGGCATTCTTGTCCTTTCTCATAGAAGGCTAAGGAACATACTCATCAAATAATTATGTCCTAGCTCTAGAACTTTTGTATCTCTCCAAGAATTTTTTTTTGGTCAAATTTCTGCTCTAGATTCTTGATAAGTATGCTACCCTAGTATACACATCCAAAAAAATATTTTTTATGAAAAATATAACCATAATATAGCTATTAATCTATTACATGTACAATATGTCAAATGGACAAACCACTCTTCCCACCACTTGCTCAATATATATTAATGAGTGAGATGAATTGTAGAAGTTGTGTTGGGAAATATTTTTATAGTAGAGGCTAGTGGTAATCTTATCCATCTATAGTTTTTCCACCATTGTTCATCTGAATAATTGTTATAGAATTTGGAGTCAGCTCAGCTTCCCTACTAAAACAAAATGAGTGATTCAATAAAATGATAAGATATTAGTTAACAATAATGTAACATAAATAAAATTCTGTAATGTCTAAGCCTTAGGTTTTTCACCTTTAAAATCCAAAATCTCATGAGCAAGTTTGAAATATTCTTAATCAAAATGAGTCTTATCTTATTTTTTCCATTGCTATTTTTGTTTAAATATTTAAACTCCTCCATACCTTCTTGATTGGTAGTAAGTACATGTTTTTTCAAAGACATCAAGGTACCCATCTACACAGTTTTGCCCCACTCATTGGTAACCATAGCAAAAATAATCAAGGGATGGGATGTTCCATGTCGTTCCATGTTTATCCTTGGTCATATAAATAGGGTAATTAATTTTAGTTTTTCAAAAAGGGAAAGACTCAATTTCTTTTCCTTTTTTCCAGTATCACAATTACTTAGCTATAGCCTTAGCGATTTCAACTTCATGAAGAAGCATTAAATGGATTATAAAATTCTTGGGATCAAGAAGATGAGCACATTCTTGAAATTATTCCCATTTAGTATATCTCACTTTCAAAAAAATCATTCCAAATTATTCTATATCTGTTGGTAAAATCAATAGAATCAATACAAAAAATAATATCTTGCAAGAGATTTAATACAAAAAATAATAGCAGGAGATACAAATAGACATAGTAATACATATGCCTCAACATATGTATTAAGCCAATGCATTTTTTCCATAGTTACCTTGAATTAGATTTCACTCCATGATGATGGAAGAAACACCAATCAACTACAAAATATAGAATTATGTGTCTATTTAGCATAGAGAGCCTTCAAACCAATAAAAAAAAAATTCATGTGAGTAGAATGCCTCACCTAACTTGGACAAGAGTGAAACTCTCCAAAACATATGTTTTTTTAGCATTTTAATTCTCCAAAAAACATTGTCGATATCTAAAGAAACTTTAGTAACATAACTCTTTTTTAAATAGTGTTTGATTCTAATACCATATGAGATTCAAATATGTCAGCTGGTTATCACTATAAAATAGAAGTTATATAACTATTTTTTGTGATGGCATATATGTTGCAGTTTTTATTTTGAAATTTTAATCACCACAAGTATGTTATAGTTGTTGCTACAAACTTATCGTAGCCAATACTTTCAATTAGATATGATTGTAACTCCATTATAAATATTGTTACAAAAAATTTCTCCCAACCCCATCAACTTGACTAACCATCTAAATGGAAGGGATGCATTCTTAAGTTCACTCCTCATTCATGTTCTCCTCTCCTGATGGATTAGTACCTTCTCTTTTATGATTGTTTTCAGTATTCTAAATTGGATTAACATCCTCAATTTCCTCTTCTCATTCTAGAAAATATGAGGGTTGTGTTCCTTTCTTCTTTTTAATTTCTCTGTTTTTCTACATAGGGGTTTTTTTATCTTGAGACCAAGAGTCCTGTATGACCAATTTGAAAATAAGTGCATCATCTAAATGTTGTATTTTCATAGTCCAAACTTTGATTCGACTGAAAGGTTCCAATATTTAGCAGTATAATATCCATTAAACCTTTACTCAAATCTACCTCTCTATAGATTTTTGAAAAAATTAAAAAACCTTGTTGTATTCTATCATTATCAGTTTTTTATAAGTCTCCAATGACTCCCCTATATCTTCCAGAACTTGATGATGCCAAAAGGGCAACGGGAGGTTTGGAATCCTCGCCGAATTTGGGATCTTTGACAACACCATATTTAGTGTGCCAAATTCCTAGAACCACGAGGTACTAAAGAGCCATGCACGGCCCCAATACCATGGTCCTTCCATTATCACGTTTTCAAGCTCCTCTTGTCTTTTAAATTGGAAAATGAAAAATTCTTTCCAACAAAGGAAATTTTCGTAGTTAGTTGTCCACAAGAATTAGATAAACTAGTGTAAGGCATTTGATTTGGACAAAAACACATTAAATATACAAACAAAAGAATTTTTATGTAAAATTGAAAACAAATTAGTTACTTGTTGATTTCATACTTCCAACATTAACTTTTCTTCTATTTTTTCCATTATATATGGGCATGGAACTGATGTGATAGGTTCTTGTTGAGAGATCCCTTTTCCTTTCATGGTTTCCTTATATGAAAAATATGGTGGTTGAGACTTTGGTCTTCTTGCTCCGCCAACACCACCCCTTCATCTAAGAAGAAACACAATAGTTGAATATTTGGAAATACCATAGCTCTGTAATAAAGAGATGTCCTGTAATTTTTTTCCACCAAATATGAGGCTCTCGCCCACAACATGAATTCCAATATGATTTTCTATAACATATTTAAGATTTGCCACCAAACCATCCTCCATCAACGTAAATGGAATAGATGCCCCTCTTAAAGTTTTAATGAAAATCTGGAATGTATTAGCATGGTCGAGATAAATACTCGACTCCTCTGGCAGCATTTGTAATCTCTTGTCACTGTTGCATTCTGCCAACACCAAAAACTCAAGAAGGGTGGTGGATTCCCACTGTAGATCATTATTCCAACTCTCCCTTTCTATAGATTACCTCACAACAAAGGATCGATAACCAAACAACTACCTTGAATCAGGAGAGTCTTAGAAGACCAAAATAATATTATCTCTAGACATCATCTACTAGAAACACTACCTTCCCTCTCATTGGTTTGAATGAAAGGTTCATTCTCCTTTCCTTCTGCATACCCTAACAATCGATATGGCCACATCCAGAATATCCGCTTCTGCTAGAATCTAGCCCCAATCTGCCTTCTCCCAACTTGGAGAAGATCAACCCTTACACCTACAAAAACCCTCAAAAAATCTCGCACCATCTGCTCTCTCCGCCAGCTCTCTCTCAGATACCCAACCTCTTTAAAATAAAATATTGTTACAAATTTATTCCAAGTATTATATTAAATTCACAATTTATTATTCATTATATCTTTGCCTACTAAAATTCTAAAACCAAAAACATCAATTGGATAATTTAAAATTAAATTTATACAATAAGAAATCCTCTAATTTATTAACTTTTCCATGTAAGAAAATTAATGTATGAAATACCAATACGATGAGCTTTCTTTATGGATTATGAAAACAACAACAAAAATTATGCATGGCATGAATCACTCAATAAAGTAAGGGAAACAAAGTAATGAAATCTATGTCAGATTAATTTCATTGGAAATTGAAAGTGCGCATGTACCATATGGAGCAATATTGAACATGTCGAGCAAATGTTATTTATTGAAACGATTAATTAAAACGAATTTTATGAGTAACCGTAAAAGTGAGTGTCTTTCTTTAACAAAATATTTTATTAATAAATTATTTAGAATGTATAGATTTGTATAGCTAAAGTATTTGTTGTTGTTTTTTGTTTTTAGTTAAAACGGTGAAATGTAAACTAGTTATATTTGATTTTAATATGTTCTTAATATGTTCTTCATCCCAACAGTGAAGATTTAATAGAAAAGTAGTATAAAAAAAAATGGGAAGGGTTGTAGATTACGTAATGGAGGATAAATCAATTTTGTTTCATCAGCAAGATAAACAACTTCTTCAAATCTTGTTTGACTAATTTTGTTATTAATTTGTTTTTTCCCTATTGTGGTTAATACTTTAGAAATGTGTTTATTAATTTGATAAATATATTTACATTGCATTTTACGTGACAACTTTGACAAAAACATAAGTGCTTGGAGAAATTGGTTTAGAAAAATTAACAAATACAAATTTCATTCAATGCATAGATTATATTACAATGCAAATAATATAGGGGATATATATATGACCACTCACAATCTATATATATATAAAAAAAAAAAAAATTGCACAATAGGCAAATTGTGAGTCGTGTATTCTTAATATGATGCAATTAATATTGTTATAATGTTTATCGAAAATAAAACTTGTAAATTATTGCTGCACCATTTCATGCAAAGCGGGAGAATAAATGGTTGATAATTTATCTACGGAGAACATTCAACCAATATTTTTAAACATCTTCCACACCCTTTAATACTCAATAAATACTTTAACCAATACATTGTTGTATAAATGAAATTAGCATCTTCCCAATATAAATTCTTGGTAATTTTATGTGAGACAAATTATTTCAATATTTTTCAGTAATATTTAATTTAAGTACTAATTATTTTGTTTATTTATAATAAATATCGAGTTATTAAACTTCCATTTGATGAAGACACTCGCAAGTTTTATACCATAAAATGATGAGACATTGACTTCAATGGCCAAAAGCGAGTTAAAGTATAGTGACTAAAAAAAGTATAAATTGAAGACAAGGTTATAAGTTTTTCAATTGTTATTTTTATCAAAGGAAAATTATGAAAAATAAGGACTAGACAGCAATCTTGATATTACTAAATTTTCAAGAAACACTCTCACAAGGGAAGAATTTAACGAGTTTGCTGCCAATGTTGTCATATATATTCAATGACATTTATTCCTTACAAAAAGTAGAGATCCATCATTAGTTGGTTATGTTTTCGTTGAAAAATAGAATTATAGATATAGGTTCTCAAAATTTCCGCAATTATAATATTGAACAATAAAAGTTAAAATAAGGTCTAATGGTTTTATCTTATTAACACACCAAGTTTCAAAAAAAGATTGCTACAACATATCCACGCATAGACGAGCTAGAGCCTCTCTTTAAGTCATCTGGAATGAAAATAGGCCAATTCAATGTTCATATGTGGAACTAACGCTACGAAGAGTAATTCTAATATAAAAATACAATCAAGAATAATAATGAAATGTAATTATGGGTTGGTATTGGGAGAAGAAAAGAGATCTAATATTTCAATGAAAAAGTGACAAAAAAATTCAATTATACCTAATGTCTAAAACTAACTCCCCCTTCGCCTAAGCTTGATATCTCCAACCCTCACAATGTATCAAATCAATCCTTATCCACAATATCCAACAATATAAGAGTAAGGAACATTTATAATGACCTTAACCTCACAAAAGTGGGGGTCTATATACTGAACCAAGGAATTTGTAAAAATGTATGAATTGAAAAATATGGCCCATGGAAATTTCTCTATAATATAAGGGTGTTCTCATGTAGAGGTCCTTGAGTTAGTTTACCCAATCATTTACATTTTTTCATATAAAGATAACGAAGTTAATGTGATTGGGGAGGGCGATTGGAACTAGTTGGGGTATATGCACATTTTGACCACATTTGAACACTTTTCATAGAATATACTTCGCTACCCTTTGAGGTCATTATCATTTTTTAGCATGCTTTTTATTTTTACTAAATATGCTTTTAGTGGGGTTCCACCTATGAGGACATGTGGAACTAATTGGGCACAAACATGGCTATCTCATGTCTATTAATACAAATTCCATACTCTATCACCAACATATCCATGAATGTGCACTTCCTCTCTTATTTTGGGAAACTACCTTATCCTTGATGTTATACACTCAAATTGTCACCTTATACTTTGACTTTTACCTTAGTTTTTGTTTTTCCCTACAATTCTTGAGTTATAAGTTGAATTAGGTAGTTATTACTTAATTTCAAGATTAGATATGAATTATCCTACACATTAATCAACCTATTGTAGACTCATATTATATTGTAGGCCCGACAACTCCATTCTTATGCTAGTTGTTAAAAAGGGAAAACATTTTTCTATTTTTAAGTGTGCATGCACTATGGAACCCCAACCTACTACACATTGATTCCTTCTAAAGGGAGTGTTTTAAATATTTATACATGTAAATAAACTATATAAAATATATTTATTAGTTAATTCAGATTGGTTCTCTTATCTGCTTAGTCTATTTGACTTCAACGTCATTCTCTCTTATTTCTTGTCTTGTAATGGCTGGTGTAGTTTTTTTGGTGCAACTATATTTTTTGTTTTTGCTTATTATCCAATATGGTATCAGAGTTGTAGAAATTTTGAATAATATAACACTTATTCACAGAGATTATCCCGATTATACACTATTTGCGGAAGGCATGCATAATACATGACCTCCTCTACTATTGATCATCAATTTGTAGCATTCAGAAACAATCGCATGCGCACATTGAAGCATCAATCACACATATCAACACAGTATATCACGGGGAAATCATATAGCTGAAAACCCCCAACTATCTATATATTATATTGATTGAGAACATGTAACAATACATAGTACAATACTCGCAAGTACTCAATACTATCTCCACCTGCTACACACAAACTAGCTCAGATCTGAATCAATCACAGGTTCAAATCTCCTTCGCTGCTTGTCTGCCTCCACTGCGCAATCCTGCATGAGAATAGATAAGAATGGCTGATCCAAACTTGTATTTCCCTTGGCTGAACCACGCAATCCTCATTGGCAATACTCAATCCATTGATTGTGCAAATCTCATGCACAACTATAGTCACAACTGACAGCTGTCTTGCCCTTTCACTCACCTCTAACACTTGTCTCCACTGAACTGTCTATGCACTGAGTTAACTGATGTATTCTTTAGTTTATTTATGAGTTAATAATTATTGAATTAATTAACAATTAATTCACATCGCTCATCACTAGTGTATTCTATAGTTAGACTAAATACAACTAGTTCAAGTAAGTCAAACTGAACATAACTCCATCAACTCCTCAATCAACTCCACCAAACTCAATCACTTGAGTTCTAACTAAAGTCCATCATGCAATAGCTCAACTGACCCATAAGAAAAGCGTATTTCCTTTTGACAGTTGCATGTGACACATCCGTAGCTCGAACTAAAGTGCTCCAAGAGGATAAGATAATGTTTATAGTCCAAATATTATTAAGAGCTAATAATATTCGACTGTTCTATTTTTACACTAGTAGTCTAAAAATAGACTCTGCCCATATGTCTAAAAATAGAAGTCCATCTACTTTTACCAACATGACCAATCATCCACAAATATCATCTCACAACTCATAGACCATGATCCATATGTCTAAAAATAGACATAGTCTAAAAATAGACTTTGCGCCAAAAATAGCCTACGGGCCCACTTAGTGAAGGCGACTTCTTTTCACTAAGCTCCATCATCTTGTTGCATTTTCAACAGGATTATTACAGTGATTATGAAAAATATTAAAATTTATTTCAAGTCACAAAATATTGAATAGCCCAAAGAGAATGGATCAACTCACTATGATTTTGATTCTTAGTCCATTCAGTTACTTTGGGTAGAAGTCCGAATTCCTACCTTTGTTATGGAGAAAAGGGATTTATAGAGTCACTATGGGAATTGAAACTAAACCTAATTTAGTTGTAGAGAAGTGAAATTTTATTAATAGAATGGATGTGGCCTATAGACTTCTATGGTTATTAATTTCTCTATAATTCTCATTCATTTTAAAGCTTACTCAAATACAAACAATGTATGGAAAAGGTTGGAGGGAATATTTGGAATACTATGAGTGGAGAGGACATCAACCAAAAAATGAACTTATATATTTTATCCCATGAAACATTGAGGCCTTAATAGAATTCTTATATAGGTTCAAGGATTCGCTTCAATAGGTAAAGTCTTTTCCATGTACACGAATAAAATATTATTACTTTAGTTGTTTCAAATCTAGGACACAAATATTTTCTATTTGTTTCTTATTTCCATACTGTTGAACTCTTCTTTGGTAAATATTTGAAGACGTCATATGTAAATATATTTATGGAATAATCAATTCAAGATAAAAGAAAGATTATTTATATGTTGGATGTGAAATTCGACAATTCCCATATATCTATAGTGTTAAAAATAAGAATAAGTGGAAAAAAGGGATCTCGTTCACATAGATGGAGAAAGCATTGATTACACTAAGGATATTTTGATACCCGTGAGAGGAAATAAGGAAAGAATAAAGTGTAACTACTACAAAAGAGAATTTCATTTAGAAATTTCTTGTATAGTTAATACCATTTTTCTTACAAAAAAATTACCTTAGCAACAAAGCCCAGTGGCTTTCATGTCATATGATATCAAGAATATTGAAGATAGGACAAGAAAGGATCAATCTATGGGTCATATTTTTACTGTCATTGTTTCATCATTTGATATATTGATCTTAGACTCAAGTCCCTCTATGATATGACTACATGAAAAAATAATTTTCCCTCCTTGGTAACTTACACTAGACCCTAATGATATGACTACATGAAAAAATAACTTTCCCTCCTTGGTAACTTACACTAGACCCTAGTGATATGACTACATGAAAAAATAATTTTCCCTCCTTGGTAACTTACACTAGACCCTAGATGTTGGTGTGGACAAGACACTTGTGAGAGTGTCTGAAGAAGAGAGATTTGACCTCGATTATAGAATCCAACATAGTGACTATATTTTCCAAAGCTTCACATGGATCTCATAATTTCCTAGCATGTTAGACACTAAAGTATTCGGAAGTGAATTGAGTTCACTCTAGATTTAGTGATAATCTCAGAAATGGTATATGGTTATAGAGGGGTAGTTGGGAATGTGGATCATTATTCCAGGTTGTATATTTTCACCCAGTTCATTCCTAAATCATAATATTTTTTTCTTCCAACCGATAAACATGAATAAAGTATGAAAAAAAAGCAGATGGTAAGTATGACAAAGGCACCTTCCATGGACTACGATAGGAACCAATTACACAATTTTCACCTCTCTCTAAGGTATATGTTCAATATTATTTTAGACACTCTTCAGATTAGATATCTAATGAGAGTTAAAAAAAATATATATGTATATAATTCCATTAGTATGATATTGTATATCTATAATGCAAGTCATGGTAGGAACATCATACTTTATAGGTAGCAAGTAAGATAGTGGGTAAAATAAGATACAAGGAACTACTATTCAAAATTTTGATACTCCATGAGAAGTCATTTTTATTGTTAGCAAGTATGAGTCTCAATTAGTAAAAAAAACTTCTCACATGATTTCATATGATATTTCCAACGACAGAACAATCATAGAGTTGTTTATTAGCAACACCATCCTTCTTCATAACAACTGCATGGTAGACACAGTATCCATTTTGAGGGGGTATTTTATTCCTAATAGGTATTATCTCTTTAATTTACCTTTTTCATACTGTTTATTTCATAAGTTTTTCAAAACATGAGTACATAACATGGATACAAGTTGTTGGGAGTCATATAATTGTTTGTACATGAGTACCTAACATGGCTAAAAATTGTCAAGACTCAATCATTGTGCGCACTCCCTAGTTGTATTTCAAAGGGTGGTGTTGGAGTACATCAGCCTTAAAATTAAATTTCACCACTATCCCTCGCATACTAGAAATTCCCTACACTTTATCATGACTTTTTTTATTTTTATCATGTTCTATTTTTAGTAAATATATATATTTTGTAGGTGATCCCACCTAAGGTTACTTGTGGAAATTATTGAGCACTAACTAGTTAATGAATGGATACTTTCTATCCATTAGTATGCATTCCCTATTATCTAACCATCTTATCCATGAATCTAGACTTCCTCTTTAATTTTTGGAAATTTACTTAATCATTGTATTTATCACCTTACCCTTTGACTTTCAGTCATACTTTTGGGGTTTTCTAGCTATTCTTTATTTATGAGTTACATGAAAGATTTATTAATTTAGTTATAACTTATACTTGACTCATCTTATATTTAGTTAACTGTAATAGGCTTCTACTCTATTTTAGGCCCTACAACTCCATTTTGGGCCAGTTAGTAAAGAGAGAAATCCCTTCTCTATTTTCTACCCTGCATACACAATGGAACCCTACATTAGTCTACATTGGTTACCTCTCAAGAGAGTGTTATAGACATGTATTCATGTACTGGAATAATTCACAAGATTTACTAAGTAATTTGAGTTCAATTTCACTTTCTCTTTCTTCTTGTCTTATAATTGCTAATGTAGTATTTTTCACACAACTAGATCTTATTCTTATACATTAAAACTAGTAGTGATAGTTATTTGGAAGGAATCCATAATATTAGTTCATGTAGGTGTATTTTAATAGAAAATTATAGTTTATATACCATTGTGATTTATCTAACCAGTTTGTAAATAGAAACTAAGGTTTTATTTCTTATTTCTTACGTAAATAGAAACTAGGGTTTTATTTCTTATTTCTTATGTACGACTAACATTTGTAGCAGGAAATGGGTTGATACTTTTGTATTGGAGTGGATAGAGCCAATATCATCCAACTTGGTCAAAGTATCACCAAATATAGTATAACAAATACAAATGAGTTAGAAGAAATGGTAAGATATATATTGAAAAAGACATAAAATTGAAAAGTAAATGATCTCAATTCCAACATAATATGCTCCATCGAAATCTATTGTCCGAATAAATTTGCATTTTTCACTGGTACATATGCCAACACGTAAAAACGAGATATGAAATTTGGGTCTCCGCATGATTTGCATAAATAGGATCATGTTTTAGTATCGTGTCCCTAGCTAAGTTCTTGAGGTAGCCTAAAAACCCACACATTGATATATATGGCAGTCTTGATTACCGTGTAGATATTTAGTATATCCACTTTCACGTCCGTCTATTTAATCAAATAAGTGCAAGAGGTTAATATTTTATTTCCTAAAATGTTAAATTTAAACCTATTCCTCCACATTCTATACAATGAAAAACATTTGTTGATAAATCTATATAATGAAGAACATGACAATAACAATAGTGAACATTCATGTTTGTGTTACGTTTTATTTCACTTTGATATTTTCATTAATATTAATGTTGGGTATACTTGAAAACTAAAGATGCATATTCTTTATCGAAGATGATGGATACAAAGACCACAAAAATCACTGTGTCCACCCATCCTAATGACTAGTTGTATGAGTTCAAACATTTCCTCATAGCATATATTCTTTAAGGACAACTAGTCTGATTTGAACATCATTTTTTTCCATTTGGAACTAGAAGCTGCGTTTTTTTAATGTTTAGATATAAGGCATCTATATGGGATATTGTTGGTCAAAATTATTAGAGTTAGGGGTTGTTTTTAGTGTGATTTTTTAGACTTTCCAGTGTCAGAATACGAAGGAAAAAATTGAGGTGAAATTTTGATTTGTGTTATTTAAATTGGTTTTTTTGGATTCAGCACCCCGAAAAACCCTTAGGACACTTCGATTATGAAGGAGTTATCCATCAAGTTTATAAGTTCAATAAATTTTTGCCAGATTTTAGAGAAATTATACAACTTGCTAGAGTTTAGAGTTGTGACTTAGTAATATTGAAGGTATGCAAATTACATAGTGAGAAGCTAAAATATAATGGGAACTATTTAGAAGCCCTAAATGAGCAATTACTATCATGGGCATGTGGAAAGACATTATCGATAGTGACGGTCCTCCAATTATTTAAAATGTCGGAACTACACTAGAGTATTAGGAAAGAGTTATCAAAGGCTTAGATGACATTTGTAATCATTTAAATATTGTTGATGAAATTGAGTCATCTAATTTACAATACTTTTAAAATAGTTGATGAAATTGAGTCATCTTTAAGGACTTTGCAAAATTCCAATACTTACAACAATGCGCAAATTATGGAATGAGTATTTCGAAAATATTATTTGTAAATAGATATGCATTGGACGTGCGTATAATAAACTAAAATCAACCGGCCTGGAGTATGCCGTAAAACTGCTTCTGCTTGGCTAAGAGCTCGTCTTCCTCGGACGTAAGGAAACAGGTTAACGGCCCAAGACCCAGAGGCATCTGGCAGGAGTGAAAGCCTGCTCCCTTACGGACCACCAGCGGGTTATTACAGGTGGCGTGGTTTTCCTTGATAACAGTGATGAGTCAAACCGACAGTCGCGGATAGCAGCCAGAGATGGCTGTCCTCACTGTTGGTTTGACACCTGAGTTTGATAGGTTTTGCCACCTTCGGAAAAAATAAATAAATAAATAAAATAAAATAAACTAAAATCAAATTTAATTTTATATAGAACATTACGTACAAAGAAAGATATTGCTTGTTAAATTCAGAAATAGAAATGAAGTGAAAATTTATTTGGGAGAAAAGAATTAGCATGATAGCAAGCACAATTCTATGTCAAGTTAAATGGCGGCAACGTGATTTAATGAAATAAACGTACAAATATTAGAACAATATAAAGTATCAACTCACTCTTAAGGCAAATCACTTGAGTTATTTTAATTGATCTTATAATTTCAAGTGAATTGTAAATGAAGAAGGAAAAAATTAAAAATGTGAAGGTAAATAAATGCCTAGGATGAGAAGGGTTAGGGGGCATTAAAAGACCAAGCATGGGAAGCTAGGGAATGGGAAAAACGCTAGTGACCCCATTGATTTCCAAATGTCCTTCATTTAAACCGTAAGCTATGTATGCCATCGCATTTGCCTCTAAGTTGAGGTTTCTGAGAATATTCCAAGCTCACCAACTACCAAAGGGGAGAAGAATACCTTGAATACTTTGAGACGTTGGAGATTCTCGTTTAGATTATTGTTATGAGCGACGGAGGAGGTTTTTAAATTTCTAATTACAAGGAAGAAGTCTCTCACAATTGTAATGTTATTAAATTCTTTTTTTGGGTTAAGAGAAACCCTATATACAAGTCATAAATCTTAGCTTGATTATTTGTATTTTTACGTAGATTCGAGACGTAATTACTCACTATTCTTCATTCAAAATTGTAAAGAATCGCTCCCCTCCTTCCATTCCACAAGTTGTGTATCAAACCTCTCACTGAAAGCTTTATAAGCAATGTGCCCAACCAACCCACTTATGTGGATTTTTGTGAAATATTAAAAAATTAATAACATAATTTATTTAATAAAATAGTTTATTTAATATAAACAGGAAGGGCTGCAGAGGTAGCAAGTTGTCGGTTGTGTTTGTCTCATTTTAGCGAATGGAACAAATCTAGGACCCATCGATTTTCATTCTTGTAGTTGAAAGATAAGCTTACATAGAACTAAGTAACCTAGATTGACATATGTTTGGGTTAAATAGCTTGTCTGATTTCTAGTTAGAAAACTTGAATTGGTGTCCAGTTCACTGGAAAGTTGTTCGTCTGAATCTGGTTTTTCTTTGGAATCTTTGTCTGCAGTTGATACAGATCAAGAATCTAAGATAGTGTTTGCAGCAGCAGTGGTATGAGAGTTTAGATTATAGCCGTGTAATATTTCAGTTCCATCATCAGTATTTGATGTGTTTCTAACCCAAAAATACTCAGCAATTACAACACTATTGCAGAAATAGTTTGAGAGACTTGCTTTCTGTTTTTGTTTCAGAGGGGTGAAGGCGAGTTAGCTAGAGGCAGGTCGTCATGAAAGCTACAAACTCTGGGAGAGAAGGATATGGTTCAACTAGTTTTTATATTCTTAATTCAAACATTTATGGTTATTTCTCTAAAAACTTCCACGTGAACTGACCCTTTAATATTTTATACAGTTAAAGTAACCACTATACGTGTTGTGTTTGTATATCGAGGTCCGAACTTGGTGGACGTGTATATGATAATTATGTGAAAACAAATTTTTGACCTCAAATTCCAAGAGACCAATTCTAAGATTTGAGGAGTACATGAAATGGAAAAAAACAACAAATACTTATAAACATAGACACGTATTCACAGTGTCAAAAAACATTGTCCAAGGTATGGACAAAATACTTAAAAACATAGACACGTATTCACAATGTCAAGAAACATTGTCCAAGGTATGGACAAAATGCCACGCACTTTAATGAGTAGCAACATATGTAGAAGCACATGAAAGAGTGGCTCCATTTCTTGGCCACTTGCCCACACTGACTTATGATCCACCATGCATGTTTTCCCAGCCACATGAACTGCTCTTATTCCTAAGAAACGATCAGACTAGGAGGAGCTCAAGTGAGGAACAAACCTGAAAACATTGTAGAAGCTTAGTGAGTAAGAGCCCTAGTGAATAAGCCTTGGTAAAATAGGAAGGTTCCAGCTCTGATTAAAGGAAATCCATGGTTAAAGAAAAAATCCCTTGCGAAAGGGCTTGGTTACACAATTTAGGTTACTCAATTTGGATTAATTAGTACCGCACTCGATACTCGAGAGCACTGTGTTAACTGACGCAAAGCCGTGACAATGGGGAATACAAAGTGTTGGTGAGTTGCTGCTAGTCGATGCACAAGAAAAGAAGAGAGACAAAAATAAACAGAGTGATTTTGATGTTGCTATAATAGAGATGCTTGCTCGAAAGCTTGACAAACAAGCTAGAAAAGCCCTATATATTTGCTACTACCATTTATAGGGATCACCTTCCCAACTACACTTGGACAGGACCAACACCCCTGGAAAGCAAGACCAGCCCACCCATTCCACTAGCAAGCAAGGTCAGTAAGGGAATTTCATGCATGTCATACCTATTTTGCATTTCTTACATTTGAATTGCCAAATTGTTTTGAAAAGTTCTTTTTCGAGTTGTTTTGTAATTCTAACCTGTAAAGCACTCCTAACATGATGAGTGTATTTTTGCATTCTACTGTTGAATTGTATAATTATAGAACTCCCATTGAATATTGTTGAATTGTATAATTACAGAACTGCCATTGAATACTATTGAATGGTATAATTATAGAACTTCCATTGAATATGAGAAGAAGGCATGTGCTGACGAGCTAGAAGAGGGTCAGGCCATGGAGAAAAACGTCAAATAAATGGCAGTAAGATCTGCTTCAGCCCAGTAGCAGTGAGGTACATGATAGGGAGGGATCATAACCATCCCCAATCTATTGAAGAAATAAATGACTCGACAACGACGCATAGTGGAGCTCGGGTCGCATAGTGGAGCTGGGGTGGTTGGATGAACAGATCAATTTACTGTGCTGGTTAAGAGCTCTCCTCTGCCAATGCTTCTTAAGAGCTCTCCATAAATATGCGCAAATGTCATTAGTCCCCACAACTAGATGTCACTAGTTAGCAACTGTCACTAGTCACCAATAGCCAGATGTCACGAAAGCCAACATCCAGATGTCTCGATGATTCCAGCAAGCCACCCCAACAACTAGGTGTCATGTCAATAGCCAGATGTGATGATTTGAGCAAGACAGAACAAGCGGTGAATGACTGCTAAACTATAGATGATACAGGCTTATTTTGCTTTATAATTTAAATAACTAGATAGCATTTAATATTGTGAACTAATGCTAGGATTAGTTTGTGGTTGCGAAATATGAATAATACATATGAGATAATATCCATGCTTATTGCCTCCCCACCTCGGGAAGAGGCCAAATAAGATGGCCAAAATTCTTATTGGTCCTCAAAAATAAGACAATCGAAAAGCTTAGATGAAATGATGAAATAACTAGATACTTTTTGCATCGACTAATGTTAACTTGAGCATTTCGATTAATATAGTCGCGTGCCGTGAGACAACAAAGACTAATAAGAAAAAAATTAGTTTAGACCAATTTTAAAAACTAAAATTTTAATAAATAATATAAATTTGATAACTCTAACCAATGCAAAAATAGCATAAAAATTGTATTAAGTTTATTTAAATGTTTAAAAAAATAATGAATTAACAAGTTAAACTCATATTAAATATATTATTTTGATAAAATATCATTTAAATAAAAAAAATTATATACATAGTTCTGGTTTTATTTCAATTTTTATTATAAATTAAAAAAAAAAATTATATATATATTTATACGATAAACATTCACTTTTGATAAACTTTTGTCACAACAAATAAATAAAATATCCTATTTCAAATATTTTTAAACACAACTAAAGGAAGGTACATTGCAATTTCACAAATACTTCAAATAAATATGATGAAAACTATAAATATATTTTTTCCTTATTTCTTTAAGAATATTCTTATCATTTTATAAAATTATAAATAAAAGTATCAATATAATAAGCTATCTCATCAAAAAAATTAAAAAGGTTACATTAAGATTTGCATTTATAATTCTATTAGTAGACATTAAGATTGGACTCTAGCAATTGATTTTTTTATTGGTCATTATTAGTTTAGCATTTACCCATACAAATTATAATGTGTAACTTTGAAAAACAAATATTTATTTTTCATTATTATTGCAAACATTAATTTTCAAACATTTGACTGGAAAATAAACTTAAAGGTATTATTGTAGCATTTGCACCATGTGGATAGTTGCAATACTTATACCATCAATTTTATATAATCATGGAGTGAGTTTTCATTGTTAAAATTTATAGGAAAACTAAGAAAAATTAAAATGTTCGAAAATTTAATCAAGTATTTGCATAAAAGGTAGATAGGAACAAGATGTAAATAAACCCACTTACCAAGAGTTATTGCACAACATTATTTATGTGGTGTTTAGCACATTAATAAGGAGTAAAAATGTAGAGACCTATTAGTGGTTACTACCCTCGAATATTTATGCAATTAATTTTTCCATTTCAAATATAAATTTTCAATTTTTATGAAAGCATAATTTCTAGTTAAGTAATTTGATGTTTTTCTCAACGCAAAACACTGAATTTTTTTAGCATGTTCTACTAACTATCCCTTGGTCTTATCCATTAGCCCATGAACGCACATGTTGAGAATTGATTTTAAGTGGTGTGCTTGTTGAATCAAACATTTTATCATTACATAAGTTGGCATATAGATATTTCTCAAGGGTAGAGCACATATAAAGATTGGCACATTAGATTTCTTTTTGTAAGATCATATGAAGAATTACAAATATATAGTTTACATTCACAATTTTAATATAGAGAGTTAAACATTAGAGTCTTTTTTGTAATATTATATGAAGAATTAATAATCTGTAATTATTTTCTCATTATAAAAGTTGGCATATATATATTGCTCAATGGTAGAGAACATATAGGGATTGCACATTAGAATTCTTTTTGAAGGATTATATGAAGAACTACAAATATATAGTTTACATTCACAATTTTAATATAAAGAGTGAAACATTGGAGTATTTTTTGTAATAGTATATGAAGAATTACTAATATATAGTTTACATTCACAGTAATCATATTATTTATGGTAAATATGCCTCAGATTCTAATTTATTCGATCATGAAATGTGTAATTGCAATTACAGGGATCCAAATACCCCTGGTATATGGAAGGAGGAGAAGGTGAAATCCTAGAAGGGATTCCATATGGGTAAGGATATATGCATTGCTATCTTTAAATTCCTTCCATGTAGATTATGTATAACCAATTTATATTTGGATTGTATGTTTGTAAATTCCTTCCATGTTCATAATATGTATTAGATTAAGATTATTTTTATATTAAATAAATAATTTATTTTTTAGTATTCCAAATAGAAACTTTTGTATGTATTAATTAGATTGAACTCATAGAAACTTTTGTATGTATTAATTAGATTGAACTCATATTATCGTATGTTTTGTTTTTGGTTTTTTTCATCTTTGATTGAAAAACATGTGTATTTAGTTTCTTTAAATAGAGATGGCTAACCGGGTTTATGGAATGTAGATTATGAACCCAATGAGAAGTCTCCCATTTCATCATCACATTGAAAAACATAAGGAAATATTTGATTAAGAAATGACATGGATTTTGTAGATTATATTGCTCCTAGTACTCTTAAAATTGAGGACATTCCTTATATTATTAATTAGTTTCGTGTTTTTCCATAAATGTTATGGATGTAGCTCTTTGCCATTCATAAAGTTACATTTAACCACTTACTGAGTTGTAATTATTATAGTTGAATGAAATTTTGCAAACTATTTTATTTTATTTATTTATTTTAATATTATATTTCTTTTCCTCTCGTTAATAGTAAATAGTTGTTATATAAATAATTTTAAATCTAAAATATTATCAAATAAAATTCGCTAGTTGTTATTAGCCTTTGTTAATAATATGTGTTGAATAGTATTTATAGCGTCTCATTTCCATATGTTATTATGATTTTGGATACAATTTATTTTGATATTTATTCCTAATAATATATTATATTGCTATCAATTAATATTATTAATTGTTGTTATTTAATATAAACTAACTTTTTAATAATTATTATAGCTAAGTTAACTCGCAACGTTTCAATTTTGCGGCTGACGGAAGATATGGATATAGTTTTCGGCCGAAATTTTAAAAAAATTCAACCAAAAAATGTCCCGTCTCGTCTGCAGCAAAGAAAATTCAGAATTTCTTTTTTAATTAGGTCAAACTACTTTGTTCAGCCGAAAATATCAAGCTCTACAATAACTCAGCTCTGGTCATTTTTCTTCAACTTCAGAATGGTTACACTCCATCAAATACGCTGAATTTACTTTTAGAATTAAGATAAGCATTTGCAAAACTAGATTTATTTTCAGTAGATAAAATTTTTTTGGAATTTAATAGATATTTGTTAATTTAAATTAATTTTCCTATAAAATGTGTAAAAAAAACTTTGTAGGTGATTATGATTTAGTGAAATCAAAATTTTGTATCTTCTAAGTACGCTGTAAAAATATATGAAAAATTTATGGTGCATTAAGTTAGCACGTCTTCTTTAATGCGAGGTTTCCAGATTTTTAGTTTTTAACTAAAATGTTCAGAAACACGACGCTTTGCTAAACATCTTCAAAATCTGCAGTTTTTTCATATTGGTTCAATTAAAAAAATTCTAGTAATTATGATGTGCGTCAGTGGGTTTCGTAAATATCACCAAATTGAAGTATTTACCAAATTGAAGTAGATTTTGTCTATATTCTTGCAACACATTACAAAGAATAGTTTTTAAGTAATATGTTGAGAAACATGACACTATGCTAAACATCTTCAAAATTTGCAGTTTTTTCATATTGGTTCAATTCAAAAAATTCTAGTAATTACGATGTGCATCAGTTGTTTCGTAAATATATCCAAATTGAAGTAGATTTTGTCTATATTTTTGCAACACATTGCAAACAATACACTGGTGCAAAAAAACATGTTTTTTTATGAATCATTTTATTTAAAAAGAACACATAGTTGAAAAATTGCTGAGTTGACATATCAAATGTGAATAAAACAATTATTAAAAAAAAGAAATATAAAGCTAATAAAATTTTGACAAATTTTCTTTTTACTATAAAATGAAATTCTAAATTAAAAAAACTATTTTTTCTTGCAGAAAAGTAAAAAAATTTTAAAAATAATATTTTTTCTCAAAAAATGTAACCCAACTTCATATGAGTGTGGTGCCTCTTCCTCTTTTATATCTATTTTTCATTTGTCATGTCTCTTGTCCTCTTGTACAATGGTATCACCTAAAATGGCACATGACAATGATTAGCCACTAATTGGTTAATGACATGTTTATGCCCAACCCATTAGTATCCACTCCCTACTCTCTAATCATATTATCCATGAATTTGTATTTCTTCTCTCATTTTGGGAAATTTCGTTAACCACTAGTCTTATCACCTTGCCCTTTGACTTTAGTCCTACTTTTGGCGTTTTCTTGATATTCTTGAATTAGGAGTTGCATGATAGAGTTATTACTTCAGTTATAACATATTCTTAAATCACCATATCTTTATACAACATTGGTAGGAATCTAATATATTTTAGGCACTACAACTCTATTTTTGGGTTAGTTGCTAAACATAGAATGTACTTTATAGAATCCCATATTAATATGCATTGGTTCCCTTTCAAGGGAGTGTTATTAACCTGTATTAATGTAAGAAAATAAAACATAATATTTATTTAGTAATTTGAATTGTAGTTTTGAGTTATTTAGTTTATTTGATTTCAGTTTATTTTTTTTCCTTTTCTTGTCTTATAATTATTATTCTAGTATTTTTCACATAACTAGATCCTATTCTTGTTATTTAAAATAATCAAGTAAGTATAATTGGGTGGAAGGAATCAATAATATCCATTCATGTAGGCACATTTTAAGAGAAAATTATATTTTGTATATCATTTTCACTCAACTCACATTGTTTCTAAATATAAACTAGAGCTTTCTTGCTTATTTTCTATGTAGGGCTAGCAAGCATAAGAGGAAAAGGATTGATAGAATTTTCTATTAGTGTGTATAAAACGAATATCATTCAACTTTCTCAAATAATCACAAAGTATAGTATAAAAATACAAATGAGTTAGAAGAAAAGGTAAGAGATAGATTGAAAAAATATAAATATGAAAAAAATGAGTTGAATTCTAACCATATGTCTTAAATGTAAGTCTATTTTAAGGATAACTTTTTATTTTCATTGATACATATGCTAAAACAAATTTGGGTCATTTCTCCCCGTGATTTGCACAAACAAGATCAAATTTTATTATTGCATATGTAGCTACGTTCTTAAGGTAGTTTGAATACCAACCTATTGATATGTATAATGGTATTGATTAAGAATGGATATTCAGTAAATCCATTGTCATGTCAATCAAATGTAACATGAATTTACTCATTTAAGTTCACTATATTAATACTTTATCTCCTTGAAGGTTAGATTTCAACCTATTTCTCCACATTTAGTATTAAATCTTAAACATGACAATGACAATAAGAATAAGAATAGTGAACTTTTGTATTTCTATCATTTTTTCTTGCACTTGATGTCTTCATTACTGTCAACGTTGAGTACAGTTGAAAATTAAAAATACGTATGGTTTGACCAAAATAATGCATACAGACACCTCTATCGAAGAAAAATGGTTGTCTCCACGTATCCTAATGACTAATTGTTTGATTTCGAACATTTCCTCATAGGATCCTATGACTAATTGTTTGATTTCAAATATTTCATCATAGGACACATTCTTTAAGGAAATTAAGCATGATTTGAACATCATGTTTTCCTAAAATGCCAAATTTTGGAATTAGACGTTGCGTTTTTTCAATGTTTAGGTACAAGGGACTATTTAGAAGCCCTAAATGAACAAGTACTATCATGAACCAGAATGTGGAAAGAAATTATCGATTGCGATGATCGTCCAACCACCACAAAAGAATGGAAAATACAAGAGTATTACGAAAGAATTATCAATGACCAGATGAAATTTACAATGATTTAAGGCCTGCCGACCAAACACAAGGTTACATCCCAATACTTACAATAAAGCAAAAATTCTAAGGGGATCTTATCTTATGAAATGAAAATTTTGAAAATATTATTGGTAAATATTTTGACCAAGTAAAATAAATAATTAAAAGATATTTTTAAATAAAAATGAAGGAGTAGTTTTATTTTAAAGAAAAGGATCATCTCAAATAATTGTTGAGTTGATAACGACTTAAACCTTTAATCCAATTCGTGGCCTAAGACGGGAAGACCCATTGTCTTTTTTTTGTTCATTATTATTGCCAAAGTTCTGGGAAGATTTATCAAGAACGAAGTTGGAGAATCTAGGATTAGAGGCCTCGGGATTTGGGGTAACGAGTTAGCCATCACCCACCAACAATTCGTTGACGATATCATGCTCTTTTTCCAAGTCTCACTTAGGGAAGCCCATAGAATAAAAGATACTTTGAATATCTTCATGGAGGCCTTAGGGACTAAGATAAACAATGACAAATATTGTATTTTCTTTTTCAACACCCAAGGGAATGACAGGACCTATCTTGTTAGGATATTAGGGTTTAGTACTGGAAACCTCCTCTCTAAATACTTGGGCATGCTCCTATCAGAAAATTCCCTAAAATTATCATTCTGGCAGCAAATCCTCCAAAAGTTGCAGGGAAGATTAAGTAGCTCGGCTTTTAGATTCCTAAACCTGGCAGGCAGGATTGCCCTTATGAATGCAGTGCTACAATCAATACATATATACCAACTTTCAGGTATGGAAACCCCTAAAGGGGCGTGTTCCAAAATGATGGACATTTTCAAAAGGTTCTTCTAGGGAGGGGTGCAACAGGTCACACAATGGGAATTGATATCCTATCAGGGGCTGGTGAAAAAAAAATGGAAGGCAAACTAGACCTGAGAGACCCTTATATTTTAAATCAAGTAATGGAGCAAAACTATGGTGGATATGGATAGGAGGTAGAAGGGATCTATGGAAACAAATATGAAAAAGAAAATATAATATGCCTGAGACAAGTGAGGATATTCTGCGATACAGAGACCCCCCCAAAGGATCAGCAGTGTGGAACTTGGCAACCCAAAATAGGAACCTCATAAACCAGCATGCTTTCTGGCAAATTCGTAATGGCAAAACAACAAGATTTTGGTAGGACTCTTGGAAACAAAGAGAACGACTAGTAGACAAGAAAGACCTTAGGGATATATATCAATTCACCATAGACAACAACATACAATATGTAGAACAATTCTGGAAAGAGGACCAAGGAACTGGGAATTGGAGGAGATGGAAGAAGAAGGAATATTGGTGCCAGGCTATAGAGACAGACCAATGGATATAGTTTGAAAAATAAATGAGATCGAGACAATTAATGATCTAAAATGACCCAGACATTTTGAGATGGGGACACACCACGAAAGGAACCTTTTCCATAAAAGAAGCATATGACCTCCAAGCAGAACAAGTCCAAGATGGGCAAGGCATCCTTTGGAAAAAAATATAGAAGGGAGGGTGGTGGCCTAAGGTATCTCATTTCCTCTGGCTGGTATGCAAAGGATGGATCCTAACCTGGGATCAACTACAGAAAAGGGGATTCCAGGGCCCATCCCTCTATTGGCTATGTGAGCAGAACAAAGAAGATATGGAGCACATGCTCAACACTTGCTCGTTTGTTGAACAGAAATGGGGTTAGATGCAAGGAGTTTTTGAAAGGATGGATTGGGACCACCACAACATTAAGGAAACAATATTCTTATCATGTAACAACATCTTCTGAAGCCCAGTATTAAACCGAGAATGGGGATTGGCCTTAGGATTAAATCTATGAGCCATATGGAAATAAAGGAATCGTAGAGTCTTTAAAACTAAAGCCTCATCTCAAGAACAGGTGTGGGAAGGAATAACTCGAAACATCAGAGAAGCTATCTTAGTAGAACAACGAAACCAAGAAGAATGACAAGTCCCTCCCTAAGAAGCTCGAATTTTGCGAAAACTTAATCTATCAATGGAAATGATTGCTGCAACTGCTTGGAGAAAAATAGGCTTGGTGAGATATCTGCTACTCACTTTACTATCCTAGGAGAAGGATTCATAAAACTTAACTTTGACGGGGCATCAAAAGGGACCCCAAGAGTGGCAGGCCTTGGTGGCCTCTTCCGAGACAACGAAGCCAACATGCAGCTCATATATGCTGACTCATGTGGGATAGCAAGTAACAATGAGGTGAAATTTGCTACAACAAGATAAGGACATCTAATAGTTGTTAGAATGGGATACTGAAACATAGTGGTGGAAGGAGACTCAAGTCTGGTCATAAACACTTTGGTGAAACTGAACAATGGCACTAAATGGGACAAGCTTAGCCAAAGTTGGAGGACAACTCACTTCATAGAAGAGATAGGAGAATTAATTCAAAAGTTTGATTATATAATGGTCTGACATGTAAGACGAGAAAAGAATAAAGGGGCAGATTTTTTGGCAAACTGGGGATGCAACCAGCAAAATGGCCTGATGGAAAAATTATGGTCAATACAACCCTGGGGTGAGAGATTCAAAGCCCTGGTGGAAATATTGGATCAGGACTGCAGGCAAAACCAGGAAAATAAGCCTCCAAAAAATCAAAACCCCAATCGGGGTGCGTGCTGGTGGATGGAAATGCATGCGGGTAGTAATGAAGAGTATAGGTGATTTATGTACCACCACCCCCCACATGTTCAAAGCGATGGGTGCAGTGGCCCTTGGCATGAGTACATGCAAGGGTGGTGGGAAAGGTGGCAGAGATGGCAGGGAGAGGTGGGATGTATAGCAATTAAGGCGAGACACATGGGTAAGAATTGTAATTTGGCTTGTGGAGCAAGGAGTTGAAACAGTAGAGAGGGAAGGCGATGGAAAGAGTGACATCAAGCTTAGAGTGGAAATGGGTATGTATCTTGGCTCTTCGCCCCCTTTTCAATGTCGACCTAGTTTAATTTTTGTTGGGGGCAGAGGGAGATACTCAGGAAGGGTAATTGGGGGAAATGCAAGAAGCATCAAGCTGCACTAGTTTGGCTATGAGTCTTTGTTTTGAGCCTGCCAAGATTTGACCTTGTCTGTGCCTCTGTGGACCTTACTTTGGGTGGCAATGGGAACCCGGGCTTCGCATACTATGGGCTAGTCACTAGGGTTGGGTAGGCAGAAGCTCGACATCATAGGCTGAGGGTAGCAAAGGGCAGCTAATATGCTAGGTAGGAGGATGGACCACTGGATGTAACCATGGCAAGCTATGGGGAAATGGGAGTAATTACCATGCTAAGAGACCATCTAGGATCCCTGTGGGGTAGGTCGAGCAGGAAAAGGGCAAAGTAATTGCTACGGTTTACTAGGCAGAAGGGAATGGGAATGCACTCCATGGAAGTAAATTGGTCGGGCTGAGGCTAAGCTCTTTTGCATGGCCTTGGCAGGGGTTTGTCAACCAAAATGAGTATGTGATGCAATGGAAAGGGAGGAGGGAAAATTTAGAAGGGATACAGATTTTGGCCCTGTCTTAGGACTGAATCTTTGCCCATCCTACCCTCGACACTGCTAGCAAATGGGAAAATGCAATGAACGGGGAGAATGATGGCGTTGACAATTCCAGTCAGGACATTAAGTAAGGATATAATATGTTATAGTGCTTGCGGTTAATAAATATTTCCTATGAACAAGTAGTGAATTGTATTAATATGGCTCGGCCAGCGAGAGAACTAGGACGTGGAAGACGGGGTCAGGAGCCTGGAAAGGCTAAGGACTCGAGCACTTTGGAACCCCACAGAGAAAGGAAATCGATCAAGCATCTTATCAGTGAAGCAATTGCGGCATACTGAGAGGGAACAGATGAAAGCATTCAGAATTTGCTAGAAGAATGGGAAGAGGAAATCAAGGAGGGAAGTGAGAGAGAGGAGGAGATGGAGAATTGGAGGACACTAGTCCCAGACCCTAGGAATACCAGAGGAAGGATAACCTAATTCAAGAAGACATTATACCTCTACTGGCTAATGAAAAGCCTTTTGGGTAAGGCCATGGAACAGATCTCGGTGGGGATGGTGGTCTCCCTCTAAGGGATGTCGAGTTACAAACAAGATCTGCAGAGAATTCAGTTTCAACTACATAAGCAAGACATTAGACTTGACAGAATTGAAAGACACACTCCATGCATCTTGGAACTGTCTGAGATGCCTGGAACAACTGTTAAGGCTTTGACACCTATGGAATCGGCATTGGGGGAGCAAAAGTGCTAGTCAGCTTACCATCCTTACATGTTTTATATATGCGGTTAGCATTTACTTTTCGTCATGCATGTATAAGGATAGATAGATATGTAGAGTCTGGTCATGAAACAAAGACATATATAGATTGGCTAGAAAGGTTGAAACTTTATTGTTTTTGGATGGCTTATAACAAGGATAGGTGGCCAACAGACTTGGTTTCCCATTGGGCAAGTTAAGGCCACCTAGCCAACCTATGTGGTGTAAATTTTCCGATTATAAATAGAAAATGAAAGGCCTTAACAAGCTTAACAAAAAAGAAAAATTGTTATGTTGATAGCGAGCATAATTTTATGTCAAATTTATAGGGTAGAAATTATATATATATATATATATATATATATATATATATAATTGATTTATAATTTTACATGAAAAAAACATTAAGATAGATAAATTTTTAAGAATAAATAATAAAAAATGTTAACATATAAGATAAATAAATGCACTGTGTGTGCTTTAATTTTCATAAAAAGTAAATATATATGTCGATTCATAGTTTTTGCATAGGTGAGCCTAATGGTTAAGAGCATCTGTTTTCTCCAATTTGGTGTTTCTCTTAGCGTAATCTTAAAATTGGATAATAACAATAATAATAATTAAATAGTAATAAGAAGGGAGAAATTAGTAACTCAATTGTAAACTTCAAATGGTCATAACTTGAGAACTATTTTCATCAATAATATCATTGATGTCTTTTTTTATATATAACTTCCTATTTCATATTGTTGACTATTAATTATAGTGCCAAATCATTTATGGTTAAAACTCCAGGATGCATTTCTCTTAGCACTTGACAAAATTATTAGGTATTATTGAATTTCCATAGCTTATTAGGTATAAATCATATTACATCAAACTTATTATTCTTCCCAATACACTAAACCAAATATAGAAATTAACAACATAGTTTATGTACCATAAATATGTTTAATTAAAATGAGAGTGAAAATAATTTAGATATAAATTTAAAAACTAAAATTTAAAATAATAATATAAATCCTATAAATCTAATCAATGTAAAAATAACATAAAATCTCTGCTAAATTTATTTGAGTCATGAATAAAAGGATTATTATCTTCTTTATCCAAATTCAATTCCCACAACTAATATAAATATTAAATTTATATTATATATATTATTATAATATTATTAATAAAATATTTTACATAAAAATAAAACTAATAACTATTTACAACCATTCCCACAGCCAATATAAATATTAAATTTATATTATATATATTATTATAATATTATTAATAAAATATTTTACATAAAAATAAAACTAATAACTATTTACAACCAAAGTCTATATATATAGATATATATATCCTTAATTTATTGTGTTTATAAGTTTTTCTACCTAATATAAAAGAGATATTATAATATCTGTATTATATCATTGTGTATACATTTTGACTTAGTTAAATTAGATTAAAAAAAAGAAAAAGGAAAAAAACAAATATTTGTATAATTAATATTAAAAAAAAAAAACAAAATTAATAATTATAATTTTAACTATAAAATTATTAAACTAAATTAATTATCCCACTCCAGATTATAACTCAGAGTTTTTCTCATAATTTTCTTAGCCCATGATTTTTCCTCCTATCTATAACGAGTTTAGTTTACAGGATGAAATGATTATAAAATTTTATAATTTTAAAACGATATTATTTATCTATTTTTCAATCATGGTATATTAATCGACTCTATAAGTAGTTCTGGTAGGTAGGTCCCTAACATTTTAGTGTAGAGTGTGTTGTTGGTGGAGGAATTGCACATATCCTGCGCCTGGCGTTGCCATCACGTAGCGGGCCAAAACCCAGCTACAGTTATCCATTGTTTCTCTTTGAATCTCTCTATATATGGGATCTCTCTTGTGATCGCTAGGTTATGTATCATTTCCAGAAGTTTCTGTCCACAAACATTTGCATCGTAAGGCGAGGAGAGTTATGTATCATTTGCAGAAGCTTCTCTCTACAAGCAGTTGCATTGCCAGGCTAAGAGGATGATTAATGACTCTTTTTCATCATAATTTTGTAAAAAATCAAATATTAAATTTATATATATACCGTTTGAATAAGTTTAATGGTTAAGAGCATGTGTTTTTACTAAAAAGTGACAAGTTCAAACCAAAGAGGTAGAGTATGTACGTCTTGTTAGACTTCCCTTGTCCCACAAACAAGAGAGTTTCATACACAAATTTGGTATTTGTAACCTTAAGAATAGATATCGATATTTAGTGCAGATTTATCTTGAATCTCAACTGTTTATATATATCAATTTTTTTTAAATATAAACCTTCTTAAAAATGAAAAATAGTTTAAATTTTTTTACATTTAATATAACCAAAATTAAAATACATTTATATTAATTATACTGAATCATAAAATTTATCATAAACCATAAATAAAATATCCTATTAAAAGTATTTTAAAACACAACTAAAAGAAGCTACAGAGCAATTTCACAAATAAATACGATCAAAACTCCAGATAGAACTGTTTTGTAATTCTTTAATTTAGGCTTGTGAGTTCATGAAATGTAAATATCGGTATCACAAGTTATTTCATGAAGAAAATTAAAAAGGTTAAATTAAAATTTCCATTTATAATCTACCACAAATTCATTTCAATATTATTTACTACACCATAATTTTTTTAAATGGCCACAGTAACTCTTCATTTTTCAATATTAACTTTACATTTACAATATCTCTAGCCCCCTTTTACAAAAGTTTATAAAATGAATACAGACAAAAGGGCCGGCTTCAGTGGTCCATAAACTTCTGTTACACGTGCATAACAGTTTATTCATATTTCTTATATACAATATTAGCAATTATATTCATATTCTGCCGTATAATCGCTGAATATTGCAATGCCTATAGACTGACGCGAAAAAACAGAGTTACTCATTGGGGATAGTTCTCTATTCTCTGAACCAAATACGCCTCACTGCGACGAAGGCCACCACTCGCTGGATGATATTTTATCAGGAGTACGCCGAAAAGAGACTTTAGAACCAAGAGTAAGTTCTAGCTCCACCGCGTTAAATGACGTTTCAGTTTCACTTGTTTTGGGGTTACTGAGATCGTGGCAATACTGCATCTGTGCTTGATCCACACAAGCGAATTCTTCGTGTTCCCGAGCTGTCGAAAACATCGAATATTTGTCTACGTACCTCTCATCAAAATCACCATTCCCTGATGTCTTCTGTGACACGTTTGCTACATCTCCACAGTAGTCAGATTTGCTGCTCGATTCGACATGATCGCTTACAGGTCCACGCTCGCCTTCATTTCGTTTAGATTTTGAATGAGAGAAGCCCTTGGATCTCTGTCTGGTTTTCACTGATCTCTGAAGCTTGCGGGCGGCCATAGTTTCCACAGGGGTCTGCGGCTTCCAATTACCTCTCAGGATGCTCTCCACCCCAGCCTGCAGACGAACCGCCCAGTTCCCCGAGCAGAGAAGCCCAATTGACCCAGATACCGGATTCACCATCCTACCGCAAGCTTCGTATAAAAGAGACCTGAAAATTGCTGCACACCACCCAACACATAAACAACTCGAAAAAAAACTTCCCTGAGCAAAAATTAATTAAGAAAACTGTTTATTTTTGTATTCAAATTTCCATGATCCATAATGAAATTAGGAATTTTTTTTTCTTTCCGTAAAAACCACATCTCAGACATTTTTGGGCTAGAAATTTTGAACTAAAAAGTATAGTTCATTCTCAAGAGAAAACTATTTATACTATGATAGTTCTACTTAATATTAAATCCAGAAATTGCATTGCAACATGCAAGATTGATAGTCGTCAAGCTTGGAATTCACATTAATGGCATGTATATTAAAAACCAGAAGATAAAAAATGTGAAAACTTGAAATATTGAACCCTAATTTTGAAACTTCAAGGTGAATATGAAATCGGGGTTTAGATAGGTGGGTGCATAATAATCCCCAGTTCGAGTTCAGATGGTTATTACCAGGCCTTAAATTGTCAGGGCCATTGCTTATCAGAGTCATCAGTCCCGCGCGCCCGTAGAACTTGGCTAAGAAAATAGTTGCATTCGCCTGTGATTCTGCGGTCCTTATCCACTGGAGGCACGGCCTGAGAATGCATGATTCGGTGCATCCCTTTCGGAGCACTCGGCAGCCATTGCAGCTCAATCTCATTATATGATGTAGAAACAAGCACTCGTACAAGCACGCGCAGCAATAGGCGATAAACTATACGTTCAATCACGGGGCTGACGGGATCGGGCAATCACTGATGAATAAAGAGAAACAGACTCGGTATTTAATGGATATGTCAATGGACTGCGATTTATCTATGATTTGCCGGCCAGAGAAAGAAACGAGGTTGTACATCGCTTTCCAATGGCGTGATTGACGGGCTCCAGACGACGGGCTGTTGTCAATTTAAATTATTGTTTCATATCAGTAAGTGCTCAGACATATACCGGCGAATTTGACTATCTTCCATCGAATTCTACTCCAAGATAACTTACCGGGGTAACTTATACAGTGAACAAATTCAAGTTTTGTCAAATTTTAGGAAAGATTGAGATTATATTTTCATTACTAAGGAAAATTTTGAATGAAATTCTGCAGGAAAATTTTGAATGAAATTTTGCAGGAAAGCTTTGAATGAAAATTTTTCAGTGGTCCATATTATGAAAACATAAAAAAATTGTTTTGTTTAAAAAGAGGTTATCAAAATGTAATTTTGAATGAAATTTTGCAGGAAAACTTTGCATGGAATTTTTTCAGTGGTTCATATTATGAAAACATAAAAAAATGTGTTTTTGTTTAAAAGGAGGTTATCAAAATGTTTTCAACAATTTTGAGAGATGTAATGTTAGGACAATTTTGAGAAATGTAATGTTAGGACAACTTTATATGGATAAAAACTTGAGTATCGAATTTTGATTATATTTTCATTAATAAGGAAAAGTTTAAATGAAATTTTATAGGAAAACTTTGAATGAAATTTTTTCAGTGATCCATATTATGAAAACTTTAAAAAGGGCATTTTGTTCAAAATGAGGTTATCAGAATGCTTTCAGCAATTTTGAGAAATGTTAGGATAATTTTATATAGATAAAAATTTTGAGTATCAAATTTTATTTAGGGTTTCAGTGAATTTTATAATTATTTATTAAGTAATATTTTAGAAAACATAGGGCTTAATTGTATAAAGTTTAGGGTTTTATATAATTTTTAGTAAAGTTGTCAGGTTTAGGATAATTTTATATAGATAAAAATTTTGAGTATCAAATTTTATTTAGGGTTTTAGTGAATTTTATAATTATTTATTAAGTAATATTTTAGAAAACATAGGGCTTAATTGTATAAAGTTTAGGGTTTTATATAATTTTTAGTGAAGTTGTTAGGTTTAGAATAGATGGTGATGCATGTATAATTTAGGTATTTTTTTTATGTGAATGTTTAGTTAGAAATTTTGTAGGCAAATATATATCTATTTTAAGAGTAAGTGTGGCCCACGCTAGATGTAATTTCTAAATTTTGAATGAAATTTTATAGGAAAATTTTGAATGAAAAATTTTCAGTGATGCATATTATGAAAACCTAAAAAAATGTTTAAAAAGAGGTTATTAAAATGTTTTCAGCAATTTTGAGAAATGTTAGGACAACTTATAATTTTATAGATAAAAACTTTGAGCATTACATTTTGTATAATTTTATTAAGTTTAGGGTTTTATATAAATTTTAGTAAGGTCAAGTGGTAGAATAGATGGTCATGTGATGTATAGTTAAGGTACTTGTTGATGTGAAGGTTTCGTTGAAAAATTTGTGGGCAAAATTATAACTATCTTAAGAGTTGTTGTGGTCTAAGCCAGATGAAATCCCTAAGTACTTTTGATGGCTTAGATTCACTTAAATTGTGGTTTCTCAAGAAAAATATTAAGCATGCAGTGATCTAGTCATCTAAACTCACAACACTTAGAAAAACAACCCAGTGTATAGGCTATGTGTAAGTATGTTTGTGCTCAACTTGGTGTTAACAAGTGTCCCTCTTAAAATAAAATAAAAACATTTTATAAATAGAAAAGCAATGCCACTCACAATAAAAAAAGAAAAAAGAATATGCCATGCATATTTAATTAGTGGTCCATATGACCTAATATAATTTCATGTAAAGTAGTTAGAAATAAAAAAAGCATATGAGTAGGATGTTTAAACCTTATTTAAATAAATTGTTTGAAGATCTATGTTAACCAACTTATGAGAATATCAACTTCATATATATCTATATATAGAAAAAATGTTAAAAGAAGTTATTTTAATGTTATATGCAATAAAATATCCTTATGAATAAAATATTTTAATATGAATTAATATTGACGTATACTTAAAAAATATATGTCATTCAAGAATACAATTTAAACTATGAAAAATTATATATTGTTTTTTCACTTCAAAATAAGTTTTCACTTTAAAATAAGTTTGTTCTGTTTTAAGTTGATTATGTCGATAGGAAACCAGATCAACAATTTTGAAAATGAAGTGTATTTGGCATGGATTTGCAGACTTAGTCTTTTTTGTTTTTGGTCGGGGTAAGGTGGCCAACAGACCCGATTTCTCTTCCGGGCGGGTTGAGGTCACCAAAAGTATGTATTTTTTTTCAACCCAGTTGAATAGAAAATCAAAAGTCCTGCATTAACTTACAAAAAAAAAGTTTGCACCAAAATAAATTTGATCATTCTTACCTTATGTTAAATCTATGTTTAAAATAAATCTATATTAGTATAAATTACAAGATTATATGTCTGATTTCAAAAAATTCAATTAAATTTAGAACTTATAATTTTAACAAATTTTCACCAAATTTAAAACAATATTAAAAATACGCTACACCAAATCAAAGAATGGAACAATTAATCTTACATTTTAAAAATGTGGAATTTAGTAAATTACACTGTTTATATTTTTGATTTCAAAGTTTTCAATTCATTTCAAAACTTATAATCAAATGAAAGAATGGAACAATTAATCTTACATTTTGAAAATGTGGAATTTAGTAAATTACACTGTTTATATTTCTGATTTCAAAATTTTCCATTAAATTCAAAACTTGTAATTTTGACAAATTTCTACCAAATAATTTGGGACAATATTGAAAAGAAACTGCGCCATATCAAAGCATGGAACAATTAATCTCTGCTTTTTGAAAATGGGGAATTTAGTGATACTATAGATTGTCTATTAATATCTAGATAACTTAGGGAATACGCTGTAGGGATAATATCCGTCCTTTTCTAGTAGGTATCTCCATGGAGAAAGGAGATGAAAAATCAAAATTGTACTCGTTCAACTTTGTAAATTTTTAAAACTAGCAAGTCCCTTCTCATAACAATCACATCACATGACAAATTAATTTCTGCAAAAATTAAGAAAAAACAAAAATGGTCTATTTCCTAAACGTTGACATATATTCTTTTATTTACATCCTCGTGCTTTGCCCCGGAAAACTGTTTACAGGAGTTCGCCCATAGTTTTTATCGTCGACTTTGGGATTTTTTATCTTTTATTTTGTTGTCAGATTCCTATGCAGACTCAATTGAACGTACGCTGACAGATGAATTGAATCCACGTCCACCAGTTTTAATTAGTACGTAAAACAACGATTCACCAATGAAAATTAATGGTTTCGAAGGTTGTTGAAATAACATTATTAAATTGTCACTTTGGTAGATTCAGGAACCGGATTATATGCTGAAAATTGACTGAAAGTACCATTAGTGGCTAAAATAATTTCCCAAACGAATTTCTCTCACATTTCCGCCAAAAACGTGATCAGAAAGGGACAGACTAAATGCCCGATATCCCAGGCCCAGTTTTACGGCATTGGCCCATAGTTTTCGTCTCTGCCTTTATTGAGATATATATTTTATTTTGTGGCAACTGTGTTGTGAAATCCTGTACTACTCACTTAATCCTAACGTTCAGAATTGAAATAAATCCCCATTTCTATTTTCAACTCGTACGACAAACATATGACAGCTCAATCCAAAATCTTATTCGACGGGCATTATTAAATGGCGCAATCTGAATCAAGAGGGATGGATCCAAATGCAACGAATCTCTGAAGCAGTTCCTTTGTTGTTGGTGTGGTAAAGCGTAACAGAGTTTGTGAACTCTTCGGTCCAGGCCTTTTCAATATCCACCTACTTTGAAGAGCCCACTTTGGCCTGCTGTCCTCTACAGTTCCTCATCCAATGGTTTGCTTTTCTTGTCGATCATTGTATGCACAGATTCTATATCTGTTTTCGTCAACATCATCAGATTTAAAAAATGGAAAAAATTTATGTCTAAATCAGTTCAATGAATTTAAACACAAATACCTTCCCTTATTCAGTGGATTCGTAGCTGGATTTGGAAAACATCAACCAATCAAGAGAGCCCGTATTAGTCGCTTTAGTGACTTTATGAACATGGTCAAAGCCATTATTATTAATTAAAGGGTCTGGTCCACCTAATAATATATTCCCTTAGGATGTGAATAAGGAGAAATGACAAATCTGTAAACCATTAGGCACACAACTCCCCACTTACGTGAAAAAAATCAACATCATTCATAATAACAATGTAGCTGAGCTTATGTAAGTGTAATAATCTACGTTTCTTCAGGGTTTTACTTTTTTCTTTTCTATGAATCTGAGAGAAACATCCAGCATAAAGATGTATTTCATCATGGAGAGTGAATTTGTTCGAAATGTCCTTGAACCTTATAGTTGACATTATGCCATGTTGTATGGCATAGGATTACGCATCCATGGCAAACAATAAAGTAATTCAATACAATCTTCTCATGAGCATATGTATACATGCACTAGAAAAAGTTTGGCAAATGGATGTCACAGTATCTAATATATTTAATTCAGAAAGGTTGAATATACTATAATCCTTATGATTCAGCTGCAACATGGACATGTAATATACTTATATATTAATACATTTTCATATATTCAAATTATAAACCATGAATAAATATATTATAATTTTTATGTGTTAAATAAAAAATTTGAAATATGGAAGTCCCTAGGCGAGTTGGTAATCACAATAGGGTGAAGAGTTCCTCACAATGCGGTGAAGTTCTTTAGAAAGGCTGGGCTCCATATTGAAAGTCACGAGTTCAATTCCCCCGGACTAACTAGGAGCTATGGAGTTGCCAATTCCTTTGAGGTTATAGTGGTAGCAATCAGAATCGAACCCGTGTAACACGAGTTGCTGAGACTGCTCTAGTTGCCAATTCCTTTGAGGTTATAGTGGTAGCAATCAGAATCGAACTGGTGTAACACGAGTTGCGAGGCTACTCTAGTTGCCAATTTGCCAATTCCTTTGAGGTTATAGTGGTAGCAATCAGAATCGAACTCGTGTAACACCAGTTGTGTGACTGCTCTAGTTGCCAAAACAAAAAAATTAGAAATATAAATATTTTTTATTATATATAAAAAATATTATAAATAAATAAAATAAAATAAATAAAATATATATTTTTAATAAAATAATTATTAACCTAAAAAAATATAATTAAATATTTTTTTAATATAATAAAAGTCTCTTATACATCAAAATACCTGCCACCTAATTAATATGGAAAAATATATCTGAACATATCCTTTGGTGTGTTAAATATGTTCGGGTTTATTCATATATTAATATTAATATTAAAATAATGATGATAATAGTATTTAAAATATAAATAACTATAAACACTCCACCTCATTAAAATATATATATATATACATATTAACGTGTTAAATGAGTTAAGGTTATCTCATGTGTGGTATTAACATAACTACAATCGTGTTATTAAAAGATATATATAATTATAATAATATTATTAAAAGATACATACAAATATGATGTGCTCAAGTCAATTAATGTGATATTATTAAAAGATATATACAACTATGATGTGTTTAAGTCAATTAATATGTTTGATTAGTATTTTCGTATTTTATTTTAATATAAGTATATTTTTTAAAATATTAATATATTTATTATTATTAGAGAATAAAATTATTATTTTACTTGAAAAATTTTAAACATTTTTATATGTAGTGGTTGAGATTAGTTAGGAAAACCTAGTGAAGAGTTTTCTTCCAGGATTATTGTTTTTTTTAATAATGCTATGCAAGATAATGTTTCGTTTAATTAAAAACAATCAAATCAATATTTGTAAATAATAATGGAGAAAATGTAATTTAAAAGAGAGTTGGGAATTAGTTTATATTTCTTAAGTCTGTGTTCTAACTTCCCTATTTACGTGTTTATTATATATTTAACTTCCTTATTTACGTGTTTATTATATATTTATGATTTGTAATGTGATGGAAAGTAGAACATTTTGCCCAACACAGTCTCCAAGTGCAGCCTATCACGTGAGAGCTGGTTAATTTGATTAATAAAATTGATTCTTTCTTAACATGATATCGGAGCTTCAGCGTTGAGTGAGTGCCTAGGTGGCAGAAGCGTGGCCCTGGTGGTAAGTGCGAAGCAAGCCTAGGGAGGAGGCAGCGCACATATTTTTTTCCCTAAAGTGGAATTACTTCAACGCTTTATTTGAGTTCATTGTAGCGCTGATCAGTGCCCATTCCAGAGGGAAAGACGCGCTGTTGGGATCTTTCCTTAAACAGATTTCCTTCAGCGCGGGCTCTCAACGTAGATTTGCTCGTCGGAGGGGCACTGATCTATTTGACCACACTTCTGAAGTTTTTGTCAAACTTCTAGCTGCGTGATCCGTGGGCGTTGTTAGACATGTGTGATCTGCAAGTAACTTGAGCCATCTTATGCTCCTCAACAGATCGGGGATGCCTCAATCGACAAGCAGAGGAGGCGTGTGGTGAGGTGAATTCTGCTTCGGTTGGCAGCATCGATATTGGTGGTTGCGTGAACCTGCTGCTTGGAGGATAGCATAGCCCTCCAGCGTTCAATCAGCTCAAGAAGCTCAATCACTACGTGGATGCAACCATCCGTGCAACAGAGGTCGATGTAGCAGGGAGTCATTTTTTTTAAAACAACAGAGCTGTGTTGCAGCGGCGGCCTGCATGAAGTAATCGTCGACTGGAGGTCAACATAGTGGTGCCATAATCGTGGTCTCAGGGCGCAGCAGTCTGGCGTGTGTGGTAGTGAGGCGGCGTGGTGGATTTGTCTATGTGGTGTGGAGGTTGTTCGCTGAGTGGTGGGGCAGTGGAGGGTGCAGATCGGTGGGTGGATGGTCTGATATTCAAGGACGTGAAAGCCATTGTGAATTTGAGTGTTTTGTACAGGATGCTCGTAATCACGTTGTGGGTGATTGCGTGTTCTTTCAAGCTGTTGTTTCCGCCTTTGTTGGTTAGTTGTAGACATAGAGAGAGGAGTGCACTGATCATCCAAATGGTTGTTGAGTTGTCCGAATTGCATTACATTACACACGATTTTGTTCAGTAAAGTTGTGCTCAGGGGTTGTGGGTTTTTTGGGCCACGTTTTTGGTTTCCATAGACGACGAATCAGGATTTTTCCATTCATAGCCAAGTGGTGTTGTTTGTTTTGGCATGGATTAGATCTAAAATAAAAATTATTGAGGTCATATTTTGTTGGGGGCGCATTTAAAAAGGAGTCATTCTTTTAAAGAAATGAGAGTTTTGTTTTTATTAAAAAAAACACAGAAGGGCTCATTTTTTTAAATTGAATTTAAAAGGGGTTCTTTGAATTAAAGGGCTCATTTTTTTAAATTGAATTTAAAAGGGGTTCTTTGAATTAAATTGAATTGAGGCATATTGGCTTGTGCAATCAAGATTTCGTTTTGAGAAGGTGCCTTGAGATGGTCTGTTATCTATGATGTATATGGTTTTTAAATTGTTGGATGTATTTTTTTTGTGTTAAGATGAATAACCAGACATACCTGAATGAAAGAAACAAGCTTGACAGATCCAATTATTTTAATTGGAAATTCAAGCTGCAAACCCTGTTGGAGGGGAAAAACGCATGGGCGATTGCAACCGGTGATGAGTTGAACCCCACCAGAGCTATAGGCAAAACAACAACAACAATACAAGACTGGGAAAAGAGGGATAATAAAAAAAAGGTGTTGCTCAAATTGTCTGTGAAATATTGCATTATTCCTCATATTCGAGAATGTAAATTTGCAATAGACATTTGGACAACTCTCAAGGACCTGTATGAGATCAAGAACACAAAACGCCTACTATTTCTAAAGAGCAAGATTCTCTCCATTAAAATGGAGGAGAACGAATTAGAAGCGGCGTTCATCTCTCATACCAAGGAGCTTAAGAATAAGTCGGACGACATTGGTGAAACAATATCAGGCACTGATCTGGTCACGATTACCATGAATGGTATGACTGATAACTATAAGATGTTTATCACTGGCTTGAATGCAAGAGAGAAACCCCCCAAGTTTGAAGAATTGATAGGGATCCTAATGCAAGAGGAGGAAATGTGGATTACCCTGAAACTCCAAAGCTCAAATCTTTCCCTAATGGCAAAAAAGAAGCCCTTCAGAGGAAGGAAAATGCAGCCACAAAAGGGGAGGAACCCCACAAAGAAAGCCACCTCCATCTCAAGGTATGTCTTCCAATAGAAATGATTCAACAACAAAATGTTTCTATTGTGGTAGAGTTGGTCATATAGCTAAACATTGCCAAAAGAAGATGTTTGATGAAGGTCAACAAAGACACAAGAAGCATGTAAGTCATTCTACTGATGAAGAACCAAATCAGAATCTCAGACAGTTCGTATTTGATTTTGTGTTTTCTTCTTAGGACAATCAAGCAAAAACTTGGTTTGTGGGCTCAGGGGCTTCCACACACATGACAAGAAACAAACATTGGTTTGAAAATTTCAAAGAGATCAGTAGTGGAGAAAACATCTATATTGGCGATGATAGAGGCTACCAAATCAAAGGGTATGGTAATGTTCCTATCGTTTTGTCTGATGGAAATATTAGGCATATTCAAAATGTAATGTATGTACCTAGAATAAAAAATAACTAACCTTTGTTTCTATGATAACGGATCAAAATCTCAAGGTATATTCTTTTAAGTCTTATTTTGTTATTAAATATCTACTCGATCGTATGAAGCCAGTTGCATGAGGTGTTCATGTGCAAGGTTTGTACAAGCTAAATGTGAGAAGTACGCCACACCAAGCATTGACATTAAAGGTTCGGCCATATTAATTTCAATGACCTACAACTACTTCATAAACAAGGTATGGTAAATGGTCTTCCTATTTTGGGAGGTGCCTATTATTTCTTACTACTTGTTGATGACTGTACAAGATTAACTTGGGTATATTTTCTCAGAAAAAAGATTCATACTTTTGAATATTTTAAAAAGTTCTGAAGCATGATTGAGAAGCAGAGAGGAAAATTCATCAATATTCTCAGCTCAGACCAAGGGGAGAATACAAGAAGGCTGGTTTCATCAAATACTGTGAAGACCATGGGATACTGCAACAGTTCATAGTACCCCACACTCCTTAACAGAACAGGGTTGTAGAGAGGAAAAACATAACCCTTATGGAGTGTGCTTGCAACATGCTGAAAGGTAAGAATGTGTCTAATGGATTTTGGGTTGAAGCAATAAATACTGTAGTTTATTTGAAGAATAGGAATCCAACAAAAAGTCTTGATTTTGAAACTCCTTTCGAAGCTTTACTAGGTTTTAAGCCTGCAATTAATCATTTAAGAGTTTTTGGCTATAAATCTTTTTCTCATGTTCCAAAGGAGGATAGGAAGAAACAAGATTCAAAGGCCATTAAATGAATTTTTGTTGGGTATTGTACAAAGTTTAAGGCTTATAAATTCTTTAATCCTTCTACTCATAAAGTCTTTGGAAGTAGAGATGTAGTATTTCATGACAAGGGTAATGATGGAACCCATGAGAGTGCCAATGAAGAGTGGCACATGCCTTTGCTGATGGAAGAAGGGAGTGATAAAACAGGAGACAACCATGAGAAACAACAGAAAAAGGAAGTGGATGGTACAGATGTAGTTGCCAAGCTAGGCCCACCAAGGGATGATCATAACAGGTTTGAAGCCACTCCACAACTCAAGAAATCAGGTAGGAAAACTCAGTTTCCAGCAAAATATAGGGAAAATGCTTTTATAACTAGTATGTTAAATGTTCTTGAACCCTCTAGTTATAAAGAAGCTAGTCAACATAGTGAATGGAGGGAAACCATGGAAGAGGATTATGAATCAATACTTCGAAACAAAACCTGGGATCTTATTGAATTACCTGAAGGCAAACAACCCATAGGTTGCAAATGGCTATACAAGCCTAAATTTAAAGCAGATGGGAGTATCGATAAATATAAATCTAGGCTAGTTGAAAAGGGGTACTCGCAGAAAGCAGGTATAGACTATGAGGAAACCTTCAACCCTGTAGCTAACTTAAACACAATAAGAATGTTAACTGCTTTAGCTATCAAACATCATTGGATGATACACCAACTCGATGTGAAATATGCATTTTTAAATGGGGAATTAAAATAAGAAGTGTATTTAGTGCAACTTGAGGGGTTTGTTAAACAGGGGGAAGAACATTTGGTCTGTAGATTGAAGAAAACATTGTATGGACTAAAATAGGTACCCAAGTTTAGGTACGATAAAATTGATTTGTTTTTCCTACAATATAGTTATAAAAGAAGCAAGAATGACCCTAATATGTATACCATGTTTGACAAAGAGGGGCGAATTGTTTCGATTTCTTTATATGTAGATGATATTATCATTACAGGAAATGCAAATGAACTCATTAAAGAAATCAAAGAGCGGATGCCACAATTTTTTCAGATGAAAGACCTTGGAGAGCTACACTACTTTTTGGGTCTGGAAGTTTGGAGGGATTCTGGCTAGACTTTTCCATCACAGGGTAAGTATGTTAGGAGTTTACTGAAAATTTTTAGAATGGATCAGTGCAAAGTTGCAGCAGTGCCTTTAAAGCAGATTACCAAACTTCAGAATGATGATGGTTCTAAGGATGAAGATGCAACATTGTATAGACAACTGGTTGGGAGTCTAATCTACTTGACTACAACTAGGCCAGATTTGGCTTATGCAGCCAGTGTATTGAGCCAATTCATGTCAAAGCCTCTTGAGAGTCATTGGGTTGCAGCGAAAGGCATCTTAAGGTATCTTCAAGGAACCTTAAATTATGGTATTAAATATATTGATTTGTGTGATGTTAAATTGACAGGTTTTTCAGGCTCTGATTAGGCTGGAAATGTAGATGACACATGATCCATAACATGCTATGCATTCAGCATTGGGTCTGGGGTCATTGCATGGAGAAGAAAAAATAAGAACACAATATCCTTGTCTTTAGCAAAATATGAGTATCAATTGATGTGTGCAGCAACTTGTGAAGAAGTTTGGTTGAGGAGACTTCTCCATGATGCTGGAGAAGAACAAAATGTTGCGACAGTTATCAAATGTGACAACGAGAGCTCTATCAAACTTGCAAATAATCCAGTATTTCTTAAAAACACAAAGAACATTGATACACAGTTTCATTTTGTGAGGGAGAACGTTTAGTCAAAGGAAATCCATATTGAATATTGTAATACGTGTGACAATGTTGCTAATATTTTCACTAAGTGTCTTCGTAGAATTATGTTTGAATTGTTGCGGGAAATGTTTGGTATACTTGTGAACTTGTTTCTCCATTTAGGGGGAGTGTTGCAGATAATGGAGAAAATGTAATTTAGGAGAAATTCAGTTCACTGAACCTTAGATTAGGAATTAGCTCCTATTTCTTAGGTATCTATTCTAACTTCCCTATTTGCATGTTTATTATATATTTATGGTTTGTAATGTGATGGAAGGTAGAGTGTTCTGCCAAAAGTAGTGCCCAAGTGCAATCTCTCACCTCAGAGCTGCCAAATTTGATTAGTAAAGTTAATTCTTCAATTCTCAACATTTTATGATTAAAATTTATAGAATTCTAAACCACATTATGATCTAAATCTATATTTCCAATTATGAAAAAAATTCATTGCGAAAACTATAAACACTCTAAATCATAATTAAGTTTGCATTTTACAATCACAACTTTTAATTTACTCTTTAATTTAATACACTATTCATAAATGGTTAAATCCATTCATTAGTATTATAAATATTTCAAATTTAACTTTAAATTTGACCATTATTTTTTTCTCTTAAATATTATAAAATCATTTTCTTTAATATAAAAGTTAAAGAATACATTATCTAAAATAATATGCATTATTCAGATTTACAATTACATTCATGGTTTCCTTTGAATTACACAAACAACTACGACCTTCCTATTTGCATGAGGCGTCTATTGGCTATTACTTATCAGACTTCTTGTTTTTATCTTTTGGCATCACTCTATCATAATCGAAGCCTTCAGATTGGATGGCATGGGCAGGCTTGATTGTAGCTCTTCCTCTCGTGGATGTTCTTGGCTATTCCATAAAAGAGCATCGAGTTTGTTACAATAAGCGTATTATAGATCGAGTGGCGATATCATTACATATCAGCGCACTAAGCATCGAGTTGCAACTTTATAGTAATCACCTTGTGGTGCTAGTATACTCAAAACATGATTGTACACATCAGTGTATGCCAACAGGTTGAGTAATATTTTAACGTACGATTTAAAAATAGTCTCATATGCAACATTAAACAAATTGCTTAAAGGTGTAAAGAAGTGTGAAATTGCTTAAAGATGTAAAGAAGTGTGGAAGATGTCATGTGTTTGTGGATTCACATATTTATGCCTCGTAAGTTTCTTTTATATTTGTAAAGATCATGGATGGTTTTAGTTGGTCATTGTGCATGAAGAGAAATCCTTCATTCATAGGATGCGTTTCTCTGCAGTTTTGGGTTTATTTATAAAATATCTTTGTTCATCTTTTTTAAAAAATACATATTAATTTTAAAAAGTGTTTATTTATTGATTTTGGAACTTTTGGCATCTAGGTTGATGACTATATAAATTATGTAAACATGGATGTTGGTAAACATTTTTTTTTTTTAAGTAAAAGTGGGTTAACATCCCAGTCTTATTATTTTGAAAGTTCAATGATATCTCTTTTATGTTTTCAATGTGAATAATTAAAGGTTTTTATTTATGGTGGATTTAATTTTAGAAAAGTTCTTTATAATTTTTTTATATGGACACTTAATTTGATCGTAACTTGATGTTTAGTTATAGAAAGTTATATTTCCTAAAATAATGTTGAAAAGACATACTAAAGTTAGTTACGAGAAAGTTATATTTCCTAAAATAATGTTGAAAAGACATATTAAAGTTAGTTATGAGAAAGTTATATCTCCTAAAATAATGTTGAAAAGACATACTAAAGTTTTGGTTGCAAACCATACAGTAAATCAACGTAGGTAGGGCTTAGGAAAGCCTTCATCATTGGGTAAACCTTGTTTTTAAATTTAAAACTATTTTATAGGAACATTTATATCAAAAGAAGATGTACATATAGAATTATGGAAATTCACATAGATAAGATTAGGGTTGGACTACCCAAGAAGCAACAACATTTCTCCTCTTTCTTAATACTATCTTAAGGTTGATCCATCTTTGCTCTCTCTTAACGTTCAAGCCATTCAAGGTTAATTATGGTTGTAAGAATGAAACGATGTTGATGAAGTTATTTATTATATATGTAACATGTGAAGATGCATCCATTATGGATCACAAGGTCATTCTTCCAAGTCCTTAAGTTCTTTTGTCATCCATAATGATCTCCCATCACAATACTATTATTAACTATGTTCCTTAAAAGTTATAAGATACTAGTAATTACAACGATGTTTAAAGGCGAAACTTCCTTTTACAATGAATACAATGTATAATACAAGATTTAATAATCCTAAGACTAGGTCTTATTTACGTGTGTGTGTGTGTGTGTGTGTGTTTGTGTAGGAGACAAAGAGTACAATTATAGTAAAATGGGACCATGAAAGGTTCTATCATACATAACAATAAAATAATAGAAATGTAATCACTCAATATATAGGACTTAATAAGAGGTCATAGGTTTAATATGGGTCTTATATAAAGCTTAACATCCCACTCACCTTTCCCTTGGGAGGGTGTCAATGAAGGGAAGCTAGCCCCTTACCTTGAGATGTAGAAGAAGGAAATTACAAGGGGGCTCACAAATCCTGCAAGAAGCATAATGCACACACTCATGGTGTGATGTGGGTGATGAATGTATATATACAACTTAGGAAGTGGGTTATTCCTGCAAGATAACCGATGAAATGGTTTATCCCTTTGCTCCAAGCAATAGGAAATATATCATCCAAGAGGAAGGTATGGATGCATAAAGATGTAAGCTACTGGAGGCTTATGCCTATGAGTTTAAAAAGATACAACTCTTAATTTTGTCCCTAGTATCGTTTGATAATTTGTTTGGTTCCTCTTCTACTTTGTAATCGGGTATTCCTATATCATTTCATTTGTCTCATTTCTCGTAGTCTCTATTATGGTGGGATTTCTCTATATAGTAGACTTCTAGTATATTATTTTCCACATATTTTATCATGTCTATAATCCTTGTGTTAATTTCTCATTGGATAATTTGGCAATATCTTAACTATCTTCTAAGTGTTTCGGGAAGAGGGGTGGTATATCTAGTAGGTTGGATATAGCTTTGGGGATTGTTTTCAACTCCACTACCTCACATATCACTTTTGGTATAATGATGTCCTTAGTCACTTTCTTTGAATTTTTTGGTTTGGCATTTCCCTACTCTATTTTAGGACAATTAACTCATATAGGTGTTGTAATGTCCCTTGCCACTATTCGGGAAATGATACGTAACCATAATCTTAATTCACCTAATAAACATCTAATAGTCACACAGAAACTCATTATTCATAATTCCATATATTAAACGATGGTTATTTCCTTCTTCCACCTAGATATGGCTGTGCCTAGTGGCCCACTATGACCTTAATTACACCAAAACTATGGTTGAATCTAGTGAAACAACTCATTAATGTACATAATGAACTTATAACTCATAGTTCCACAAATGAAAATAACAAATTCAACCACCATAAACATAAGCAAAGTTCGGTCTAGTCCCAACTACACAAACCATGGGAGGAATACACAAAAAATATATGCATCGGTTAATTTAAGCACACAAAAAAATAATTAACACAACCCCATAAACATATAACTAATTTACATTTAGAAACTAGGGCTTATATGTAACAGACTAAAACAATGCACCACAACATAATATATACACGTAAATACAAACAACATGTAAAATATGGCACATAAATATTATGCACAACAAATTACAAAATAATTACATACATTCATGCAAAAAACCCTAAAATTAGTGTTTCAAAATATATCAATAATATATTATAGAATTAAATAACATAAGTATATAAACTGACACGGTAATAATCATGAACACTTATCTAAATAAAAATGTGCAAAAGGTTGCGGGCTCTTTGTGTTCCACCGAGATGTAGACCTCATGAATCGGCAATCTCATCCACGGGTCACCCTTGAGCTTGGGCTGCAACTCTATAGGAAACAATAAATAATTAATAACAATGTATCCATTGCCAAGTTTCAAATCCAAACACCACAATTCCAACCTCTACACTCTGCTTCCCCAAACACATGCTTGTGGCACACCCTTCTTTTGGATCCTCTCATCGTTTATGATTCCCATCTTCTAGGGTACCTTATGGCTAGCTAGGTTATCAGCATAGGGCACCAAGAGCTCATGTTGCTTACACAACTTCCAAGCATCCTTCTAGATCATAACCAATCTACCTTGTCAGTCAATTCCAAAACCCGAGTGGCATACCCTTCTCGAGGAGTGCCTAATCCCTCTATAATGTGTAGCTTCCAAGGTTCACTTAGTAGTCGCCAAAATTGTTGTCGGTTCTAGAGTCCTAACACAATATTCATCGATTACAAATTCTCCATTACTTCCAAAGCCCCTCCATGGGCTCACCAGCTGGTTCATAATCGAGTACTATACACCTACTGAATGCCTACGTGAATCCTCCAAGTGGATAATTCCCTCACTTTCTGAACCATAATTCATAATAACAATCCCCCTTAACCCAAAATGCTTCCTCTATTTATGCATTTCCTTTCTATGCCCTATTGCACTAACTAAAACCATATTGGCCCCAAGTGTCCTTTCCTCCCAAAACTTGTCATCAGCCACTCCATTGCTTGTCACAATGGAGTTGAACTACCACCCATACGCCTTCTATGGAGTGGGCTCCATAGCTAGTCTATTTTACTATTATTATAATATGTACAACAATTAGATTATATTTACAATCCCTGACGTCTAACCACTTAGCCAAAATGACACTTATATGTTGCCACCCTCGCCTTGAAGTGTTTCTAACACATCTACATGGGCACGCTGGCCACATAATATAACTCGTCTCACCAACCTATATCATATGTATACAACTCACCATCTTAACAACTATATATGATTATTAAATTAATATTTAAGGGGTGGGACTCTCGGTGTTACATTCCCCTCCCCCTTATATTAACAATGTCCTTGATGTTTCTTCCCTTCAATAGTAAACATCTTCTATGAGCTCATTGGTATTCATTTGTCTCTTGTTAATATTCCATAATTTCTTCAATTATTATAAGATGTCTCTCAATTGTCATATGTATTCGGCATACACCTATAATATCCAACATAAAAGCATGCATATTATAACCATGTATATAAAACAAGTATTTTATTCCTTAGATTTCAATTTTCAATTCGTGTATTCCTAACAAAATAATGAATGTAAAATGAATGAATATTTTTTTGTATGAATAAACAATTTTTCAATTTCATGGGGCATCTGCTTTCCCATCATTGGGTACATACCTAGTACCCATCAGTTGTACACAACTGGTGCACCCATTCACTACACCCAACAGTCCCTTGGTTCTCGTGTCGCCACCTCCAGGGTAGCTTATTGCATTCCAACATCTCAAGGGTTCAATTAAATCATCTATCTTATCTTCTCTTCTTCCTTTTTCATAGTCACCCTTCTAGGCCGAGGCATCCCCTTCGATGGTTAATAGTTCCTCAAGAAATCCATATTGTGAAGCCCTTTACACTAAAGAAGAATGCATACTTGTATGACATGTTCTTGTAAGCTTGTTGTCCTGATTAGATGTGTCATTTGCAAGACAACAACCAAGATTAGTCCTCATTTCATATACTTTAATAATACCACAATATATTGTTGTCACTTAGCATGCAATCATCACAAATACGTTTAGTAAATTGCATGCATACACATCACATATAAAACTATATATATACACATAAGGAGATGTATATATATACATTCTTTCCTTCAAGAAAAATAACAACTAGACATATTCATTATAAAATATGGAATATGATTTTCATGCAATGGAACAACTATGCAACATTCAAGCAATATTAGATTATAACCCTATTAAAAATCATGATGATGTTTTTTACAATGTTGTTATAGCTCATTATAATTCCTATAATACTATGTATAAGAACATATTATAAAACTTGTCTTTCAACAAAGTAATTTTTTCCCATTTCTTACCCTATGTAATTACACAACTATTCCCATATATTCTTCTCTTGTTGTAATAATAAAGCTACTCTCTTTGTGGAAAATATCAATAAATAACAATTAATATTGCAAGTGACCCCAAAAACACTGATTCTTTTATCAACATTACATCATAAAATTTTAGAGTCTCTTCGGTATTACTTTTCTAGCAAATTCTACTTTTCAATTTGATCTCATTAATGTTGTTGATCCCATTGTAACATTAGGTAAAACCATTTATGATATTTCAAACTTCTCATTCAATGCTCATTCTTTTCGTTTAAACTTGGCTCATACACTCTAGTTTGCACAATCTCTAAGTAATGAGTCGGAATATGAGAATGGCTATAGGGTAGCACCATACAAAAAAGAAATTCAATAGCCAAACATTTGGTTGTCTTATGAGATTTCATCTTTAGTAAATCACAACTATAACCTTATAATTATTAGAGGTAATCTTCACATCACGTAGTCACCAATTCCAAGAATGAGGTAAAAAGTTATGTTCCCATCACGTAGTCACCAATTCCAAGACTGAGGTAAAAAGTTATGTTCCCTCGAAGTTTAGCCTACCAAATATAATTTTCACTCCTTATGCTTTTTGTAATTTTCTTTGCCATTTTTATACAATTTTGACTTTAATCCAAAATTTTGGTGTTACCTATGTATAAAGTCAAAATTTTGGTTTTATCTATTTATTGTGTTTGGAATTAAATTTTTTTTTTACTATTCATAAATCAAATTATAATTTTCTAACCAAAAAAAACCTTATAAATTTTAGCCTATCTTCAAATAATAAACTATTACATAATTATAAAAATCAATTAAACACACAAATTTAATTTAATTTATAAAACAAGGCCCCTTCAACATTATTTGGAAAAAACTCATGCCTTTTTGAACTGGCTAATATGGCCCTTTCTCTTCTAGGCAGGAGAATTACAACTACACTCCAAAGTCTACCCTCTAATCACGCGTTCATGAATTTAAAAGCAATTATAAGTTTCACTAAATCAATATATACAGATGTATATATAATAAATTAGGTATATATAAAATAAATTTATTAGTATATAATACTAATATATATATATATATAAATTTTGTAAATTTTTATTTATATATATTTAATTTGAGTGGGCTTAATTGTTAAGAGCATGTGTTTTCTTGTAAAATGTTATAAATTCAACACGAAAAAAGATAAAGTATGTATTTTTTTCTCAAAAAAAAATTTCATACACCAATTTAATATCTAACTTATTATAACTTAAAATTGCATAATAATAATAAAATTACATAATAATAATAATATATAACATTGTATAATACAATTATATAAACCTATTTATACACTCTATAGTCTCATAAATATACAGGAATTATATACTTGTACCATAAATCGATAAATCCACGCCCGGCTAGTCGACGACCCTCCACCGCAGAGGAAAAGCCATAGCTACACGGTAGTGGGGGACTCCACATGCCGGCTCCAACGATTAACACAATATAACCCCGGCCGCCGTTTAATCAACCACGACAAAATAATTTATATATATGTATCACCCTAGTGGATCAACGACACTCACTCAGTGGATAAATCAACGGCTTGATTTGAATAATGGAGCCCCCACATCACCTTGGCGCACGTTCATTTTTTCGATCCGATGGAGGAGAACGTCTTGACGAGGAAGGCACATCGGGCTGCAAGTACCGCGGTCGTTATCACGGCCAGGCCATCCGATAACAAACATGGAGCCCGCCGCATCTGATTTCGTGGTGGCGTCTTGATAGACGGCCACCCAAACCCGCGGTCGTTTGCACGGCCAGGCCATCCGATAACAAACATGGAGCCCACCGCATCTGATTTCGTGGTGGCATGATGTTGGATATCGTACTTCATAGACCGCTCGATTATATCGTAAAAATATTTATATATTGAAGCTTGCTGGCGATTAGGATGAATAAATCATAGTTACCAAATTCGAATTCGAATACGGATTTGAATTCGATTCGATACGGAAAAAATTCGACAATGTAAAATTCAATACGAGAAAAATTCGACAATATACATCTTATAAAGACTAATAATTTTTAATTTTTTTTTCAAAATAAAATAAAATGAGATGAATCTTTCCTCAATTGATAGGTTGAATAATGTGGTACTTATTTCCAATATTAATCTTTTATGTCTATTTAAAATTACCCAATAATAAAAGAAAAAATGCATCAAACAAAATTTATTAGTATTACAAATTTGAAAAACGTGTAAGTCAAATATAATAATATAAATAACAAAAATTCAAACCTAATATTTAATATAAAAAACTAGATATTGAATATTAAAATTAAGTTTCAAATAATCAACACAGATCGAGAAACTTATATCTCAATCTCTTTCTTCTTCAAATCCAAATTTATTCAATAATAAATGTGTATAAATTAATCTTTATAGTAATCACAGAAAATAAACCTTTTAAATTGAATTTAAATTCCGTACCAATAATTGCAATGAACCACTATTATCCAATTTACTAATAACTATAATAACTATCATCTAAATAAAAATGAGAAAACATATTTTAAAATTTTTACAAATTTTTAAATATATAACTTACCCTTCCCTTTTAACTTTTAATGCTAAATTTTTTTATCTCATTATTTAATATAAAAATTATTATTTTTCAACTTAGATCTGTTTTACATTGCATGCTTGTTGATTGATGAAAGTAGATTAAATGCTATTCCGAAGTGTCGTGCCCTCTTCTCAGCGTCTTTGGTAATAACCGCAGCGACGACCGATGGGAAGATAATAAGAACCTGCAAACTTTGGGCATTGTTAACCTAAATTTAATCCATCAAGTAAAAACTCCGTACCGTATTAAATTTACCGTATTAAAACGCGAACCGAATCGTACTGACGAATTTGCGAATTTTTTTGGCCGATACGGCCGAACTTGGTAACTTAGGAATAAATGAAACTTGCTGGGGATTAGGACGAATAAATGATAAAATGTACAGTTGTATGTGCTTCTTCTTCCGAGATTCAAATTTCTTGTCAGAACACCCCTCGCAGCAGCAGTTGCCATGGCGATTTCAAACTCCAACACGACCCATTTTTTAGTGTGCTACATTTCACCCATGAGTTCCAGGAGCCAACATAGCAAGTGCTATCGCTTCCAAAACCTAGCGAATTTGCAGATGTTACCACAACATTAGACTATCCAATTCAAAGACTCAAGGTAAGGAGTGTCCTTCTTCTCGAGTGTCAAGTTCGATGAATTTGAGAAGATCGAAACCTCCATATTTGTTGAATTTCGTTGGATAGTATCTCTCCAGAATCATTCAAGCAAACTTGAAGTTTCCGGTATTTGGACAATCGATCACATACATCGGTTTAGTCTAGTTATGAGCTTATTGTTCCTTGGTGAGACAACGTTCAAATTTGCATAATTCTATGAACCGATCACCATACTCTTTCACTGTTCGACTACCTTGTCGTAGGGAAAAGAACTTATACACTTGACACTGAATAAAAAGATCAAGAAAAAGCTATTTAAAACAACACCCGTGATACCAACTAATATAGATATTATACCCATTCACTCGTGTATATATCACCATTACATTTCCCTGCAAATTAGATAGTATTATACATATTTCCAAATATCATGCTATATTAGTAGTATTCATATTCAGTAAGAAACCCATCCCAATATTTTGGAATAATTAATCAAAATGTCATACCAATGGTTTTCTTTTCCCAATGTCGAATGAAAAGTAAGACGTGCCATGCCTATGTCTTTTGCTGAAATTTATATGTTTTTATATAATTCCCGTTAGGCGTTATGTCATAGGGAGTGCACCATCCAATTCAGGTCCTTGCAACATTGGCAAAATAATTACTCTTATCACAAAAAGATAAACAAAGAATAGCTCCTGCACATTGTAAGAGTTATCCACTTATCGTAGAATCTCATATAACTAGGTATTATTTTTGCATGTATCCCATATAAGTAGGTACTACTTTTGCATGTAGTCCACATGTAATTTGAATTTCAAATTTTTCTTTGCATGTCAAATGGAAATTTGATTGACGGTTATTTGCTTTTCGTGTGTCTTGAATAGGGGTGAGACTCTTTGTAAACCGATTTTTTATATAAGAAAAATTTGTATAGCAATTGAGAAATAGGTTTAAAGTAGTTATCCATGCAAAAATAAAACATAATAAGTGACTAGTTTGACTTTATAACACTAAAAATATATTGAGATTCAAATGATTCTCGAAAACCAAAACTATGTAGAAGTGATGGTCGAAATAGAAAGTTATATAAACTAGAGAAGCGAAGCAGCTAAGAACAAAAGTTTCATTAATAAGATTTTATTTTACTTAGACTTCATTTCCAATTAAAAATTATAAAATAATAAAACATATATGTTAAACCCCTATATATTAAGTAATCATTATCTTAAAATATGTAATTATAGAACTTAAATTTTGCATCCTTGTATGTCATTTAAAGAGTGGTTATTTATAATTGTTTATTTCACATGATGTCAAAATGGAAAATAACTTTCATAAATTTTCAAAATGCAATTTAGAATCAACCATACTTGTTTCAATGGTGAAAATTCTTACTAAAAAGTTAACTATTGTTATCACATGTACACCTATATTAAATTGCTATTTTTTATAACCATAAATAAGTACTTTCACGATCTTATAAATATTGAAAAAAAAAAATAGTTTATGAAATATATATCACTACTGTGCGACTAGAAAATAACAATACTCCAATTCTTCTCTATATTCTTTTTTCTGTTTGCAATACTTTCATTAACCGACTCAACCATTGTATTCAATCCTTCTCCATATTCTGTTTTGTGTTTATACGACATTGTCTGACTGAGTCTTTGTCTCTAAATTACTTATTAATAATTCACAGTAAAATTTATGACGGATACCCTAAATAAGTCAACATCTTTAGGGTTTGAAATTTATTTAACGTATTACTTTTGAAATTTCAAAATTATTGTTGGATGTCAAATACCTTTAAAAATAAAATAAAAATGTTCCACAGAACCACAAATTCTGGGCCTCCACAGAGGGTCTTTCATCACAAACATTCACGTGCATATTGTCATTACAAGAGTTGCTTGCCTCTAATAAATCTATGTAAAGATACATCTTTAAGAAACCTCTCTCATGTTGGCATTAGTTTATTCAACCACCCCATTTCGAAGAGTTACAGCTTGTGAACTTTTCAAGGTACATATCGGCAAACATGGTAATCTTCATTGGCCAATCCTGAATTTAGGGACTTCGATAACCCCTTCAATCCACTCCTCGCATAGAAAACCATGAATATTTTTGTAGGACACTCAGACGGTACCCATTTTGCTTAATCAACCATCCAGTGGAGCATATCCCATCCAATGCGACTTTATTTTTGTGAAGAATTACATGATCTATTTGTATCATTCCCGGGAAAATGAACTCATGTCATTTAACCCATGCAAGTGGAGGGTCAAGGACTTACTTTAGTTTAGTCGATTTAGCATTTGATGAAAGAGAGAATGACACAAGAATTTGTGAGATTCTATGCCCTCTACCCATTTTCTCGTAAGTGTAGCTCATTTTTATCACAGACTATTTTATTACACTGTAATTTGAAGGCGCTTGTTCCTTCACCTACACAATGTCATTATCGAAATAATAAACATTAATAACCTAATTCTTCACACCACATGAATCAATGTTTCCACAACCATCATCGACTACTATATAACCACAACCTTGTAATCCTAATTGCAACTGGATTTACTATAGATAAACAGAAAATTCCCATAGTCAAGCTGCCGGAAGATTTTTTCTTGCCCGGCTGACCTGTAATTTGCACAAAGTTACCCATCCATGGCCAAATTTCACGCATAACTTCTAATTTCCATACCGTGACACCCATTTAATTTATGCCAGGTGCCCTTCTCAATTGTAAGGGAAATTTCCATCATTCCCACCACTAGGACTTTTGTCAAATAGTTGATGGGAAATAATTTTCTCATTTCCCCCTTATATTAGGTCCGATCAAATTCCACCTTCTATCATCATGGTCACCAGCCGGGTAACGCTAAGTAATCATAATCCAAATTCACGCATTAAAATGTCAATATTCTCGTAGAAACTCATTATTCATAATTCCATATATTAAAACCTCGTTATTTCCTTCTGCCACCTGCTTATACTATGCACAATGACCCACTACGACCTGAATTACACCAAAACTATGGTCGAATATAGTACAACAACTAATCAATGTACAGAAACAAGCTATAACGCATAGTTCCACAAATGAACATAAAAAAGTCGCCCACAATAAATATAAGCAAAGCTATGTCTAGTTCCACTACAATCAATGTACAGAAACAAGCTATAACGCATAGTTCCACAAATGAACATAAAAAAGTAGCCCACAATAAATATAAGCAAAGCTATGTCTAGTCCCACTACATAAACCCTAGGTGGCATACACAACAAATATACACAACAATTAAATTAAGCATGCAAAAATCGTAATTAGTGCAACCATGTAAACACAGCTAATTTACATTCAACAACGAGGGTTTATATGCAATGGATTAAACCCATGCACCATAGCATAATATATACACGTAAAAACCAAAATGTAAAATATGGCACATAAATACAATATTACAAACATTGATGACCAGGACAAGGAAACTAGGGTTTCAACATATATCTATAACTAATTACAACATTAAATAACATAAGTATATAAATCGGCATAATAAAAATCATGAACATTTATCTGATTAAAAATTTACAACTAGTTGTGCAATATCCACATTTCACCCACCCATAGACCTTGTGATTCATCAATATCAACCATGGGTCACCGCTGAGCTGGGGCTGTAACTAGATAGGAAATGATGAACTTATAATCACAACATATCCATGGCCAAGGTTCTAATCCAATAGTCGTGGCCCGAACCTCTGCACTCTACTTCCCTGAACACATGCCCAAGTGGCACACCGTTCTCGAGTACCTACTAGTCCCTCTGTTATGCCCACCTTCAAGAGAACCTTACAGGCATCTAGGAACTTCTTAGCATAGGGCTTCAAGAGCTTATGATGTTTCCAAGGTTTCTAGGCACCCTCGTAGGCCATAACAACTCTAGCTTACTGGTGAGTTCCATAATCCAAGTGGCACACCCTTCTTTGAAAGCAGCCAATCCCTTTGTGATTCCCACCTTGCAGAGCTCACCAAGCAATTGCTAGAACTACTGTTAGTTCTAGAGTCCTAGCACAGGAATCACCGACTATAAATTCTTAGTTAATTCCTCTTGATAGTGTTGGATCCACCAACATTCACAGGATCTCCCCGATATGAGGTTCCAATTAGACCTCACACCGTTTCAGGTAGGAGTCTGATACAGTATGATGGTGTGACTTCCATATACTTAGAGATTTTTTTCCGCTTTCATTGTTCAGAAAATGAGAGTGTTACATTGGTACCTCCAAAAAGCAAGGTGGGTGTGCTTGGTCAATGTGCAACATAACTATGTCTAGTTTCTCAAACTGCAAAAGGGGGGGAAAAGTGAGCCTAGAAGTGAGAGGTAGTAGTACCACCCAAGAAGAGACACACACGAACAAGGAAGGTCTGTCCAACATCCAGCGGAATAGTCCATAGTGGATGTGGCAGTCAATGAAACCAATGTACAAGGAAGGATTCGTCCACTATCAAGTGGAATAGTCCATAACGGACACGACGATCAATGTAACCAGTAAGCGATAAAGGTCTGTCTAGTATCACACAAAGTAGTCTAGAAGGATGAGACAACCATGATAACCAATACAACACATTCTAAACAAGATAGGCACTAAAACAACAGAAATAGTTCAACTATCCTAGTACAAGTGAAACAAACATGAATTACAAAAGCTCAAATAATTGACTTACAAACATCTAGAAGTCATGCATGGAAATGTGTTGGCATGAACAAGCTTTTATATTAAGCAAAAGTTCCAAGAAACATATTTATATCATACATCACTAGCCCCAGTAGTGCGACATTGGAGCCACTCCTTACTCCTCAAATAACTGACTGAAACTCTCTATGCCCTGTGTGAGGAGCCAAGGCGAAAATTCCTTGGTCATATAATGAGGGGGGTATATATAACCAAGGGTGATGATTGACCCTTGTGACTCTTGGAATACCCTCATGACTATTTAACTTACTATGACTTTTCAACTGACATGACTCTTCATATTCATGTGTGTCCATTCGACCTCCACTTTACATTACATTTTATTTATATCATATATGACCCATAATAGTGATCTGGCCTTTGACAACTCATGACATGACTTGACATGACACTGTTGACATGGACTAGCTTGGTGACTTTGTAATATGAAGCCGTTATTGTTTCTGAGTGATACATGTGTTCTTGGATGTGATTTCTCTTCTCCTCTGCATAGCTTGATGATGTGGGGTCTTCAATGATCTTCAGTATTGAGAGGTGGTTGCATGCATGCATTCCCTTTGCTTGTTCTTGATACACTTCTTTGTCTGTCTAGCTGTATGCGAGTCTCTAAGCATGTTTGCTCGTTATTCTCCTTCTTCAGTGTCTCGCCATGATCTAACAGTGAACCTACTCCTGCAATTCATTCATGACAGGATGACATCAAATCCAAAACATCCTAGTCTAATTTGAAGCATTTTTATCCATGGTCTGGGCTCGAGACAGATGACAGGGTGGGAAAGAGGGCCCAATAACTACGCATTGCATAGTTACAAGTGACAGTCTAGGAGGTTGGTCACTGAGACTACACAGAGCGCAGTCGAGGCTTAGCTGAGGAAATTCGGAGCACAATCTTTACTACTGGGGAAAATTGTGTAGAGACCACTATGAGGCAGAATTTTTTAGCTGAGACAGCTGGTGATTAATAAAAAATGGGACCTTGGGAGGCATGTCTGTGGAGTTTTCAGAGGCAAACCAGGACTAGGCAATAAGGGGCTTGGGAGGATAGGTCTTCATAGTTCTTGAGATCAGTGAGTCCCATCTAAGGGAGGACACTAAGGAGACACATCTGTGTAGTTTTGGGAGATAAGGAAGGCCTGGTATTTTGTGCATTGCGGGGTTCTAGTAGGCAGGAAGGAAGCTTGATGACTGATATTGTGAAATGTGTAGTTCATGTCAGGCATGAGGAAGCTACTATGCAATTATGGGGAGGAAGGTAGTCTGCTCAGCTATAGAATCGTGTAGTGAAACTTCCCTGGGGGATAGTGATTGTGCACTGCGCAGTTCCAGACAACAGGGTTGTGTCACTGAGGGTTGTGACTGCATAGTGTGCAGTTTATTCAGGGTCTGGTGAAAGAGGATTTCCTGGTTGTGATGATTTTTCAGAAAAATGACTTAGTGTGGGAGACAAGCAAACTTGTGAGGAGCTTGAAATTTTGATCACACACTTAGCATACTTTGACAACATGACATAATAGAACCCTGAAACAACAAGACAAAGAATTACCCTTTGTGAGACTGTCTAGAACAAAAATCGACAAGTGTAACACTTGAGATAGACCCTAGGACGACCGTGACGACACTTGTGCGACAATGCTTAAAAATTTGTGTATGAGTGCAACCGATGTTTACGTAGCTAAGACAACTCGAACACACAAAGAAAAACCTTCGAACTCACCAGAAAAGAACCGTAAGCATGATAGAATACTCAAACGTGCCAAAAGATGACAATTGATCAATGAAGCAAAAGGGGTGAAAAGAATCTAAGAGAGATCATGAAATGAACATGAGTGCTTGCAACAATAAATGGAAAGACCAAGGAAGGCTCTAAAATTTGAGTTCAAGAAAAAATTAAGGAGGGTGTTGCAGCCGCTACAACACTTGTTGAGACACTAGTTGAGTAGCAGCTTCTCTGTCTTAGTTCATTTTTAGTGTAGGGCCCTGGTCCTTCGGGGAGTATTGATTCATCATGCAGATTACTTTGGTTTCTACACTTACCCCATGGAAGACATGGTTCCTGTTATAGACATATTTGGTCACTGCAACCCCAGTCATATATTTCAATAAACCAAGGGCTCTTTAACCCCTAATAGTGTTGTTTCATACCCTAAAATATCATGATCAACTGATTACATCATTTACCAAAAGTTCCACCTGAAAAACCACCCAGAACTGGCCAAAACTGGACCATATTGACTACTCCTTGGTCAAGGTGCGATGCATACTGGCTCCTACACTAGCCAGGTGCGATGCATATTGAAAGAGCCTTCTGTGGGGTGCGATGAGCGAGAATGGACAAATGTATGAGGCAGTTGGCTAAGTGGATGCTCATAGAATCTTATAGAAACTTCCTCTATGACACTTGCCTCTCTGAATTCGCCCAGGGATGAGTAAGAGATCCAAGAAATCTCCAAGTGGAACTAAGAACTACAAGTGGAATGACACTAATCAAAAACCCAGAGCTGACTCACACCTTTACAAATATCTATAAATGGATCCCTCATCTGAGAGATCTAGAGGCTGGAACTTTGTAATTTGTAAAGAAGTGCTGTTAGTTTGTCTTTGAGAAGGAACATTGTATTGTTGGGTGATCTTGCTTTTCATGAGGTGAAGAGGGCTTTGATGCTGGGAGGATGATGCTGGATCAGACAACTGGGTTGTAATCCTCTCTTCTACTATTAATAAAGTTCTTTGAGTTTTCCTCCATATAATCGTGTATTTGTGAATCTTGTTGTTTGTAAATGCAATTGTATGGTCAATGTATTTCTGATTTTGCATTGTTTATGATATTATAGATTGAGATGTTTTGATGGTGTTTTGCTGCTTTGTCTCTATAGGTATTCTCTAAAGCGGGACAAGTAGGAGAGGAGTCGCAAGTTCCATCAAGGGAGAGAGAAATCAAGCAAGGAGTCAAGCGGAAGATCCAGGTTGGCCCTCTTTGCTTCTCTCTTATGTATCATACATAAAGGAATTCTCGAAGTGCTTTGATTGTTTTTTTCTAAGATAGCTACCCATCTTAGTGGGACTAGCAGATCAAAAAGACACTAGTTTTCCCGGAAACAAAATGGCGACTCCACTGGGGATCGAATATTTTGTTTATTTTTTATAATTGTTGTTTGATTTATAAACTACAGTCAGAGCCTGAAGTTAGCTAGATAGCCTTCAAACTGCTTTTTATATGCAATTGCAAAGTAGATGAATGCTGCTTCAGTCAATCTCCGGGTTGGTTTATGAACTGAACATCTGATTTACAAGCATCCTAAATGCCCTTGTGGTAGCTCAATAACCTCTTAATATCATACCCCTGTACTTTGTTTTTACTATCCATCATAGCTCAGCTTAAATAACTGAACTTAGTTGCAAATTTTGAGCAAAAACCCAACTCAGTTTCGCTCCCTGGTGGATCGCACTGTCTATAACTGGCAGCCTCTATGCATCGCACCTCCCGTGTGTTGCAAGCGAGATCAATCCATGTTTCCTTGAAGGACAGGTGCGATGACTGAGTGATACTGTTTCTCTCTTTGAAATTTGGGTTTTTTCTCCTTGTTTTCAACTCTATTAAGTTGTTTTGCTGCTTATGATCAATATCTCATTGCTGAAGCCTCTTTCTTTTACATTGTTCAACCTCCATTAATAGGGATTTGTAAATGTTTTTATGTATTTGTCTATCATTTACAGTCCTTCTTTGTCAAAAGTAGCTTAATTGAACTATCATTTTTGATGCAAAGAAGTGTCGTAACTGTCATTTTGAGTAAAAAAGAAGAATGTCGTAAAGTCTTCCTCTTCTAGATAATCGATTGTACTTTTGCCATTGTATTTGATTTGAATTGTTAATATTTAAAGTGTCGAAAGAAGTTTTCTATTTGAAATCAAAAAGTGTCGTTTTAGTCTTCCTTTCATTTTGAAAAAGAAATTGTCGAAGTGTCGCTTTGAAGAAAATAGTTCATATCTGTACTTAGTTTTCCTTTTTGGCATTCTCACATTAAGGAAATGAAAAACAAATACATGAATTTATATTTGCATTTAGACTGTATGTGGAAAGTGATTTAGGAAAAGTGCATTTAGTGTGTGCTCTTTGCTCTTTGTTTAAAGAATTGTTATCTTCTTTCCTTAGTAGCTAAGAATTTCATTGCTAAAAGAAAATAAACGACTGTTTATCATTTTAGATTGCATATTTAGGAATTTTACATCTACATCATGCGGTGAACCTTGAAAGGAAAAATTCTAAACAAGATCAAGTCTAAAATAAATCTCAATGAACTTAACAACGCTTTGGAACCTAACGCAACACTTCTAGAAGTCTAGGCTGAAGACGTGTTCCGGTGTCATAAAACTTGGTAACTATTGTTTTCATCGAAGGTTGGGTGATTCCTCCTCTTTGATATGACAAGTGCTAGTACATACTTGTGCTCCCTGTATCGTCGAGTATGTATTGGGAGACCACAATAGTCTGATATCCTTTATCCACAGGAAGCCATGTCTACCACCCTATCGATGCAATGCACTGAACACAACATTCAGGAAGATTGACTGTTGTACATAAGTCCTTGGTAATTTCTTTTTAATTTACCACCAAGGTGTATATTGCAGTTTTGCGATTGGTTTGGTAATCCCTCTGTCTAGATTTCCGGAGTAGTCACTTTCATTCCTTTTCAACTCCTTAAAAGAAAAGGTCCATATGAGCACTTGTCAATTCAAGCTCATTAAAAATTGAAGGCGACTAGAGTCATCTTTAGCTTTTTCTCGACTCTTAAAAATTGAAAAAGAAAAGTTGTGTCAAAGCATCATTAAAATTTATTTAATTTGGAACAACATCCCTGTTCCTTTGTTGATCTTAGGTTGAGGTAATGGAGTCCACCAATCTAGGAATCCCTCTTGGGGGGAATCCTAGTTCTTTCTCTTCTTGGGGAGATATCAGTGCTCCGTATATGGCTACATTGTCCCTTCCAGGAATCACAATTGGCCTGCCAGTATGGCTATTCTCAACCTCTGTTGTTCAAAATACTATGATTCCTCAACAATCGAATCAACAACCAGATGATAATGAAGTTGTCCCTTCGCCTTCTACTTCGTTTGTTTCTCCCTCCCCATCTTCCTCTTCGCTTGGTGAAACTAGTGATACTAAAAACCAAGTGGTTGAGAAGAAGAAGAAAGGGAAGGAAAAGAAGAAGAAGAATTTAGTTAAGCAAGGGGGCAACAATGAATCATCTGGTGAAAATCCACACATTGAATCTCCCAGATATCCTTGTCTAGTTTGTAAAGGAAACCATTTTCATCGAGATTGTCCTTGCATTCCGCAGATCTTGAGAAAATGGTCTCCCCATTCGCACCATCCGGTGTCATCAACCTCTGGCGATTAGGTTGACAGCACACCATCAACTGGTGAAAATGAAAGTCCTGGACAGGAAAGAAAGGTCAAAACTCCATGTCTATTATGTGAAGGAGACCATCACCTTCCCCATTGTCCTTCTCTAGATGAGGCCAAGAGAATCTTGCATAATCACCCTGCTTCACCGCAACGACTTCCACCTGGATACAAGAAACTCTTACCAAGTCCATCGCTAGTTGAAAGCCCAACTGAGTAACTCAATCGTCGATCGAAATACCTATCGTTGAGAGTGAACCTTCTGAGTCCATACCAGACCAAAGTCAATAGGTTGAGATGGCAGTCGACCTAGTATTGCCTTCAGAAGGTCCACCATCAGATGATACTATTTCCAAAGAGAATGAAAACAATGTCATTCAAATTATTTTTATTAATACAGAATATGATGAAGTTGGGGGCAACCCACCCATTCCTTTATAATAGGAGGAAAGTCCCCCAGTTTGAGGGGTTCATTCAGCCGTTTATCCGGTACCCCCTCCAAGCAGTCTAGTAATTTCCTTCGATTGGAATCAATTAGTGAGACTCCGCCTTCCATCTAATGTACCATTCCAAACCATAGTACAAGTTTACAAAATGATTGTGTCTGGCACTATCATAGATGAAGGGGATTCATTGAGTATCATTTCCTCAACTACTTGGAAAGCACTTGGTTCACCATTGCTTCTGCTTGAGACACAAAATTTGTCAGGCTTTAACAAAGGAACCAGTCGACCATTAGGGATCCTTCCGAAGTTGCCGATAACTTTGAAAAGGAAAACCGTTCACTTGAATGTGATGGTAGTCCAAGGGCCATTAGATTACAATATACTACTTGGGTGTGACTATGTTTATAGCATGGAAGCTATTGTTTCCACACTCTCTCAAGTGATGTGTTTCCCGCATGGAGGCAAAATGGTACAACTTATCGACCAGCTTTCATTTCCAAGTTCAAACACAGCTACAAGTCAAAAATCATCCCTGAATGGTCTCTTTGCGTCAAGAATGTCTCTTAAACCTTCATTTCATCCACCTAATTACTGTGAGTAGTCCGGTGAATGTAACGAAGCTTAGGGGGCATGCACCCTAGTCTGCTTCGGCAGGCAAACCCAGTGGAAAAGATAGATTTCCTTGTAGGTTATATGATTGGTCTAAAACACCATTTCCTTGTAGGTTATGGGATTGGTCTGAAACAATTATTTCTTCGTAAGTTATGTGATTGGAAACTCACACCATTCACCTTTGTCTATTTTGATGGACAAATCCAAGGAAGTGTTTTTGTCTAACCACTGACAGAAACAATCCTGCCTAACTGCAGGGACTTCCATACGGTGACCTGGAAACTCTCCTTTTCTCAATACCTGGGGGCATGCAAACCTTTTTTATGCAAGTGAAAAGTGACCAATTTCATTTTTTAGCCTTTTAGCGTTTTTAGCTTTTTAGCTTTTTAGTTTCAACTTCTTAGGTTAGGTGATTGGTCTAACCACCATTCACCTTTGTCTACAGCGCGCGGGTGAAGCAAAGGAAGTGTTTTGACAAAAGACAAAACTATCCTACCTAACCTCAGTAGTTCCTTAGCTTTTAGTGTAGTTAGCTCTATAGTTTGGTCATTTCTAGCCTACGTAAAAAGGAAATGTGCACATGTTATTGTAGAGTTCAAGCTCAATAAAAGATAAACCTACCAATGAGAGGCATCTTTAAACGATTGGTGTGAGCAATGTTTCCGTAAGGTTCAAGCTCATTAAAAAATAAACTGGCCATCGAGCACATGTTAGTGCAAGGTTCAAGCTCATTAAAAAATAAACCCGCCTTTAGTAAATGACCTCTGTGATTGCCATGCTATCAGTCTTTCAAGCCTTGGTTGTGTTCTTACCATCACCTCCATTCTGTTGGCCGATCATACATTTCCACTTGATTGTTTACCCTTTTGAAGAACAGTTGCGACGAGTGATTCTGTTAGCCACCCTCTTCACACTGCCGTGTTTTGAGAAGTTCCAAACTTACCTGGAACTAGCTGCTACTTGAAAAGATCACTCGTTCCTAAAAAACAAGTCTCTTTTAAGCCCTTTTTAGACTCATTAAATATGAAAAGATTGTCGAGCTAATGGCCTTTCTAGCTCGTTACAGTAATGGGAAGTGCCATCCCTCCTCTACATTTTATTTTTTTTCGACCCGAGGGATCATCCCACAAAAAGATCTAGCAATTGTCTTTTTGGCTTGCTAAAGCGATCGAAACGTCATCCCTTTCGTATTATTTTATACTTTTTTGGACTTAAGGGATTATGCTACGAAAAAGGACTCTCAGAGTTTCCTTTTCGTCCCTTTTCAAACTCTCTAAACATGAAAAGGACCAGGTTATCCTTATCGTTAAACTCGTTAAAACAATAGCGACAAACTTGTCCACCTAGACAAGAACGAGTTTCATTGTCCCTAGGCTCACTAAAACATAGCAACAAGTTTGCTCAAAGGGAAAATTGTAGAACAAGCATATGTTATCCTCCTCAAGCTTGACAAAAATAAAGAGGTATTGGTCAGCAATGACTGGGGAAAAAGGGAGGAAAACTTGAAGAACTTCATTGGTAGTAGGTCACTCTTGAACATGACACTTTCACCCCATCACCATGATTGAGTCGGGTTGGGTTATTCCGTTCACCAGTCATATCACCATTGGTCCTCCACACCATCCATGTTTTAGGGTTAACGCTACCAATCCATCTCAGTGTTGCCGACATGTTCAAGAGAAGTCATTCAGAGAGTTCACCACCTAGCTAACGCCTCATCCACTGCAATACCTTCACCCTCCATTTTTCATGACCTCCATTCCTGAACGTTGTATCATCAGATTGTTTTCACCTCCAGAAAATCAATTGCTTCATTTCATGTCGTAGATGTGGGATACATTAAGGCCCTCCTACGATGGGTCACTTCTTGTTGAGATCAACTCATTATCCAAGAAGTTGACTTAGGAACAACCCTTTCAGTACTTTGAAGCTTGCACGCCTCAATGGCAAGTTTCTCACTTCCGGCGACAGGTTTACATCAATGGCCTTTGACCAAAATATTTTACGTGGTGTTCGATGTTAGATCATATATTCACACCACGAGAATTGTACTGTAGTACCTTTAGGGTCATTATCATTATCGGTGATCCCTCTCACGCCTGTTAACAACTCACATCATTGGCTAGTAATCAGGCGATGTCTTTCCATGTTTGACTTTAGGACATCTTTTCACATGGATCGACTTGTACATCGGGCAAATATTGAACGAGTATGAAGACCTTGGATCTAGTTTCATCCATCTGGGCTGTGATATATCCAGGAATATAAAGACATCAAATGTACACTGAATCTGCATAGATGATCATCCAAGCAAAGGGATGATAACTCTACATACAAAGAATCACCAGTCAAGGTGCGATGCATACTGACTCCTAGACTAGCCAGGTGCGATGCATATTGAAAGAGCCTTCTGTGGGGTGTGATGAGTGAGAATGGACAAATGTCTGAGGCAGTTGGCTAAGTGGATGCTCATGGAATCTTCTAGAAACTTCCTCTATGACACTTGCCTCTCTGAATTTGCCGAGGGATGAGTAAGAGATCCAAGAAATCTCCAAGTGGAACTAAGAACTACAAGTGGAATGACACTAATAAAAAACCCAGAGCTGACTCACACCTCTGTAAATATCTATAAATGGATCCCTCATCTGAGAGATCTAGAGGCTGGAACTTTGTAATTTGTAAAGAAGTGTTGTTAGTTTGTCTTTGAGAAGGAACATTGTATTGTTGGGTGATCTTGATTTTCATGAGGTGAAGAGGGCTTTGATGCTGGGAGGATGATGCTAGATCAGACAGCTGGGTTGTAATCCTCTCTTCTACTATTAATAAAGTTCTTTGAGTTTTCCTCCATATAATCGTGTATTTGTGAATCTTGTTGTTTGTAAATGAAATTGCATGGTCAATGTATTTCTGCTTCTGCATTGTTTATGATATTATAGATCGAGATGGTTTGATGTTGTTTTGCTGCTTTGTCTCTACAGGTATTCTCTAAAGCCGGACAAGTAGGAGAGGAGTCACAAGTTCCATCAAGGTAGAGAGAAATCAAGCAAGGAGTCAAGCGGAAGATCCAGGTTGGCCCTCTTTGCTTCTCTCTTATCTATCATACATAAAGGAAATCTTGAAGTGCTTTTATTGTTTGCTTCTAAGATAGCTACCCATCTTAGTGGGACTAGCAGATCGAAAAGACACTCGTTTTCCCGAAAACAGTTCCCTTTGTACCTTCTCATTTGAACAAACCATATGATTCATCTAGATCACAATGCTTTAAATTGGGAAGGGTAGTTTAGCTCACGAGCTTATGATTTTTAGAGTATATTCTTCATCTCTGGTGTTGATCCATTACGAGTAGGCCTAGATAGTACCTTGGCTGAGTCATGCAAGAATACAATCATTGCTCTACTGCCAACAAGCCTGGACAATACCCTCGTGGAGTTTCCTCCATCACCTCTCTACGCAGGAAGCCTTTCTCTTCTTTCACCTTTGTTATTTTAAAGATAATTGTGCATAGGAACTTATTTATTTTTGGGGCAGAAGAAGGATCCTGACTTATTGAGAGAAGAAGATGTTTTTCCTTCAAAGAAGCATATAAATACCTCTGATTTAGGTTTTCTCATTTAGATTTTCCCCTTCTCTTTTTCTGCTAGTTGGATAAGCTTGAAAACACCAAAGCAGAAAACTGAGTATGGGCATGAGGTTCTCAAACTAAACACAGGTTCATGGTTTGGCCAAAACTCTCCTTACATATGGATCATATTTTCTGTCAGGACTTCATCAGTCGAAAGTTACAACCAAATACAAAAAAGACGAACGCAAGACTAGGCAAGGGTTGCAGTGTCACAAGAGTCTTTGAACTTCAACCACACACACTTGGAAGCCAGATGTAGTAAGGCACAACACTTATTTACATAAGAATATTGACAGAAAGCCAAATGGAAACAAATAGAAAACAACAAAACAACTATGTACATAGTGCAGGGTGCAAGCCCACACCTCATTGAAACTAAAATTTTAACTCTTTCCCATTAATAGGGAGAGATTCAATCTTGCCATCAAGTAATTGAAGACGATACATGTATTGGCCAAGCTCCTCACAGACCATGTGAGGACCAATCTAGAGGGAATGAAACTTAGTGTGCTTTCCTTTGTCCTCATGGGATTTTTCCCACTTTAAGACTAAGTCACCCACACTGAAGTTAGTCTTCCCTGTAGACTTTCTGTCAAACCATCTCTTGATATGGTTCTAATGGAGTGAAATTTTTTCTTTTTCTTTCAACCTTTCTTCCTGTAACTTGTGTAAAGTGTCCATCCTACGTTGAACTAAAATACACAACTTGCCCTAGGATTCTTGGGACAATTGGAGAGCAGGCAAGTAAATTTTCAGCTGGATGATGGCTTCCTTTCCATACACCAGGAAAAAATGGGAGGTATTCATAGTAGGCTTAGGTGTGACTCGGTTAGCCCATAAAGCATTCGCCAGAGAAGAGTGTCCATTTCGCTGCTCAAATAATATGGTATTTTGATGATGCGAATGAGGTTCTCATTTGTGGATTCGGCAATACCATTCCCCTATGGATAGTAGTTATCAAAATGTTTCAAAATAATACCACTTTCCAATGAAAATTCATAAATATTTAACGAATAAAAGTACATTTCATTGTAAAAAACAAGTGACATAGGAACGCCGAACCTGGAAATGATATTCTGTTGTAGGAAGCTGATGACTTCCTGATCGTTCACTTGTTTCGATGGAGCTACCTCTGTCCACCGCGTGAAGTAATTTGTAGCAGTCAAAATATAGGAGTGTTCTTTGAATAATGTGGGAAAATTTCCCCAATGATATCCAAGCCCCACTTTTGGATTGGTTCTTCCACTACAACAGGTTATAGCAGGGCTACTGACTTCTGATTTTTTTGGCACACTTTTGACATACTAGACAATTACGTGTGTAGGCATGCACATCCTTGAATAATGTAGGCCAATAGAAATCGGTTTGCATGACCTTGTGTGTCGTGGTGTTATTCGCGAAGTGTCCCCACGCTATTCCATCGTGGAGATCACGTAAAACCTTATCTGAATCTTGTGCCTCTAGGCACCTCAGCTATATGCCATTATGGTGCTTTCTGTATACCACCCCATGCACTAGTTGGAATGATAGAGATATGAGTCAGAATTCCCTCTTTCACCGCAAATAGAAATGAGAGGGCAGGTGCCATATGCAAGGTACTGGCACACATATGCGTACCAAGAGTTTTCATCTTGAGTGGGAGAGGCTCACTCGACATTATACATTTCTATTTCTTGCTCCCAACCTGTGAGCTCTTCTTCTTCCTCTTGTGTATTGACTGCTTCTGTTGCTAACCTGCAAAGACCATGACCCTTAACCATGAGAACTAGTTTGATGTCAAGAGCATATTCTTTTAACCCGGTCATCCAGTTCACCCTTCTCTCACTTAGCTCTTGTTGAACAAGAAATGATATGACTATTGGGTGTGGAATAAAGTTAATATCATGATTTTTCAATAAATAGGGTCTGAAGTGCTTCATCGCCTTGTATATAGCATAATAATCTTTTTCCACGGCAAGATAGTTGAGCTTTGGTCCTTCCAGGCTTGCGCTCAAGAAAGAGATGGGTCACTCATTGTTCAACTTGTCTTTTTGAGCAAGTACAATAGTGAGAGAAATGTCAGAAGAAAATGTGTAGAGAAAGTGAGCAAGTGCTATTGCTTGCTTTATACGGGAAAATGCTTCCTTTTCCCCTTTTCCCCAAATATAGCATGTGTCCTTCTTGATCATCTCCTATATAGGCTTGGTGATATGAGCATAGTCGGAGATGAACTTTATGAGGAAATTGATCTTCCCTAAGAAAAACTGCATGGCTTTCTTATTTATGGGATGGGGAATCTTCATGATTGTCTAAACTCTATCTGGATCTACCTTGATCCCACTGTTAACGATAATGTGTCCAAGAAGGTTACCCTCGAACAGTGCAAAGATTATCTTCTTGGGATTCAAGGATGTCCATATTGCCGACATCGCTCAAAATTTTTCTTGAGTGTAGGTTTTAGCCCCTTACAGAAATTACCTGCATAGGAATTCTAAAACACATAAAATAAACAGCGTGAGAGCATAACACATAAAACACATATACACAAACATTTTACCCTAGATCCCAAAACCGGGACTACCAGATTGATTGTTCATTATATTCCTTTCACTATTACAATACATATATATACATGTTGAAGCATCCAATACCATGGACCGAAAACCATCGCACCCAAAACCATGTGTGAAAACCATGCACAAAAACATAGGTAGGTTCGCCCCACCTAATATAGGGTCCAAAAAAACATTTCCCTGGGGAAATTCCCTGGACCCCGTAGAGGGGGGCTATGCGCCCCTCTCAAACCCCCTATGACCCCCCCGCTGCGCAATCAGCGCAATGAAGAGGCGACTTCCCCCCCCCCAACTAGGGGTGCTAGTCGTGGAAAGAATATAACACAACCCAACATTCTCCCACCTGTTGTTTTCTTTCCACAAGGGGCCACAGGAGAGCTTAGTCATTTATCCAGCCCTGCAACACCCATTGTTTCTCTACACCAAGGGAACATCTCAGAGCTCACAGATTTTGTCAATGTATTTGCAGTATTCTTCAAAGTGTCCAACTTTACCAGCAACACATTTTTTCCTTCTATCATATCCCTCACAAAGTGATACTGAACATCAATGTGCTTTTTCTTTGAATGATAAGCAAGGTTCTTTGCCAAGAAAATTTCACTTTGGCTATCACAGTCTATCCTTATAGCTCACTGCACTAACCCCATACTTGAACACAATCTCTACAGCCAAACTGCTTCCTTGATTGCATGAGTGGCTGCCATGTATTATGACTCTGTAGTTGATAATGCCACTACAAATTGTTTCTTACTAATCCAACTGACTGCTCCTCCAAATAGGTTAAACACATATCCACTTGTATATCTTCTTTGATCCAGATCTCTAGCCGAGTCTGCATCAACAAAGCCACAAATATCCAAAACTCTACACAATGCTGGTCTTCCTTGGTAGCACAAACCATAATCACTAGTGCCACACAAATACCTGAAAACCCACTTCAATGTTGTCCAATCCTCCTTCCCTGGTTTTTACATAAACCTGCTCAATACTCCTACTGCATGTGAAATGTCTGGTCTAGTATAGACCATCGCATACATCAGGCTACCGACTGCACTTGCATATGGAACACAGGACATGTCCTGTTCCTCTTCTTGTGTCTTGGGACATTGTTTATAAGAAAATTTTACACCTACAGGAATAGGAACCTTCACTGGTTTACTATCCTTCATATTAAACCTTTGCAATATTGTCTCAACATACTAACTCTAGTTTAACCAGAGCTTCCTCTTTGCCCGATCTCTTTTAATTTACATGCCCAAAATATAGTTTGTATCACCAAGATATTTCATGTCGAATTTGGAGGAAAATTGGGTATTCAAATCATGGATAATTTATTTGTCATTTCCAACCAACAACATATCATCCAGATACAATACAAGCTAAATAACAGAGTCACCAATTAACTTAAAATACACACAATGATTTGCTTTGCTTCTGGTGAAGCCAAGTCCCCGTATAAATGTATCAAATTTCTGATACCACATCCTTGGTGACTGTTTTATCCCATACAGAGACTTCTTTAACTTGCATATCATTTCTTTCTTACCCTTCACCGAAAAGCCTTTAGGTTGCTTCATGTAGATCTCTTCCTTCAGATCCCTGTGGAGAAATGTTGTCTTCACACCCATCTGTTCTACCTCCAAATAAAAAGCAACATCAACAAATAAAAGTAATCTAATAGAAGCTACCTTGGCAACAAGAGAAAAAATATCATCAAAATCAATTCTTGGCACCTGGGAATAACCTTTTGCTACCAATCGTGCTTTGTATTCTCCACCTTTGCTTATGCATTTGTCTTCTTCTTGAACACACATTTGCTGCCAATGGGTTTCCTTCCAGCTAGCAACTTCACCAGATCCCAAGCCTCGGTTTTGTGCAAAGATGCCATTTCATCAACCATGGCCTCTTTCTAGAGTTTACCATCCTCTGAATCTACCGCTTCCTTCACAGTTATGGGATCATCATCAATAATAGATAATAAAAAAATTTGAATAGAAAGCAGACAGACTATACCTTTCTGCCTGCCTTCTTTCTTGAACTGATCTTCTCACAACCAGGGTTTGTGGCTCTTCATCTTCTGATTCCTCTTCTATTGTACAGTCTGATTCTTCCTCCTTTAGCTCAAACTCTATCTTCTCAAGTTCCTTTGATGGAACTTCATTTTTAATAACATTTTTCACCTCTTTGAACATCTCATCTCAATTGTACACAACCTTCCTTGTTAGTGGGTTCCAAAGCTTATAACCCTTTAAACCATCCTTATACTCAATACAGATGCACTTTTCAGATTTACTATCCAACTTTGTTCTTTTCTCCTTTGGAACATGTACATATGCATCACATCCAAATACCATTAGATGTGAAAGAGGTGGTTTCTTACCAGTCCATACCTCTTGTCGAGTCTTATCCTCCAACGTTGATGAAGGTGATTTTTTGACTAGGTAACATATTGTCTCCACCACCTTTGCCCAGAATTCCTATCCTAACCTGATGCCACTGAGCATGCTTCTTTCCCTTTGCATCAACGTCTTGTTCATTCTTTCTACAACTCAATTTTTCTCAGGTGTGTATGGAGTAGTCTTATGTCATGCTATACCACAATTCTTACAGAATTCTTCAAATTCCTTGCTGTAAAACTCTCCATCGTTATCTGTCCTCAACACCTTTATCTTCTTCTCTGTTTAGTTTTCCACCAAAGTCTTAAATTTTTTAAACCTGTCAAAGACTTTAGATTTCTTCTTGAGGAAATATATCCATGTATTCCTTGGGAAGTCATCTATAAATGATACATAGTACACAAACTTACCCAGTGATGGAACTTTCATAGGTCCAAACACATCACTGTGCACAACCTCTAATATCTGTTTCGCCCTCTTACCACCAGAGGGGAAACTCACCCGATTCTACTTCCCATAGACACAATTTTCACAGAAATCAAAATCTAGAGAGCTATTAGTCATACCTTTACCATGAATTATTCGAAGGCTCTTCTCTCCAATATGTGCAAGCCTTTGATGCCATAGCATGGTCTTTTCTCCAAAGACCACTAGATTTTCTGCTCCACTTTTAGGAACCACGGAACTGTTGCACCCATCAATAATCGTGCTACCTTGTAGCTTGTACAAAGTTCCAATCCAAACTCCCTGTGCCAATACCAGTGCTCCCCGAACGATCTTGCGGGTATATTTCTCGAACACTATTTTTACACCTTCATCATTTTGCTTGCTTACATAAATTAGATTTCTAAGTAATGCAGGAATATGCAGAATAGCTAGAAGTGTTATAATCCTTCCATCTTGCAACTTCAACTTGAATTTTCCACGACCAACAATTTTAGCCTTCCTGTCATCCCCCAAGAAGACATCACCACCATCATATTTCTCATACTCGTGGAACCACTCTCTATGGGGAGTGAAGTGAAAGGATGCACCTGAGTCAATCAACCATGCCTCATGATCGACATGTGTACTTGAAGAAGCCAAGTACACATCCCCACCTTCATCTGAGGTGGTTTTTGCCTCTATAGAAGGAGCATCATCAGATCCATTTCCTTTGTCAAGAGCTTTAGATTTACAGTCCCTTTTGTAGTGCCCTTCGTTTCCGCATTTCCAGCACACCACCTTTACAGGTTTTCCTGGAGATTTAGATATCCCTCTAGATTTATATCTCTCACTCGATGACCTATTTTTGTTTCTTTCTGGGACCATCCTCGTACAGAAAAGGCATCACCATTCTGAATCTCCATATTTTTCCATCTCATCTCCTCCGTCAGCAAGGATGAGACTATTTCATCAAACTACAAGGCAGTTGTATTTCTACCTATTGCAATAACCAGACTATCCCATGAATCTGGTAGAGAGCACAACAAACTGATGCACTTATCTTCATCTAAAATTTTAATATCAATAGATAATAACTGACTTAACATAGTATTAAATGCGTTCAGAATCTCTGTCACTGAGTCTCCATCTTTCTTCCTTAGGTTATACAAATTTTTCCATAGGAACAGTTTCTTCACTAGAGACTTAGATTGGTACAAAGTTCCAAACTTGTCCCACAAAGCCTTCGTCGTAGCTTCCCCTGATAGATTCAACAATATTGAATTTGAGACACACAATTGTATTGTTCTCTTTTCCTTCTGATCTAGCTTCTTCCATTCTTCATCGAACACTCCGGTTGGTTTAGTACCCAGAGCTATCGGGATCCAATGATCTTTATCCACCAACAGATCCTCTATCTTTAGTTTCCACAACTCAAAACTTTGACCATTAAATTTCTTGATCTCTATCTTTCCACTGCTTGCCATCTTCTTTCACCACCAAAATTGATCCCACAGATCTCCCATTGAATAAGGTTTACCACAAGCCAGAGCAAAACCCCTCAGCAATAAAGGCGTCCCCTTGAAGCCAAAACACCTCTGATACCAAATGTAGGTTTTATGTGAAAACCATGCACAAAACCATAGGTAGGTTTGCCCCACCTATTATAGGGTCCAAAAAAAATATCCCCGTGGCACTACCACAGACCTCGTAGAGTGGGGCTACCTGCCCCCCTCAAACCCCATGGATAGGGGGGGACTGCCGCCCCCCTACTTCGCAATCGACGCAACGAAGGGGGGGCTCCCTCCCCCCTCTAACCCCCCGATTAACTAGTGGGGCTATTCATGGAAAGAATGTAACACAACCCAACATTTAGATGGCAGAGATGGTCTGACTGCTGTATTAAGGACACTGTGACATCATCGAGTTAGACCACTACTCTGTCCAATAAGCCCAGAGAAGGCGATGTCCATTGCGTGCTGAAATTGCACTTGCAATAACTAGCCCAAATGACATTCTGCGAAATGTGAACATACCCCACTTAGTACGAAATGTAGTTTTGAGTGTATTAGGATCTACTACCAGAACCTAGTTATAACCAGAAAAAATTTCAAGCAAATAAAACATCTATGCTCGAGATATTGTGTTCAATATATGATCCATGGATGACACTGGGTAGTTGTCCTTGTCCAAGGCGTGATTGAGGTTGCAGAAATCTACACACAGGCGAATATCACGAGACTTCTTCCTAACAGGGACTAAGTTGGACACCCATGTCAAATGTCGCACTTTATAGAGGATCCAAGCATCCAACAACTTGGTTAGTTCTTTCTGTATAAGGGGCTCAAGTGTTGGATGAAGTTTCTTCTTAAAAGGCTTGGCCCATTTTTTGATCGGTATTATGTGCTGGATTATTCACATGTCATATGTCTTAAGGTCATTGTACATCCACGTGAATACATCACGGTACTGCTTGAAGAGGTGGATAAAATATTGTCGCTCTTCTGGTGTACAACAAGTACCGAGATTCACGTACTTCATATTTTCTTATGTTCCTAGATTGATCTTTTCATGCGACAATGTAGAGTTGTAGGTCTTAACATTCGTAGTTCCTTGAAAACATTTCTACAAGTAATACAACTTCTCCAGTGGTACCACACCCTTGGGGATGAGGTTGCCTTTTCTTGTACTAGCTTGGTCCTACAAATTCTTCTCATGCTCATCCTTGGCTATCACTGCTTCCTTGAAGACATCAACGTCTACAATGAAATGCAGTATTTGTTGATCATCATCAAAAACGCATAAGATAGTGATGTTTTCTAGGATAGATGGGTTATATAAAATCTTAATAGAAAAAATTTCCCTTAACGGTAAAATCTTAGTAGTTGTGTTTGCCAAGGCATCTACAGTTGCATTACGCATTCTTAACACTAAAATAATATTAAAATTGTGGAAATGAGAAATGGGTCACCATACCTCTTGTTGATAACACTTAAGATGAGGCGACACACAATGTATAGTGTTATGTACCTGACGCACCACGATTTCAGAGTCACCTACCACTTTCAGAATACCAACCTTCAGGTTACTTGCTTTGTGTAAGGCCAAGACAAGTGCTTCATACTCTGCAGTGTTGTTCATGCACTCGAACTCCAAGCGACTAGAGAGCAGATGTTTCCTTTGTAGTGGGTCTATTAAAACACAATCGGCTTGAGAGCCCTCCTACATGGTCAAACTACATGGTCAACATATCATCTGTACAGGAACTACTTACCACACTAGTACCACTACTACTAGTGCTACTACTACTTACTGTACAAGTCTCGTTTTCTCTAGTTGGGCATGGGAGGATGCCTAAATGTGTGTCTGGCGGGATAGGGGATGGCTCTGCAAGATAAAACCCAACTTGTGTCTCTAGAAAGAAATTATCGACCATAAGTTTTGTGAAAGCCAATGACTCATTTTCTCCATTCAATGGAGTCATTTCGTGCTTCATGTATCTTTCTGCCAACACTCAAATATGGTTTTTTCTGCCCTTATACAGAAGCCATAAGTGTGACTAGTGAGTGGAAAAGTATCCTTGTAGCTTGCTTGACTAGTCTCTACTGAGAAATACCCTGTATGCTTCCGGGATGTCCATAATTACAATATTGATGGATTGATGAAATCACTCACTAGATAATCACATCCCTGAGTTCACCAATTTCTAGCACACAAGTTTTGTCCAGTTGGATGATCTGTGCACTTGTCTTACACCATTCAACATTGATCTTGTTGGTGATGGAGAGTGGCATGACATTGATCGATGCACCGGAATCAACCAAGAAGTTGTGAACATTTATGTCAAATATTTCAAGTAATAACAAGAATGGTGGGCAGAGTGAGTTTGCCTCCTCCATAAGGAGTGCGTTAAGAAAATATGTGAGAGTATCAAGAGACTTACTAGATCCCTTTTTTGAAGAGGTGGCTTGACCAGTAAAGGTTTCACCAAGTGCTGGTAGAAGAATGTCCTATTGACTTGTGATTTTTGTATGTTCAAACAGAGAGATATTTGCATGAGTCTTCTTCATGTCTTCTACAATGTTATAATATATTGCGGGAAGACTCACTGAGGTATCCGAGGGTAAAATCGATTCATGATTTTTGGTGGGATGGTTTTCTATTTGCTCCTTGGGGAAAAACTTTTCGTTGAAGTTGTATTCTCGGACATTCCCTGAGTGTTTTGTGTTGAGTTGACTGGAGGATCCAATTTCCTTAACATATCTTGTCTTATTTTCTTATTTTGTATCTCAATCACAGTGGTGGCCCCTTGACTTCTAAATTTATATCAATTATTTTGCTATGGGGTTGGACCGTCACTTGTAGGCTCCTTATCAATGGTGGTCTTATGGGTTGTGAGAGAATATTGATACATTTTTACTACATGAATAGTGCTTGGAGCTTCATCAGCAGTAGAATCTTATTATTCTTCATTGTTAGGCCTAGCCTGCTCATCAACCATGAGGGTGCTAGACAACTATGCAGCCAGACTGCTCATTCCATGATTGCATCCTGGGCATCTTATTTCCGAATGGGGTTCATGGTGAAACATGCAGTGAATCTGTAGCTATTTTCTCAAGGTTCAGAGCCAAGTTAGAGCTCTACACATATTTGGCCTGTTGGTTGTTGTTGTTGCTACTATTGAAATCTACATTCCTCTTTTGCGAGTACCTCGGGGGCTTGCTTCTCACGGTAGTCTCAATTTTCCTATGTTTAAGTTTGGTCACTTTGGTAGTGAGGGAATTGATGAGACGCATAATGTTCTCAATATCACATGCTTCCTTTTCCTTAGCCTTTCTCATCGAGTTCTGGGAACTCTTACCCTTGCCTTTAGCGTCCTTAGTGGGTTCATCATCAGTGATGACTCCAATAGTGCGTATGTCTTTCTCCACGGAAAAATCCTCTTCATAATTTTATGTTAATGGTGGTTTTTAAGCTCGCTTGATGAACTGCGTAATATTGGTTGGCAGGGCAGAAGTGTAGTAGTTGACGATGATGGATTCGTGAGGTTTAGTGTAGTTTGTGAACTTGTTCAAAATACGGTTGAACCTTTGATTGAAATCTTTGACATTTTCTTTTTGCACCATCTTGAGACTACCCAACTCCTTTAGTAACATGGTAGGGGTCTTGTCTTCAACAAACTTCTCAAGAAATATCCTTTTGAATACCCAAAAAAATTGTATGGACTTCGGAGGAAGGTTGTGGTACCATATAACTACTCTTCTATCCAAGGTACATGGAAACAGTCTACATGCAGTGTCATCATAAAATACCTCGAGTGTCTGCAGAAGTAGGTAGAAAGCGTCTAAGTGATCTTTTGCCTTCACTATCTTGTCAATGTCATATTTCATTAACAAATTATCTACAGCATCTCAGTATCTTGTGAAGGACACCCGGAAGTGCCAATGGGCCCCAAGTCATCCAATCCACATTTTGGTCTGCCATGTTGTCCTCTTCTGAATCTGATGATTCCTCTTCTAAATCTGTTGGTTCCTCCTCTTCTTCTACTCCTACTTCGTTTCCTTCGCCTCTGTCTTCTCCACCGGAACTTGAACCTGAGAGTAAGAGGTTGTCTTCTTATTTCGAAAGAGCAGGGGATCCTCTTCTTTTTCCACAACTTCTGCTAACTTGTCAAGACTGGAAAATATTGCTTTTTTGACTGATGTAACTAATACTATTGTGGGGGTAGTCTTATGCTTCTTTTGAGAGTATGGAAGAGTGTATACTCCCAAAATCAGCCTAAAAACTTTTGCAAATTTATGGGTGATGGGATAGACATCCCAACTTTGATTGTATGAGATTTCACATTCAGGTCTAGGCATTGAGAAATTACCAAATTCAGAATTGCAAGTAGGTGAGAGGGAGTGAATGTTATTGTTTTGACCAAAAAATGGATGAGTGGGGTCGATGGGACAATCAACAATAAATTACTGATGACCCTTCTTCTAGTGGCATAAATGTTGACGATGTTGGATTTGCTAGCATTCATGGGATCTCCCTGATATGAGGTCCCAATTAGACCTCACACCATTTGGTGTAGGAGTCCCATGCGGTATGATGACCCAATTTCCGTATACTTCGAGCTTTTCCTCAACTCTTGTTGTTCAACACATGAGAGTTTTACACTGGTACCTTTGAAAAGAAAGGTGAGTGTGCCTGGTTAGTGTGCAACATAACTGTGTCTAGGTTCTCTTACTGCAAAAGGGGGAGAAGTGATCCTCTAAGTGAGAGGTAATAGTACTGTTAGTGTCGGTCTTGAAAGCCCTCCATCAATGATCAAAGCTATTTGCATTTGCATTAGTAGGTGTCTCATCAGTGTCAAAGTTTGCATCCCATTAGGCATGCCATAACCCTGACGGAGGAGCTGGTCAATTCATACCCCTCTTGGCTTTGCTGGATCAGGTCATATCAGTCATTGAGTTTTTCAAGCTTGTCTTGATGTGTCTTAATGTCAAAATTCTAGGTCTAGGGTTTTGGTCATTTGTCTCTGCAAGGTCGTGTCTCTGAAAATCCTTGAGTCCCCACCAAGCCAGAGGGAGGATGGTAAACATGTTCCTTTGATATTTTCATCATATATAGTTCATTTCTAACCTTGGATTTAAAAACTCTGTTTTTAAAGCCAAGGTCATGATAAATTTTGTAAAAAGAATAAATTTCCAAAAAGATTTCAAAAAGGCAGCAATAACCCTGGTCCCCTTGCCACAATCCTTCAGATGATCTACCTGCAAAAAGAATCAAGTCAAAGCACTCAAAAAGTCAACTTCAGGATAAAGGAAACCAAAAAATCAGTGTTTTAAAAAAGTGTCAAAATAGACTTTATAAAGTGGGTTTATAGATGAAATTTTTTCAAATGAAGATTATAAAAGGTCATATTCCCTCCTTTCACTCTCATTGTGCATTTCAAAGCTTGCAAGAGAGGTTGTGAGAGAGTGATTGGAGAAAGGGCGAAATTACAGTGATTTCGGGCAGTTTGGAGGTGCGCAACCCGTTCAAGGAGGTGAGCGACCTGTTGGGCAGTGCGCGACCCGTCCAGACCCTTCCCGCAGTGCAAATTTACTACGGGCGCGACCCGTTGGGCGGTGCGCGACCCGTTGGGAAGCCTGCGCGACCCGTTCAGCTGTTTGCATTCAAACTTCAAACAAATTCCTCAATTTCCCTTCAACTCTTCTCAATCGGTCGAGGTAGGCTCTTTATGCATGGTTTTCAAGATTGGTGGTGAATGTAAGGTTGTGTGTTATGATTCTAACCTCAAAAAATTGCAAATGAATGGATTGATATGGCTGCAATGTTCATGCCCAAATAGTGTTAGGGTTTATGATGTTTCAAGTTGTTTTTTCCCTTTGGTTGATTTCCTTTCCCTTTCCTTTTACCCACACTCATATACACTTTTTTTTTTCCCATGATTATTTTATCAATGACATACAAATCCCCTTCCCATCCCTAAATCACTAAAACTACAAACCCTACCCCTCTCCCAAAGTATCAAAAACAAAACAAAGTGAAACCCTAAATCCCCTCTACCATATACATGTAAAAAGCAAAGAAAAGATTCATGTGAAAACAGTAGCCAATATTGGTGAATATATCAGCAAATTTTGTATATGGTTTCCCTATTTCCCTATTGATACATATATGCATATGTGCTCATGTTCACTTATATGTATGTTTTTCCCATATGTAAAACTCTTTGCAAAGGATTTCCCTTATAAAATGTGTTCCTATATGAATATGATTTGCAAAGCTTCCCTTAAAAACTCCCTGTTGTTGTTATACATTCCCATTCCTTGTTAAAAAATTCCCTCCCCTAACATTTCCCTCATGTTTGGTTCCCCTTGAAACAACATAGATTTCAACACTTTTGCAGGTAGAGACAGCAGTTTAGTTTGTCCACTTTGCTCCAAAACCATGTCAGAAACCGAAACTTATGAGCAAAGTGATGACCATTCATCATCTACAGAGGTTGAGGAACAGAGGAGGCCTCGTAGAGGAGGTAAGGGAGGACATCATAAGCGGGAAGAGCCTACTTCTTTGGTAGAATTACAGGCCTGTCCTTTGGCAGTGAATTGCTTCCAATACATGTCTTGCTATCAGTTTTGTGAGAGGATCTCTCAGATTCAGCATCATAGAGAGTTGGCCCGCTTGTTTGTCTTACACCTCCATGATGGACATGTCACTCTTGCAGGGGTGAACTTCACATTGACACCTGAGGTGATCTCAGAGGCTACAGGGATACCAAATGTGGGTGAGGTGTGGCCTAAACGCAGATTACTTGATTTTGTTCACTTTGAGCCCTATGTCCGGCCATCATTTGTGAGACTGTTGACGGGTGTTTTCCCATTCAGATTTCTCCGGAGCGAGTATGCTCCCCTCATGAGACTTATCATGCATTATTTTACCTGTGAGGGCAGATTTTCACAGGTGTATTCATATCACATTCGCCTGTCGATGCATTTCACCCGGGTGAGGATGATGAACCTCCCGGTCTTCTTGTTTCATAACATTCAGAGGATGGTGCCCATGTTGCAAAGGAAAACCCCGGCTCTGCAGTACAAGAGCCTTTGTCACTATGGTTTGATCCAGCTCATAGTCTCTCATCAGTTGACTCAGCAAGGCATCTCATGGGAGGAGTTCATCTCCCGTGAGTTTTTCACAGTGCCACCTCAGCCACATCAGGAGGCCATTCATGAGGAGGGTGGACCATCTCAGCAGCCTGGTGCTCCCGTCACCTGACATGTCAGCTCCACTCCTTTGGTCACCTATCAGAAAGGCCCAAGGGCCTTATTTGCAGCAGCTAGGCGAGTACTATCTCCACAGCAGGTGGAAGGGGTCTCGCCTTCATCTTCAGATCAGCGAGTGTTATCTCCACATTAGGTGGAAGGGGCCTCTCTTTCTTCACCAGCACAGGTACTGCAGAGGGGCAAAGAGCCCATGATTCATGAGGATCCGGTGATTGATCTCGAGGCCAGTTCTCCTAGCCAAGAGGCAAAGGAGATCATTCAGCATCTCAGGGCCGAGAATGATGTTTTGCAGCGGAGACTCGAGGGTGCCCAATGGACCATCACTTATCTAGAGCAGCGGAACACACAGCTAGAGGAGGAGAAGGCGCTTGATGAGCTTTGGAGGATTCGTAGTGACCGAGTCCTAAGCCGTAGGAGGCCCGGTGATCCATTGCCTGCTGACCGGGAGTCATTGCTCATTCAGGAGAATGCTCACTTGGAGAGGCTGTTGGCTAAGGCCAACCAAGAGAAAAAGTTGCTAAGGAACATGAAGAATCATTATTGGGCGAGGATGCATGTTTGCAAGGAAAAGATGAAAATGTTCCAAAGGAGGTTGTCCGAGGCTCTTAGGCGGAAGAAGAAAACCAACCCACTCCGTATCTTGGCTGAGGCATCCCTCAAGGATCAAGGCACTCATTAGCATCAGCTACAGCACAAATCCCAAAAATTTTTGAGAATTTTGAGAATTTTGGGTAATTTTGGTATTTTTGGGAAATTTACAAGTTTTGGCTTCTCAACGGTTCTCATCCCCGGTGAGACCCTTTGTCATCGTAGCTCTGTTTTGCAAAAACTCAGCATTTCTAGATTTTTCATGCAAAGTTACACATGCCTATGGATGTACTTGAGTTTTTATGGAGTTTTGGGCCTCCAAAAGGTCAAAATACAGCCAAATTTTGACTTTCTGCCCCTTTTTTGAGCTGCAGAAGTAGTCTTGGGAGAATTGACTTTTGGCTAGGCAAATAACCTCCAAATCCAAAAATTCTAGTTGGTTGGAAAGTAGACTCAGAGACCTTTCCAACGAGCTATCCTGCACCTCATTCTAACACCGGGAAGGCCTCCAAACAGGGCTCCAAAGTGTGCAACCTGTTGAGGAAGATGTGCGCGACCCGTTGAGGGAACTTTGCCAGATTTGACCATTTCAGCCCAGAAAACGCAGTTTAGCTCCAGTTTGACTTTCTGAGGTGGATGGTGATCCTCTTGACTGTACTTGCGGCACTTTTTGGATACTTTTACTCTTGTTTAACTCTTCTAGAAGATTCTTGCATGTAAAGGGTAAAAATTGAATGTATTAACTGGTTTCCAAGTTTATAGAGGCAAGTTGTTTTGACTGCCTATTTTGTAGTGCTTAGTTTAGAAGTGGTTCAAACAGCTCCTAGGATAGTCAGCTCGACCCATGGAGGCAGGGAAAGAGGTTAGATCATCTATATTATGTACTTTCTTGCTCATTTTCATGGTTGGACTCTTGAGGGAGAAGCTATCATTGTATTATCACTTGTATCTCTGCAATTTTTGGCTAAGGAAGACCAGGGTTTTGCAGTAATCTTTGGGATTCTTGTGGATTCATGTGTTGATGGTGTGTTTCTTCATGTTCTTGTAAGCTTTGTTATGTGATTCATTTCCTTTCTTTACTACTGCACATTAAACAAATGAAGTGTTAAAGTATGAATTCATGCTAGCCATGCTCTGCTTTTAAATTTGTTTAATTTCAATGTTTTCTTCTGTCTAAAGAGAATTCAAAGTGATTGTTTGCTCTCTTTAGCTCCTCACCTTTCATTCCTCACCATTTATTTCAGTTAAAGGCATCAATACAGGCTCCTACCTCGCCCCAAAGACCCCCCTGCAAAAAACTGTGTCAAATCCCCGCACCCTAAATTGCAGCTCCTCAATTTGCCACCAAAAACACCCAAAAACCCCCAAAATCAACTTACTAGCCTAATATCAGTGTTAAATTGTTGGTCATCTCATCCTATTGGAAATCTACCGAGATTGACCGGAGAGAGCCTTCTCCTGCCCCGTAGGGCTAGCTACGAGGCTGAATGGTTTGATGTAGCCTTGAGGTTTGCCTTTCTCAGCCTGAGGTGAAATTTCACGCGCTAACATACTGGCGACCATACTAGGGAGAAAATCTAATTTCTTGTTCATAGACGTGTTATTTCATAAGTCTTAGACGGAGCCTGAAGTTACGCCAGGTAGCCTTCGAAAACGCTTTTGTTTTACATCAGCGCAAGTAGATAAACGTTGCTTCAGTCAATCTTCGTGAGCTTGTGAGCATAGCGCTTCTTTGACATATTATCCCCATGTATTTGTTAACTGTGAGCCGTGGATGATAGGTTGAGAGTTTTCATAGGGTGAATGCTTTTTCTTTCCTAGTTATTTTGAGAAAACAAGCTGGCTACAGATCCTAGACCCATTTTCAGATCTCATTCATGCCCAGCTATTTTTGATTATCTTGAAGATTTAGATTTTGACGAAAGCTTTGAGTTGTCTCTGTTTAAAGCTAAGTCTGAAAGTGCGCTCGATTCTCTAGTTCTTGACCCTGATTTTGCAGTTGTTATTGAGTTTGAGAGACATAATAAATTGGTTGAAAATTTCATTTTAAGACATCTTCAGTCAAGTGTTCAAGCCACTACCCTTGCTAATTTTGTTGAGAGTATCTCTGATCACATTGGATCTACTATCACGGCTCACGAAGAGCCTTACCCTCCTTATGTTGCAGTTTCACCTATATTCACCTATCCTGAATCAGCAGTCGGTTCTCCTCCTTCGTCTCCCACACCTCCCACTCCTCCAACTCCACAAACTACACCTCCTCTTATAATAATCCCTGCTATCACAGCTCCTCCACTTCATACACATCCTACTCCCCCACCTAGAGCAATGGCTGCCCAGTTTTCCCCATTGGTTTTACCTGCAAATCTTCATGATATGCCAGATGATTATCAGAGTAAAATCCCCATGTTTGATGGCACTCCACAAAGTATTACAGCTCAGCAACATATCGACAAGATGACCACATTTTTTGATCTATATGAGTTAGATGAAGAGGATGTTACCATGCGGTTATTCGTGCAAACATTTTCAGGAGAAGTTAGAAAATGGTTCAGAGGGTTGACAGCAAACAGCATTACTACTTTGTAAGCACTTCAGAATCAGTTTTTAGATCGGTGGGAAATCAGAAAGGATCCGCTTCAAATCAATGCCGAATACAACAACCTCAAGCGTAATCCGGGTGAGTCAGTTCAAGATTACATAATCAGATTCAATACAGTTTATAATGCTATTCCCGATGATTTGAGGCCATCTAGAAAATTAGCACTTCTTAAGTTCCCGTATGGTTTTGATCCGGAGATGGCTTATTCATTGAGAAATAGAGATCCGCCTACCTTGGAGGAGATGCAGAAAATTGCTATCAGCGTTGAGGCAAATTTGAATGACAAAAGAGCAAGGATGAAGGCGGAAAAGCGAGTTACAATCAAAGAGGAAGCATCCACATCAAATCAGGTTCTTGAGCAGATAAAGAGGGCACTTGAAAAGATGACTATTGGCAAGCCGGAGCCTCAGATTCGTAATCCCAATTTCAGAGGTCAACCGCAGCAACAATATAGAATCAAGCAGCGTGAAACAAAGGCACAAGACACGGCAGTTCAGCAGCAAATGAAACCACCTTTTCAGCAGAATTTTGTTAGTCAAGAGTCTGAAGATGAGGGTGATAATGTTGGCGAGGAAAATCATTTCTTCACCCCTGATGATATGCCCACATATATCACGGAAGAAGATGAGTTGGTGAGTAATTCTGTCTTTCCCCAAGATGAGCATTATATTTTGTCAAGCGATACAATACTTGAAGAAGAATCTGAAGAATATCAAAGAGGGTACTTGAATGCATTATCAGCGCAGCAAGGACAGCAAAGGCAATTGAGAAGCCGAACCATTCCTATAAATCCCGTGCAGAAAAGGAAAGACATTGCAGCAAAGAATGATTCAGTTTCTTCAAAAGGTAAAGACATAGTTGGTCCTTCAACAATTCCATCATCACCAGCAGCTAAGGTTGACCAGCCATCAAATGCACCAAAGGATAAAGCTGAGAAAAGAGATAATCCGGCAAAGGAAGGTGAGAAGTTTCCAGTTTTCAGTTTGGAGAATGAAATTGCAAAGTTGAAGATATCTATTCCTTTAACGGAGGTCATGAAAAACACCACTTACCGAGGCCAAATTTCCAAGTTGCTGAATTTTGATCCAATGCTAGACATGGTGAATGTACAAGATGATCAGCCGGAGTTAATCTTTGGGCCAGCTTTGAATGGTGAGTCTCCCGAGAGTGATATTCCTCCATTTTATATCAGTTTGCGATTGCATGAGTTTGTGCTGCACAATGCTATGTTTGACTCGGGAGCTTCACATAATTTGATGCCGAAAACAATCATGGAGAAGCTGGGGCTTGACATCACAAGGAAGTATCATGATTTGTATTCGTTTGATTCCAGCCGGGTAAGATGCATTGGCCTGCTCAAAGACTTAGTGGTGAGTTTAGATCAAATTCCAGCGAAGAATGTTTTGATGGATGTGGTGGTGGCGGATATCCCTCCACGATTTGGCATGTTGTTGTCGAGGTCATGGGGAGCAAAACTCAAAGGTACAATTCAGCTTGATTTTTCATATGCTTCGATTCCAGTTTTCGGTCAAACGAGGAAGTTATATCGAGAACAAAAGATGAAATACATGATCACTAGTAAGGAAAAGCCCGTAAATCATCCTGTAAATTATGTACAGACAGATTTAGAATCTTTTGTTTTGTTTGCGGAAAATTTCAATGAGGTAGATAGTCAGTTAGTTCAAGTAGAGGATATACCAGACATTTCAGAAAATTTCAGAGAAGTTTTGAGAAAGGAAAGTGAAGAAAGGTCTGCTGTCATAAAGCCAAATGCAGAAATAAATGGGCAGCAAGCAGAACATGAAACAAAATCAGATTTTCAGCATTTAGAAGATGATGAAGAGGGTCTTTGGACCATGGATTTTGATGGTGCAGTGGGCAGCGATGGTGCTGGTATTGGTGTGTGGATTCGAAGCCCATTCTCAGCCCAAGATCAAGTTCCAAGCAAGGTACGAGTATGTTCTTACAAATTGGCATTTGATTGTTCGAATAATGAGGCAGAATATGAAGCTCTTATTGCTAGTTTGAAAATCCTTCTGAAGTTAAAGGCAAAGAAAATAGCAGTATATGGCGACTCCGAACTAGTTATCAAGCAAGTGAAAGGTGAATTTCAGGCCAAACATCCTCGCATGAGAGCTTATAGAAATGTTGTTTTAGATATCTTGAAAAGATTTTCTGAACATACTTTGACATGTGTGCCCCGGATTCAAAATGGTGTTGCGGATGCATTGGCTAAGGCAGCAAGTAATCTGAAAATACCCATGAATTCCAACAACAAGTTCGAGATATATGTGAAGCATCATCCTACAGTTCCAGATAACCAAAGGTGTTGGCAAGTGTTCCAAGATGACGAAGAAATCAAAGATTTTCTGCAAGTTAAGGGTAAGTTCGAAGACATTTCAATAGACACGGAAGCTGAAGGAGTGAATCAGATGGATGTATTGCAGCTTAAGGACAATCACATTCCAAAAGGATTGATTCCTTTAGAGGAATTGTTTGATCAGGATGATGTGGCCCGCAAGCCAACTTTGAGGCCAACGGACGAAGGAGTTGAAGATGTGAACCTTGGGACAGCTGCGAATCCAAAGATGGTGAAACTTTCAAAAGCATTGCCGCCTAAGGTAAAGCAAGAGTATATCAGATTATTGTCTCTGTATTCTAATGTTTTTGCATGGGATTATTTAGATTTGAAAACTTATGACACAAGCATTATTCAGCATACCATTCGCATAAAGCCAAATCAAAAGCCTTTCCGGCAAAAGTTGAGAAGAATTAATCCTAAATTGCTGCCATTGATTGAGAAGGAAGTCAACAGATTGTATAAGTCCGGAATCATAGTGCCAATCCGGTTTTCCGATTGGATCTCAAACTTGGTGCCCGTGAGGAAGAAAACCGGTGAGATTCTCTTGTGTATAGACTTTAGAAATCTGAACAAAGTGTCATTAAAGGACAATTATCTGCTACCCAAGATGGATCACATATTGCAGCGAGTTGTGGGGGCATCTAGGATGTCATTGCTTGATGGTTACTCCGGATATAATCAGATTTTGGTGCACGAAGATGATCGTGACAAGACAGCATTTACCACTCCATGGGGTACATTTCATTATGCCAAGATGCCGTTTGGATTGAAGAACGTGGGTGCTACATTTCAGCGAGCAATGGACATGGCCTTTGCAAATGAGAAGGATGTCTTTTTAGTTGTTTATCTTGATGATTTGACCGTGTTTTCTAAATCAGATGAAGAGCATTTGTTTCATTTGACTAAGGTGTTTGAAAAGTGCAGAAAATATGGCATCTCATTGAATCCGAAGAAGAGTCTTTTTGCTATGAGTGAAGGCAAGCTGCTAGGCCATATCATTTCTAAAGATGGCATTCGTATAGACCCTGCACGAGTGGAAGAAATTCAACAATTGGAGCAGCCCCGTAGCAAGAAAGAAATTCAGTCCTTTAATGGTAAGTTGAATTTTCTGCGTCGTTTCATTCCCAATCTTGCTGAACATCTTAGAGAGATAACAAATATGTTGAAGAAGGACAGCGAGCTCAAATGGACCGAAGGGGCGGTGAAATCTTTTAATTTGATAAAGGTAATTTTATCTTCAGCCCCAACGTTGATTAGCCCGGATTATACACAGGATTTTATTTTGTTTTCATTCGCCTCTGAGCATACATTGGCAGCCGTGTTAATGCAAAAGAGAGATGGAGTTGAGAGGCCCATAGCTTTTTTCAGCCGCATCATAAGAGACGGAGCGCTAAATTATAATATCATTGAGAAGCAAGCATTGGCCCTGATCAAAGCATTGAAAGATTTCCGAGTTTACATATTGAATTCTCATGTTTTAGCATATGTTCCCAATGCAGTTGTGAAGGATGTTTTAGTGCAAACGGAACCAGAAGGAAGAAGGGGTAAGTGGATTGCGGCACTCTTAGAATATGATGTTGAAATTAAGCCTACCAAGTTAATTAAGGGTCAAGGTCTAGCTAAGTTGATGGCTGAAGCAAACCTTCATGTCCTTGATATAAATTTGATTGCTGCCTTGTCCGATGAAGATGAAGAAAATTCAGTTCTACAGGTGTCCCATATCTTTGTGTCTTCTCCTTGGTATGCTGATATAGTTTATGTGCTTCAAAATTTATCTGCACCTCCTGGAATGCCTAGAAACAAAGCTAGAACATTGAAGCTAAAGGCGGCCAAATTTTGCATTATCAAATCTGCACTTTATTGGAAGGATCCTGGTGGCATCTTGCTGAACTGTTTGGTCGAAGAGGAAGCAAAAACAATAGTAGATGATTTCCATAAAGGTGACTGTGGGGGTCACTTATTTTGGAAGACCACGGCTAATAAGATTTTGAGAGCTGGTTTCTATTGGCCTTCTTTATTTTCTGATGTATATAAAGCGGTAAAGAGCTGTCATGAATGTCAAATTTTTCAAGGAAAACAGAAATTACAGCCATTGCCTCTCAAGCCGGTGGAAATCAGCGCACCATTCCAGCAGTGGGGCTTGGATATTATTGGCGAAATCCACCCAGCATCTTCCGGGCAGCATCGATGGATCTTGACGGCTACAGATTACTTCACAAAATGGATTGAAGCCATTCCCACCCGGCAGGCCACAGATTTGGTAATTATTTCTTTTCTTGAAAATAATATCTTGTCACGTTTCGGCTGTCCACAAAAGTTGATTACTGACAATGCAGTTGCATTCAAATCAAAGAAGTTGGTTGATTTTTGCTATAAATATAACATCAGTTTAGGGCATTCAACCGCTTATCATCCGCAAGGTAATGGGCTGGCCGAATCTTCAAATAAATCTCTAGTGAATATTATAAAGAAATTGCTGGAAATAAACAAGAAGAGCTGGCATAAGAAGTTAATAAATGCACTATGGGCTGATCGGGTAAGTCAAAAGAAGTCAATTGGTATGTCACCTTTTGAAATTGTTTACGGAGTAGATTCAGTGTTTCCTACTTCACTTAGTGTCCCGGTAGCCAAGTTGTTTCAAGAAGCTAGTGGTGAAGAGGATCCTATGCAACGACGGATCAATCAAATGATTCATTTACAGCAGACACGAGAAGAGGTTCACCAGAATTCTCTTAAATTGCAGAAGCGCATAAAGAAAATCTATGACAAAAAGGCCAAAGCAGATGAGTTTCAGATTGATGATGTTGTGTTACGGTGGGATGCCTGCATTGAAGATAAAGGGAAGCATGGAAAATTCGACAACTTATGGAAGGGTCCTTACAAAATTGCAGCATACCGTGGTCCAAATGCTTTCCTTCTCAAAGAAATGAACGGAGATGAATGTCTTGGAGGGTCGGTGAATGGCCGACTGCTCAAGAGGTATCATGCTTGAGCATTTTCTGCTCTGATCACTCTCATTGTAGATACCATTTCATTTTCTTTCTGCAGCAAGTGTGAAGCTGATTTCCATCTTCAGTTTGGGGCCCACGGTGAAGGCTATAATTCTAAAAATGGTGATTAGTTGGAGTGAGTTTTACAAGTTGTTTCATGTCAATTCATTTTCTGTATAGAGTTAGTGAGTTAGTGTCCAAGATAGTCTTGAATTTCAGTCAATTGTCCAAGTCAAATAAAGTTGTTTTCAAGTTGGTCACATGTGAATAAGTTGACTCCATTGCCCAATGACAAAAGCACTGGTCTGCTCTCCCAGAGGTCTGAGGTTCTTGGTACCTCCAAGGAGCTACCATCCCCATTGGAGCCAATGTTAGTGTCGGTCTTGAAAGCCCTCCATCAGTGATCAAAGCTCTTTGCATTTGCATTAGTAGGTGTCTCATCAGTGTCAAAGTTTGCATCCCGTTAGGCATGCCATAACCCTGATGGAGGAGCTGGTCAATTCATACCCCTCTTGGCTTTGCTGGATCAGGTCATATCAGTCATTGAGTTTTTCAAGCTTGTCTTGATGTGTCTTAATGTCAAAATTCTAGGTCTAGGGTTTTGGTCATTTGTCTCTGCAAGGTCATGTCTCTGAAAATCCTTGAGTCCCCAGCAAGCCAGAGGGAGGATGGTAAACATGTTCCTTTGATATTTTCATCATATATAGTTCATTTCTAACCTTGGATTTAAAAACTATGTTTTTAAAGCCAAGGTCATGATAAATTTTGTAAAAAGAATAAATTTCCAAAAAGATTTCAAAAAGGCAGCAATAACCCTGGTCCCCTTGCCACAGTCCTTCAGATGATCTACCTGCAAAAAGAATCAAGTCAAAGCACTCAAAAAGTCAACTTCAGGATAAAGGAAACCAAAAAATCAGTGTTTTAAAAAAGTGTCAAAATAGACTTTATAAAGTGGGTTTATGGATGAAATTTTTTCAAATGAAGATTATAAAAGGTCATATTCCCTCCTTTCACTCTCATTGTGCATTTCAAAGCTTGTAAGAGAGGTTGTGAGAGAGTCATTGGAGAAAGGGCAAAATTACAGTGATTTCGGGCAGTTTGGAGGTGCGCGACCCATTCAAGGAGGTGCGCGACCTGTTGGGCGGTGCGCGACCCGTCCAGACCCTTCCCGCGGTGCAAATTTACTACGGGCGCGACCCGTTGGGAAGCCCGCGCGACCCGTTCAGCTGTTTGCATTCAAACTTCAAACAAATTCCTCAATTTCCCTTCAACTCTTCTCAATCGGTCGAGGTAGGCTCTTTATGCATGGTTTTCAAGATTGGTGGTGAATGTAAGGTTGTGTGTTATGATTCTAACCTCAAAAAATTTGCAAATGAATGGATTGATATGGCTGCAATGTTCATGCCCAAATAGTGTTAGGGTTTATGATGTTTCAAGTTGTTTTTTCCCTTTGGTTGATTTCCTTTCCCTTTCCTTTTACCCACACTCATATACACTTTTTTTTTCCCATGATTATTTTATCAATGACATACAAATCCCCTTCCCATCCCTAAATCACTAAAACTGCAAACCCTACCCCTCTCCCAAAGTATCAAAAACAAAACAAAGTGAAACCCTAAATCCCCTCTACCATATACATGTAAAAAGCAAAGAAAAGATTCATGTGAAAACAGTAGCCAATATTGGTCAATATATCAGAAAATTTTGTATATGGTTTCCCTATTTCCCTATTGATACATATATGCATATGTGCTCATGTTCACTTATATGTATGTTTTTCCCATATGTAAAACTCTTTGCAAAGGATTTCCCTTATAAAATGTGTTCCTATATGAATATGATTTGCAAAGCTTCCCTTAAAAACTCCTTGTTGTTGTTATATATTCCCATTCCTTGTTAAAAAATTCCCTCCCCTAACATTTCCCTCATGTTTGGTTCCCTTGAAACAGCATAGATTTCAGCACTTTTGCAGGCAGAGACAGCAGTTTAGTTTGTCCACTTTGCTCCAAAACCATGTCAGAAACCGAAACTTATGAGCAAAGTGATGACCATTCATCATCTACAGAGGTTGAGGAACAGAGGAGGCCTCGTATAGGAGGTAAGGGAGGACATCATAAGCGGGAAGAGCCTACTTCTTTGGTAGAATTACAGGCCTGTCCTTTGGCAGTGAATTGCTTCCAATACATGTCTTGCTATCAGTTTTGTGAGAGGATCTCTCAAATTCAGCATCATAGAGAGTTGGCCCGCTTGTTTGTCTTACACCTCCATGATGGACATGTCACTCTTGCAGGGGTGAACTTCACATTGACACCTGAGGTGATCTCAGAGGCTACAGGGATACCAAATGTGGGTGAGGTGTGGCCTAAACGCAGATTACTTGATTTTGTTCACTTTGAGCCCTATGTCCGGCCATCATTTGTGAGACTGTTGACGGGTGTTTTCCCATTCAGATTTCTCCGGAGCGAGTATGCTCCCCTCATGAGACTTATCATGCATTATTTTACCTGTGAGGGAAGATTTTCACAGGTGTATTCATATCACATTCGCCTGTTGATGCATTTCACCCGGGTGAGGATGATGAACCTCCCGGTCTTCTTGTTTCATAACATTCAGAGGATGGTGCCCATGTTGCAGAGGAAAACCCTGGCTCAGCAGTAGAGGAGCCTTTGTCACTATGGTTTGATCCAGCTCATAGTCTCTCATCAGTTGACTCAGCAGGGCATCTCATGGGAGGAGTTCATCTCCCGTGAGTTTTTCACAGTGCCACCTCAGCCACATCAGGAGGCCATTCATGAGGAGGGTGGACCATCTCAGCAGCCTGATGCTCCCGTCACCCAACATGTCAGCTCCACTCCTTTGGTCACCTATCAGAAAGGCCCAAGGGCCTTATTTGCAGCAGCTAGGCGAGTACTATCTCCACAGCAGGTGGAAGGGGTCTCGCCTTCATCTTCAGATCAGCGAGTGTTATCTCCACATCAGGTGGAAGGGACCTCGCTTTCTTCACCAGAACAGGTACTGCAGAGGGGCAAAGAGCCCATGATTCATGAGGATCCAGTGATTGATCTCGAGGCCAGTTCTCCTAGCCAAGAGGCAAAGGAGATCATTCAACATCTCAGGGCCGAGAATGATGTTTTGCAGCGGAGACTCGAGGGTGCCCAATGGACCATCACTTATCTAGAGCAGAGGAACACACAGCTAGAGGAGGAGAAGGCACTTGATGAGCTTTGGAGGATTCGTAGTGACCGAGTCCTAAACCGTAGGAGGCCCGGTGATCCATTGCTTGCTGACCGGGAGTCATTGCTCATTCAGGAGAATGCTCACTTGGAGAGGTTGTTGGCTAAGGCCAACCAAGAGAAAAAGCTGCTAAGGAACATGAAGAATCACTATTGGGCGAGGATGCATGTTTGCAAGGCAAAGATGAAAATGTTCCAAAGGAGGTTGTCCGAGGCTCTTAGGCGGAAGAAGAAAACCAACCCACTCCGTATCTTGGCTGAGGCATCCCTCAAGGATCACGACACTCATTAGCATCAGCTACAGCACAAATCCCAAAATTTTTTGAGAATTTTGGGTAATTTTGGTAATTTTGGGAAATTTACAGGGTTTTGCTTCTCAACGGGTCTCACCCCCGGTGAGACCCTTTGTCATCGTAGCTCTGTTTTGCGAAAACTCAGCATTTCTAGATTTTTCATGCAAAGTTGCACATGCCTATGGATGTACTTGAGTTTTTATGGAGTTTTGGGCCTCCAAAAGGTCAAAATACAGCCAAATTTTGACTTTCTGCCCCTTTTTTGAGCTGCAGAAGTAGTCTTGGGAGAATTGACTTTTGACTAGGCAAATGACCTCCAAATCCAACAATTCCGGTTGGGTTGGAAACTAGACTCAGAGACCTTTCCAACGAGCTATCCTGCACCTCATTCTGACACCGGGAAGGCCTCCAAACATGGCTCTAAAGTGCGCGACCCGTTGAGGAAGATGTGCGCGACCCGTTGAGGGAACTTTGCCAGATTTGACCATTTCAACCCAGAAAACGCAGTTTAGCTCCAGTTTGACTTTCTGAGGTGGATGGTGATCCTCTTTACTGTACTTGTGGCACTTTTTGGATACTTTTACTCTTGTTTAACTCTTCTAGAAGATTCTTGCATGTAAAGGGTAAAAATTGAATGTATTAACTAGTTTCCAAGTTTATAGAGGCAAGTTGTTTTGACTGCCTATTTTGTAGTGTTTAGTTTAGAAGTGGTTCAAACAGCTCATAGGATAGTGAGCTCGACCCATGGAGGCAGGGAAAGAGGTTAGATCATCTATATTATGTACTTTCTCGCTCATTTTCATGGTTGGACTCTTGAGGGAGAAGCTATCATTGTATTATCACTTGTATCTCTGCAATTTTTGGCTAAGGAAGACCAGGGTTTTGCAGTCATCTTTGGGATTCTTGTGGATTCATGTGTTGATGGTGTGTTTCTTCATGTTCTTGTAAGCTTTGTTATGTGATTCATTTCCTTTCTTTACTGCTGCACATTAAACAAATGAAGTGTTAAAGTATGAATTCATGCTAGCCATGCTCTGCTTTTAAATTTGTTTAATTTCAATGTTTTCTTCTGTCTAAAGAGAATTCAAAGTTATTGTTTGCTCTCTTTAGCTCCTCACCTTTCATTCCTCACCATTTATTTCAGTTAAAGGCATCAATACAGGCTCCTACCTCGCCCCAAAGACCCCCTGCAAAAAACTGTGTCAAATCCCCGCACCCTAAATTGCAGCTCCTCAATTTGCCACCAAAAACACCCAAAAACCCCCAAAATCAACCTTTATAACCAGTTTACTAGCCTAATATCAGTGTTACATTTTTGGTCATCTCATCCTATTGAAAATCTACCAAGATTGACAGGAGAGAGCCTTCTCCTGCCCCGTAGGGCTAGCTACGAGGCTGAATGGTTTGATGTAGCCTTGAGGTTTGCCTTTCTCAGCCTGAGGTGAAATTTCACCCGCTAACAAGTACCACCTAGGAAGTGACACCCACGAACTAGGAAGGTTTTTCCAACATCCAGTGGAATAGTTCACAACAAATGTGGCAGTCATTAAAACCGAAGTATAAGGAAAGATTTGTCCACCATTCAACAGAATATTCCACAATGGGCGTGACATTTTTATAACCAATAAGAGAGGAAGGTCTCTCTAGTATCCTACGAAGTAGTCCGCAAGGATGAGACAATCATGATAACTAATACAACACATTCCCAACAAGGTAAGAACTAGAAAAAAATTAGTTCAACTATATTAGTACATGTGAAACAAACATGAATTACAAATGCTCAAAGAATAGTCTTACAAACATCCATAAGTCATGCATGTAAATGTGATGGCCTAAATCGGCTTTTGTATTAAGAAAAATTTCCAAGACACATATTTACATCATACATCACAAGCCCTAGTAATGGGACATTGGAGCCACTCCTTCTTCCTCAAAGAACTAATTGGAACTCTCTAAGCTTTGTGGGAGGAGCCAAGGAGAAAATTCCTTGCTCATAAAATGAGCGAGGTATATATAACCCACGGTGATGCTTGACCATTGTTACTCTTGGACTACCCTCATGAGTGGTCAACTTCCTATGAATTTTTAACTCACATGACTCTTCATATTCATTTATTTCCATTGGAATTTCACTTTACGTTACATTAAATTTACAACATATATGGCCTATAATAGTGATGTGGCCTTTGACAACTCATGACATTGCTGACATGGACTAGCTTGCTCAGTTGGAAATATAAAGCCATTGTTACTGCTGAGTGATAGATGTGTTCTTGGATGTTCTTTCTCTTCTCCTCCACATAGCTTGATGATGCGGGGTCTTCAATGATTTTCGGTATTGAGAGGTGGTTGGATGCATGCATTCCCTTCACTTGTTCTTGATATACTTCTTTGTCTGTCCATCTATATGTGAGTCTCCAAGCATGTTCACTCCTTCTTCTCCTTTTTCATCGTCTAGCCATGATCTGACAATGTACCTATTCCTACAATTCACTCATGATGGGACAACATCTAATCCAAAACCTCTTGGACTATGTTGAAGCTTTTTTATCCATGGACTGGGCCTGGGACAAATGACAGGCTATGAAAGAGGGCCCAGTAACTGCACATTATGTAGTTCTAGATGAGAGGCTGGGAGGTTGGTCAGGAACTTTGAAGCATAGTCCTTACTGCTGAGGAAAATTGTGTGGAGGCAATTGGGACACAAGATTACACAACTGATACATCTAGTGACTGATTCAAGATGGAACCCTAAGAGGCATGTCTGGGAAGCTTTAAGAGGCAAGGAAGGACTGGGTAGTAGAGGGGTGTGGGAGGACATATCTGCACATTTCTTGATATCGGTGAGTCTAAACTAAGGGATGACATTGAGGAGACACTTATGCGTAGTTTTGGGAGGCAAGGTAGGCTTGGTCTTTTGCGCATTGCGGGTTCCAGTAGGCAAGGAGGAAGGTTGATGAGCGATCTTGCGAAATGCGTAGTTCAGGTCAGGCTTGACGAAGTTACTGCATAATTACGAGGAGAAAGGTAGTCTGCTTAGCTCTGGAATTGCGCAGTGCAACTGCCCTGGGGGATAGTGGTTGCACGTTGTGTAGTTCCAGACAATAAGCTTGCATTATTAAGGGTTGAGACTCTGCAGTGCGTAGTTCAATCAGGGTCCTATGAAAGAGAGTTTCCAAGTCGTGAGGATTTTCAAAAAAATGGCTAAGTGTGGGAGTTAAGTGAACTTTAGAGGAACTTGAAATTGTGATCACACACTTAGCATACCTCGATGACACGACAACATAGACCACCGGAACAATAAGATAAAGCATTACCCTCTGTGAGACTGTCTAGAACAAAAAGCTATAAGTTTGACACTTGAGATAGACCCTAGGATGATCGCGATGACCCTTGTGCAAAAATGCTTAAAACTTTGTGTATGAGTGCGACCGATGTTTACATAAATAAGAAAACTCGAACACACAAAGATAAACCTTTGAACTCACCAGAAAAGAATTATAAGTGTGATAGAACACTCCAACATACTAAAAGATGACAGTTGATCAAACAAACAAAATGGGTGAAAAGACTCTAAGAGAGCTCATGAAATGAACTCGAGTGCTTGCAACAATAAAGGGAAAGACCAAGGAAGGCTCTGAAATTTGAGTGCAAGCCAAAATTTTGGAGGGTGTTGCAGCCGCTACAACAATTCCATAACCCCTCCATGGGCTCATTGACTAATACATAACTAAGTACGAAATACCTATTGAATACTGACATGAATCCTCCAAGTGGATAGTTCGCTCACTATTTGAACCATAATTGTGAATAATAATCATCCCCTTACCTAATATGATTCTTTTATTTATGCATGGCCTTTCCATGCTATGTGACACTCACTGAGTCCATATGTCCCGCAGGTGGCCTTTCCTGCCAACACATATCACCAAAAACCCCATTTCCTATCACCATGGAGCTGCACTTTCCCGCATACTCATTCCATCAAGTGGACTCTACAACTAATTTATTTTATTATTATTATTATTATGATATGTAAACAATCACATTATATTTACAATCTCGACCCTCTGGCCACTTAGCCAAAATGACACATATACCTAGGCACACTAGCCCCAAAATGTATCTAACACACCCACATGGGCCTGTAGGACATAGAATATAACTCGGTCGTAACACCCCTATGGCTTTGATTTTTAAACATTTACTAATTTTAGATATTGAACTATTATTGGATTGGATGACTATGGAAACCACGATAGGACTTATGCGATGATGTGATTCTTTTATTATTATTTGAGCTAATAATAAAATTGTTGATAAACTATTCAGGAAAGAACACTAGAGTTTAAAATAGTTCTTGGTAGCTTAGAAAATGTTGTTGGTAGCTAAGTCATCATGATGGACCTTCTTTAAAAAGTTTCCTAAAACCCCCTTGGGAGAAAATAATTAAAATATTGACATAATGGGAGAGAATGTTATGTCAATCACTTACTTGGAGAGAATAGTAAGTGGGGAGGAATAAAGAACAATAAGATAAAAATATGTTCTTTGAAGAAAAAAGAAAGATTCTTTTTCCAAAAAAATAAAACAAAAAGGCCTAGGCAAAAAAGTTGGCATGCCCTAAAGTAGGACGTTGCTAGGAAGAAAGATATAAAAAAAACACCCACGAATCAGAAGGGGGGATGATTTCAGAGAGCAACAAGGTCTTAGCCTAGAGGGAAATGCTGGAGATAGTTCATGGCTCAGTGGAATGTGCTTCATTCCTGAAGGTTCCCATGCAATAACAGTTAGATGAAATTTTAATTACCTTTTATCTTGAATTGTACTGTTAAATATAATAGGTTGAAAACTATGAAGAAGGATGCATGCTTGTATTTTTATTTCCATTAGAATATTTTCATACATAATTATGGGTTATTGTATAGACTATTTTCCTTCATTACTGAATTTTTTTACGTACATGGAAGAAAAGGGGATTGAAATGAAGTTATTTAGCATTAAACAAATTTGCAAACTACGAAGAAAATGAATGGGTCAAAATGTCAAGAGTTGCATAGGGAAGACAAATAAGAAATAATGAAAACAGAAAAAGAGGAGCTCACAGGTGCGGATCACGAGGAGCTACCTCAAGAAAAATGCCACATATAGCTTCACATTAATCTGAGTATTAAATAGTTACAAGTAGTTAGGGACAATAAATCATATCCCTAGAAAATACAAACTAAACAACTATGAAAAGTAAACACTTAACTATGTAACAATAATATCCTATTCTCCATTAATTCTAACACTCCCCCTTAATGGAGAAAGGGTTCTTGAACACACCTAATATGTCTCTAAACGACTCAAACTTCAGATTTCCTAGAGGCTCAGTAAATATATCAACCATATTATCACAAGAATTACAATATTCAACAAATATCTCTTTGGACTGCACCTTTTCCATAACAAAATGAAATTGAGTGTCTATGTGCTTAGTGTTTTTATGAAACATAGGATTGTAAGCCAGTTTGATGGAACTTTGATTATCGCAATTGATAACCGTAGCTTCTGTCTGTTCTTCTCCTGCATCTTGGAGAAGTCTGCATAGCCAAACTGCCTCACATGCTACTGCACACATAGCTTGATATTATGCTTCTACTGAGGATAAGGCTATAGTATGCTACTTCTTGCTGCACCAAGAGATGACCCCAGATCTAACACTAAAGGCGTAACCTGTAATTGATCTTCTATCATCTAAATTTCCCGCCCAATCAAAGTCTGTATAACCTGTCAAGCTAACATCAAATGAATCAGAATACAAAATACCAAAGTTTGAAGTTCCTTGTAGATACCTCAGTACTCCTTTTTCCGCAATCCAATGATTTTTTGTGAGGTTGAGTCATGAACTGGGTCAAAACACTAACTGCATAAGCCAGACATGGCCTCGTTGTAGTCAAATAGATAAGACTACCAACCAATTGTCTGTACAATGTTGCATCTGCATTTTTGGAACCATCATTCACTTGAAGTTTTCTATTCTACTATAAAGGTACAAATGCAACCTTACACTCATCCATTTTAATTTTATTCAACAAACTCTTAGCATACTTACCCTGGGATAAGAAAGTTTGGCCTAAATCTCTCCAAACTTCTAGACCCAAAGAATAATGCAATTCTCCAAGGTCCTTCATCTCAAATTTCTATGATAATTGTTGCTTGATTTCTTCAATGAGGTTGTCTGCACTTCCTATCATGATCAGATCATTTACATATAAAGAAATAAACACTATTTGCCCCTCATCATTAAACACAATATACAAGTTAGGATCATTTTTTCTCCGTTTATAACCATACATGAGGAAAAATGAATCAATTTTGTTGTACTAGGATCTAGGAGCCTATTTTAAACCATACAAAGCTTTCTTTAATCTACAAACTAAATTCTCTTCTCCCTTCTTAACAAACCCCTCAGGCTACATTAAGTATACTTCTTCTTTTAAATCACCATTTAAGAAAGCATATTTAACTTCTAATTGATGTACTTTCCAATGATGCTTAGTAGCTAAAGAAATAATCAATCTAATAGTACTTCATTTGGCTATAGGGGCCAATTTTTCCTCAAAGTCGATACCTTCTTTCTGGGAATACCCCTTTGCAACCAACCTTGCTTGATACTTATCAACAGATCCATCTGCTTTAAATTTCAACTTAAATAACCATCTTCAACCTATGGTTTGTTTACCATGAGGAAGATTTACTAGATCCAAAGTATTATTCTTAATAATAGATTCATATTCCTCCTTCATTTCTTCCTTCCATTCACAACTCTTACTAGCTTCATGAAAATTAGAAGGTTCCACAATGTTTAACATACCAGTCATGAGCACACAATCCCTATACCGATCTAGTAACTGTTACCGCCTGCTATATCTCCTGAGTGGTGGGGTGTCCTCTATTTTGGTCTGTTCTCCTCTTTGTGGACTGAATTCAATTTTCTCCTCTTTATCTTGTCGTTGCTGCTATTGCTACTTCTGTTGCTATTGCTGCTGACTAATCCCTACTTCAACATCCTCATATGAAAGTAAGAGTACATGCCATTCTTCATTATCTTGAACAGGATTTATGTCATCAACATGTTCATGGAATACTATGTCTCTACTAACAAACACCTTGTGAGTAGCAGGATCAAACAACTTATAAGCCTTATACTCACTGTAGTATCCAATGAAAGTACATTTAATGGTGTTTGAATCTAACTTCTTCATGTCTTCTTTGGGAACATGAGAAAAAGATTTACAATGAAATAATCTAAGGTGACTTACTGTAGGCTTGAAGCCAAACAATGCTTCAAAAGGATTTTTATAATCAAGGCTTTCAGTGGGACTCCTATTCTTCAAATATACTGCAATATTGACAGCTTCTGCCCAAAAACCATTAGTTAGATTCTTACATTTCAGCATGTTGCGAGCACACTCCACCAATATTTTGTTTTTCCTCTCAACTACTCCATTATGTTGAGGAGTGTAATGTTATGAAACCAACTCACAAAAAGATAGAAAAGATAGATCAAAGCCTTAGAATTCAGCCTCTTCAAGGGGGCAACCTCCTTTACATTACACAAATGAATGATTCTTTGATGATTCAAATGACAAAACCTCCTTTCTATATATAGGAGTCTAAGGAGTCCTAATATAACCCAGCCAACCTAACAATAATAATATAAAGGCACAAAAATAATAATAGAGGGATTCTACTGGGCACAGTAATAACAATATGGGGACAGTAGGGGCACAACAATATTAATAAGGGATATAACTACAATAGTAATGGGGTAATCACTAGTATTATGGGGACCTAACATGCCCCTCTCCTTCAAAAAAGTGTTGTCCTCAACGCTTGAGTAGTTCTGGATGCTTCTGTATAAAATTCTCATCCTCCCATGTGGAATCTTTAGCGGATAAGTTCTTCCACTTGATGAGATACTTCGAAATTGATTGATTTCGCAGCTGTCAAGTTCTTGTTTCTGTGACTGCTTCCGGTTCCAATATAATTTTTCCTTCCTCGTCAAGTTCTGGCAATATTGTTTGAACTGGGAGCTTGTCACCTATAACCTTCTTTAAACATGAAACATGGAAAGCTAGGTGCACTCGAGAAGTTGCAGGAAGCTCCAATTTGTATGCCATAGTACCAATCTTTTGCAACACCTTGTACAGACCATAATACTTTGGTGATAATTTATTATCCTTCTTAGCTTGCTTGAGGGACATTTGTTTATATGGTTGTATCCGTAGGAATACCTAATCACCTACATCAAAACTTCTTTCGCTGCGATGTTGATCTGCTTGTAGTTTCATTCTATTATGCACCAACACGAGGTTATCCTTTAAGAGTTGGAGGACTTGTTGTTGATTCTCGATGTGATGTTCCACTGTTTGAACCTTAGAATTTTCTCTTAAATATGATGTGATGGATGGCGGCTAATATCCATAAAGTGCCATAAATGGGGTCATTTTTGTTGCTGTATGGAAGGAAGTGTTATACCACCATTCAACCAGAGGCAACCTTTTGACCCATTGTGTCTGTTTATCAGATACAAAGCAACAAAGATATCCTTCCAAACATTTGTTTATTATCTCAATTTTCCCATCATATTGAGGATGATAAGATGAGCTATGAGCTAACTGAGTACCAAGACAAGAAAATAATTTTGTCCAAAAATTTCCAGTGAAAATGGGATCTCTGTCACCTATAATAATCTTTGGGTTTCCTTGTAGCTTTTGAATTGTTTCCATAAATGCAGTAGAAACTGTACTAGCTTTAAATGGATGTGATAATGTACAAAAGTGTGCATACTTGGTAAATCTGTCAACTACCACCATGATGACACTCTTTCCCTCAGACTTGGGTAAACCTGTGATAAAATCCATTGAAACCTCCTCCCAACATTGGCTTGGAATGGATAAAGGCTGTAATAGACCCGGGGCCTTAATTGTTTCAACTTTATTTTTTTGGCAAACCAAACATTCTGCCACAAACTTTTGAATGTCCGATTTAAGGCCATCCCAAAAAAATTCCTTCTTAACCCTGTGGTAAGTTTTTAAAAATCCTGAGTGCCCTCCTAAGGGAGAAGTGTGCAATTCCATAAGAATCTCCTGTTTGAGTTGGGAATTCTTACAGAGATATAAGAGATCTTTGTACCATAACGAATCATTTTTCCAGCTAAATGTATCAGATGTACTGGAATCTTGTTGTAACTTTTGAATAAGTGCCCACACTTCTTCATCATTCTTCCATTCCTCCCTTGCTTCATTTATCCAATCTGGTTGGATAATAGAAATGGTGCACAACAATGCTTCCACATCCTTATCCTTTCTTGAGAGTGCATCTGCCACCACATTTTGCTTCCCTTTTTTGTAGATGATTTCAAAGTAATAACCCAACATCTTTGTGACCCACTTTTGTTTCTCTTCAGAGGATAATCGTTGTTCTAAAAAGTATTTAAGGCTATCATAATCCATTTTTACCTTGAAGTGTCTTCCCATTAGGTAGGGTCACCATTTCTTAAGTGCATGTAGTATTGCCAACATTTCCTTCTCATAAATAGCTTTGTGTAAAAACTTTCCCTTGATTGGACAACTTTCAAAAGCAGTGGGTCTTTCTTCTTGCATTAAAACAGCACCAATTCCATTTCCTGAAGCATCACATTCCACAATAAAGGTTTTTGTGAAGTCTAGTGTAGCTAAGACCGATGCTTGGCACATTGCCTCTTTAGGATGTTCGAAGGCCTTTGTTTCTTCTGGAGTCCATGAAAATGCATCTTTCTTCAATAATGTTGTTAGAGGTGCTACTATTCTCGCATAATTATTAGCAAACTTGCGATAATACCCTGTCAACCGAAGAAATCCTCATAGATGCTTTATGGATGTGGGGATTTTCCATTCCTTAATGGCTTGAATTTTGCTAGGGTCTACCTTAATTCCTTCATGAGATACAATATGACCCAGATATTCCACCTCTTGTACTCCAAAGAAACATTTGGATATTTTTGCATATAGTTGTTTCTCCTCCAATAGTTGTAGCACCCTATCAACATGTTCAACATGATCCTTCCAAGATTTGTTGTAGATTAGTATATCATCAAAATATACTAACACAAATTTTCTAAGGAAGGGTTTGAAAATGGAAATCATCAAGCCTTGAAATGTAGAAGGTGCATTGGTAAGGCCAAAAGGCATGACCAAAAATTCATAATGACCCTCATGAGTTCTAAATGCTATTTTCAGAATGTCTTCACTCTTCATTCTGATTTTATGATATCTTGAACGAAGATCCAACTTGGTGAAGTAAATTGATCCATGCAATTCATCTAGTAATTCATCAATGACAAGAATGGGAAACTTATCTTTAATAGTGAGCTTGTTGATCTCCCTATAATCCGGACACATGCGCCATGATCCATTCTTCTTGTGCACCAATACTACTCGAGTAGAGAAAGAACTTTGACTAGGTTGAATTATATTAGCCTCTAGCATTTCTGCAACCATACGTTCAATTTAACTCTTTTGGGCATAGGGATATCTGTATGGCCTGATGTTTGGAGGAACAGTTCCTGGAATCATATGAATAGCATGATCATGATCATGAATAGGTGGGAGACCTTTGGGAGTCTCAACTACCTTTGAATGATTGTCCAAGACTTTTTGGATATCTGGAGAAATAGATGATTTCGATGTGGAAACATCTAGTGAACATAATTGTGCAATTACACCTCTTTGTTCCTTTTTTAGAAGCTTTGTCATACCATTAGAGCTGATTATCTTTCTCGGTTTCCCTGCAATACCCCTTAATTCAACTTCCTTTCCTTCCACAGAAAATTTCATGAAAAGTTCTTGAAAATTAAAAGCTATTGTACCCAAGGATTGTAGCCATTGGACTCCTAGTACAACATCAGCACCTCCCATTAGAATGGAAAGCATTGGGCTAGTCAATACATATTCTCCCATGGATAGCTTGATATTATGGCACTTTCCAGAGAAATTTATTATTCCTCCACTTGCAACCATCACTTGATACTGTGGTGTTGGATATAGGAAGCAATTTAATTCTTTTGCTACCTTACAACGAATAAAATTGTGGGTACTTCCTGAATCAATCAACACTATTACCTTTTTCTTCTTGATTTGTCCTTCTATCTTGATGGTTTGAGGAGTGGTAATTCCCGCCAATGCATTAAAATATATGGTCGGATTCATTTCTTCTTTATCTAGGCTTTGTTCCTGAAGTTTATCCTCTTCTTTTGACCTCTCTTGCTTCTTTTCTTCTTCCTCTTCACAATCTATGTAGAATAATTTCTTCTCAGCACACTTATGACCTTTAGTGTATTTTCTATCACAACTGTAACAAAGCCCTTTTGCTCTTTTTTCTTCCAATTGTTGTGGTGTCAACCTTATAGGTTGTTGAATACTAGGGGCAACAACACTTCCATATTTATAGTTGTGAGTGGTATGCTTCCTGGTTGCCATAATTTTGCTTTCCATTTTTTTGCTAACCTGAATGTCTTCTCTAATGAATCAGGTTCCAAAAGGTGAACATCATGTTGGATATTATCCTTTAAAATCCCTATGAACACATCAATCCTATGCTCCTCTGGAATATTTTTTACCCTTATGTTCAATTTTTGGAACTCTTCAATGTGCTCCATTATTGAACCCTTTTGTTTGAGACTCATCAATTGGCTAAAAAAAGTGTTGCTTTTTGTATCCTCATAATGTGCTGTCAATTCTTCTGTAAAAATTCCCCAAGTGATAATTTGTTTACGAGAGCAAAGACATTGATACCATACAAACTAATTTGGTTCCAAATATAAAGTTGCAATACGTACCTTTTGTGTGTTTTTCACATTATTGAGATCGAAAAATTGCTCCATCTGTAATATCCATGTTGCGAGATCCTTGCCATCAAAATTCCTCATATCGATTTTTGGAATATGGTGGGTCTTTGATCCAACATTAGAGTCTATGAAATCATGATTAACATTTATTTTGTTTGCATCATGAGTTTCCTTTATTACCCTTTCACCATTTGTAAGTATTTCTTGTAGAAAATTTGTCAAATCCGTCTTAAAATCTGCCATGTCTGTCTTCAAATCTGTTTTCAAATATGCCATGTCTCTCTTCAAATCTGTCTTAAAATCTATCTTCAAATCATCCATATTATCTTCCATGCCCTTTATCTTAGATTCCACGCCATTTATCTTAGCTTCTGTTAGCTTTTGTGAGAGTGACATTTGTTGCACTTGGTCTTGTAATTTTGATATATCATGTAGCATTTCTTCCTCTTCTTCATGAGTCATGCTAGAGCTTTCAGGTTGCTTACTAGGTGTTTGCATTTTCTTTCCTCGGGGCATTAGCTATCGATAATAATTCTCTACTATTCCCTTTGAATTCCTTCAAAATTATTTTTCAAAATAAGCTTAAGCAAAAATTTAAAAAAATGTACACATCTTTTTTCACTTTGTAGGAGCTCGATATTGCCTCTGATGTATCTCTGTAATTTCGGATCATCCAGTTCTGAAATTGCGATCTATAGTAGCCCTCTATGTCCTCTTTCCAATTCCACTAGTTTGATCCAAATTAGATTCTCCAAGGAAGAGTTATGCCAAATCTCCCACAGTGACGTGATCATAGACTAGTTCAGTAGAGCGAACTTGTACGACATGCCATGTGTCCCCGTTTTGACCTTTGGCTCTGAAAAATATATACAAGAAACTACAGTCTGTCCTCTTTCTATAACTTCTTACGAAACTTCAATCCGATGCTCAGAGAGAAAGTTATGACGATTTTCCCCAAGTTACCTGTTTGGAATGTAATTCATGGGTTTGCAAAAAGACCAACTTCTTCAGATCATATCTCTGCAAATATAGTGCGAAAAGCTTTGAAATTTGGACCCGAGGTTCAGTGCGATTTTGTTTCAAATGGGTTTTTCCTTTAACTTCTGAAACATCACAAAAAAAAAAATTATAGTGAAAATGCCACGATGACCTATTTGGAGCAGTGAAACCCTAGAATCCAAAGCTCTAATACCAAATGTTATTAAAACAACTCACAAAAAGATAGAAAAGATAGATCAACACCTTAGAATTCAGCCTCTTCAAGGGGGCAACCTCCTTTACATTACACAAATGAATGATTCTTTGATGATTCAAATGACAAAACCTCCTTTCTATATATAGGAGTCTAATGAATCACAATATAACCCAGCCGACCTAACAATAATAATATAAAAGCACAAAAATAACAATAGAGGGATTCTATGGGGCACAGTAATAACAATATGGGGACAATAGGGGCACAACAATATTAATAAGGGATATAACTACAATAGTAATGGGGTAATCACTAGTATTATGGGGACCTAACATGTAAGGTGTTGTCTACCATTGTATCCCATGCTCTTTGTAGTATTTGATAAAATCCACTTTCTTGAATTCTCCACCTTGATCTTATTGAAGAATCCTGATGAATTTTCTTTTCTGCTTTTCAATGATGCTCCTAAACTACTTGAAATACTCAAGGGCATGACTCTTATGTCTAAGAAAATACACCCATGTGAATATTGTACATTCATCAACAAAAAACAAGAAATAGTAGGCCCCACCTAGCAATGTTGTCTGCATAGGCCCTTATAAATCAGTGTGTACAAGTTTGAGTGTATCCCTCTATTTCCTATCATTAACAACAGGAAATTCATCTCTATGATGTTTTCCAAATGCACATGCTTCACAATCAATATGCAAGTTTCCCAAAATAGGAAGACCATTCACCTTTGTTTTGCAACAGTAGAAGATCACTGAAATTGATGTGCCCAAGTCACAGATGCCACAAGTTTTTAGTAGACTTATTCGATGACATCAATGTTTATTGTGGTGTACTCTTCACATCTAGTTTGTATGGTCCTCATATATGAACACATGTAGCAATAGGCTTCATACGATCCAACAAGTCTTTAATAATACAATAAGATTTAAAGAATTCTACTTTGAGATCTTGATATTTTATCTTTGATACAGAAATCAGGTTCTTCTTAATACCAGGTACATACCACACATCAAAAATACTCCTGATGTTTCCATCAGGCAGAGTTACAAGGACATCTCTATATCCCTTGATCTCATACCCTCTATCATCTCCAATGTAGACCTTCACTCTAGTGTTGGATTCTCTAAAATTTCTAAACCATTTCTTTTTACCTGTCATATGTGAGGAGGCTCCTGAATCTACAAACCAGATTTTTGATTCATCCTCCTTAGTGACTACTGCCTTCTTAGCCATAAATAATCTGACATCCTAGTTCTAATCTGCATCAGCCAAATGACCTGCATGTATTCTCTTCTTGTGCCTCTCCCCGTCTACCTTTTTCTTATGGAAAAATTGAGCAATATGGCCTATGTTACCACAATAAAAACATTTAGGAGAAGAGTCGTGTTTATGAGACGTCATACGTTGTGGTGACCTTTTCCGTGATATGCTGCACTTCCTGTGATCATCTGCTGCTTTCCCCTTCGACTTCATGTTGGTCATCAATGCAAGATCTAGATTTTGAGGTTTAAGGGACAACCTCCTTTCCTCTTCTTGTAGCAAGATCCTTGTAAGCTCTTCAAAGCCTGGAGGCTTTTCTCTTGCATTCAATCCCGTGATAAACATCTGATAATCATCTGTCATGTTGTTCATGGTAATCGTCACCAGATCATAATTCGACACAACCTCACTGATATCACTTAGTTTATCTTTAACATCTTTTATCCAGGATATGAATGAAGATATTGACTCATTCTCCTCCATCCGGATGGAGAGAATATTTTCATTGAGGAACAAAGCTCGACTGGTATTCTTGATCTCGTACATTTCTTTGAGAGTTGTCCATATTTCATTCACCGTCTTGCACTCCCGAAAGTGAGGGATGATGCAATATTTGACTGATAACTTGAGTAGAACCTTTTCCTTCATCTCCCTTTTCTCCCACTCTTGAATTATTGTATTTGTTCCACTAGTTGTAGTAGTTGGCTTGACCTCATCACCGGTGGCAATGCCATAGGCATTCTGTCCCTCAAGCACTGTCTGGAGCTTAAAATTCCAATTGGTGTAATTGGAACCATCAAGCTTATTACTCTCATTCAGATAAGCTTTCGCAATTGGGTTATTCATTTTGAATGAATAAAACCTTCAACCCCAACAATTTAAAAAACAACCCCAGATCTTCTTAAAAACCAATCACTCCAAATTCCCTTTTTAAATAATCACCCCTAAAAGTAATACAAAGCCCCTCCTTTTAATTAAATAACCTCCGTATTTATTTTAATTAAAGAATTGAAAAACTTTAATTAAAAAAAAAATTTAATTAAACAAAAGATTGAATCTCCTTTCCTCACATATGACAGATCTGCCTTGTCCCTTAAATAATCGCGTGGAGGAGAGGAGTATCTTGGGCTTCAAACATGGCTGGATCGATTTGGGGATAGATCCCACTCTTAATATCACCATAATATTCCTTGAAATCCATAGCAGCTATTTCTCTGCGGTCTTGGATCCAATCCACGCCAATCCATGCCAAAGTCGCGTGTTCATTCCACGCTCACCGCACCAATCCACTCCATGCCAAAATAGATGGGGGCTGAGTGGGAGCAAATTTCACAACGATTATCAATCGAATGGGAGAAAAATTCTTTGCACGCCCCACTCGACATCTTGGGCTGAAGCTCTCCTCCTCGGGCTGATCCCGTAGTGAGTAATTTTGCTGTGATCCACGACGGTTTCAAACATACAAATCAAACGGCCCGCACCAGAATATGAATACCACTTTTAATCAAACAACTTGTCACGACATCCATGTCTCGCGGACAACAATCATCGTAACAAGTTACAGTCGCACTCACGTCCTCAGCCATCACAGTCTTGCCTCTACCTATGCAGTCCGGGCTCAGTGCAGCAATCATGGATCTTGCCAAGATCCCAACAAAATAAAAAAAACATGTAGCCTTTTCACCGCAAACAAAAAAAACCATGCAGTAGATGGTCGGCGCGCTTCAAGAATGACTCACTCCCACCAAATTTTGCGCTGATCTTGCCTCTAAGTGCGTCGGTCTCTCTCCACTTAGGGTACAAGCATCCTGGGCCCTGCAGCTCTGATATCATGTCAAGAGTTGCACAGGGAAGAAAAATAAGAAATAATGAAATCAGAACAAGAGGAGCTCACAGGCGTGGATCACCAGGAGCTACCTCAAGCAAAACGCCACACATAGCTTCACATTAATCTGAGTATTAAATAGTTACAAGTAGTTAGGGACAATAAATCATATCCTTATAAAATAAAAACTGAGCAACTATGAAAAGTAAACACTCAACTATGTAACAATAATATCCTATTCTCCATTAATTCTAACACAAGATTTAGGAATGTATGTGTTATTAAAAGTATTTACATATTGTGTTCTTGATATATGCACACATACATATTCAGAAATGAGAACTGTAACATTGAAAGAATTCAAGATAACAACCAAACTAGGGAAATACCTCCTCTCATTAGCTAATTAAGCTCTATGAAGAGTTATGTCTTACTAAAATTTCATTATATATATATATATATATATATATATATATATATATATGTATTTCTATTGAAAATATGCAGAGTTTCATAAGATTTATACAATCATTTTATTGTTGGATATAAAATTTGTGTTGTCAATAAGTTTAGCTGAAGGGTAAACAAAACCTAGAGTCTCTTCAAATATAACTAACCATAGATATAATTAAATTCTTTTAAAAGTCTTATGAAGTATATACAGTGAAGATTTTTTAGAATTCTACATCCTAGTAAAAGATAATATGCTAAAGAGAGTGCATATGACTAACTCAAATAATGATTCCCTAGAAATTAATTATGGTGAAGTGAAACTTTTATGTTACTTTATATGTTGACATTAACTCTAAGGATTTGTAGTTACAATGCAGATTGAAAATTTCATAGAATTAGTTGTTTAAGTTACGAGTTGCATGCATGTTAAATTATTGCATGAAAACAACTGATGAAATATATGATTGTAGTGATTGAAAATTTTCATATTACAATGAATGGATAAGTATGGACGAAAAAAAAGGTTACAATATGCATGTGATAATTGAGTACTTGGCAAGGGAAGAACGATATGATTCAATGTTGATAAAACATTTTGAATGAAAGGTTAGATTCAAGACTCAGATATATTGAGCATATATAGTTAAAATTTCTCATGTTAGACAAAATTGAGTTAATGGATAAAATATTAAACTAAGAAATAAAATAATAATAATAATAAAAATAAAAATACATGATAAAGTGTATAGTTAACTTATAGCTTGGGAATTAGTGCCAAAAAATTCTTACACCTACATCTAGGAATCATTCCCCATCTCTTCATGGGATTTAAGTCTAACCAGGTAAAATAGCAATGGAAAAAAAACCATTAAATTCTTCGATAATATCCCCATACTTTCTGTTCTATACATATACGTTTTACTAGAGTACAAGTAGGGGAATATAAATAAAATAGAATTACCTTACAGTTAAATAAATAAAACTAATTCCTAGAATACAAATAAAATAGAATTTACCCTAGAGGCAAAGAATTAAAACAAATACATAGGAAATTATACCAACGTATACATATCATACTATCAGAGAATATTTGGTGTAAAGAAAGTTTAGTTATTTATGAGGTGAAAACCATGGGATATTAAATGTCCTTTAAAAACCTGTAAAATATTAAATTTTGTATGAGTTAGCAAATTAAATCGATTTGTCAGGAGAAGGATTGTTTGTTCCCACTTGGCCTTTTTAAATAATGATAATTATTCAAATGCTTCATCGAAGTTGTCTAATAATGAGAAAAAGTCAAATTATTCATAAAAAACTAGTAGTTTGTTTGCATGGTTCAAATAACCTAATTAAATGGATAATAAGGTAAGTATCTTTGGAGAGTTCTATTAAATATTCAAAAGCAATTTAAAAAAAAATCATGGAAGAAGTACTCGTAACAAAAAAAATTTGTATTTTAAACATACCCAGATATCCATAGGTATTCACAAGGTAGCACCACCACACAAATGATAAATACTGATTGTAATTATATTCAGTATAAAGAAATTGCTACAATAAGGTCCAAACTGAAATGTTTCATTCATATTGTTATGAAATGACGTTAAAATCGAACGTGGGTAGGTTTGAATTCAACAAGGAAAATAACTTTTAGAAACCCCAAAAGAAAATTCTAATAACCCTTGATGACTCTCATAATTTGTGCATAGGCATCCAAGAGAAGTAATCGAAAATCGAAGTTGACCTGTAGGAATACCATAAGTCCCGAGGTTAGCTTATGGAAGAGGGTAACGTTCACTGTTAAATCTTAGCCATATGTCATTCCTTCAAAAAGTCGAGTACATATAACCACAACATAGTGATTATAACCTTGACAACAACAATAAATCTATTCAGTATGGAAGAGTTTGGGCTAATTAAGGTGGAAATTACCCGAGAACATTGGAAACTAGGTTCCCTTTGTTTTGTAAGACGAAATACAAGAATGTCAGGGTAGGGTAATGAAAATAATTCAGTTTATAGGTGATAGAAACTAGCAAAGAAGAATTTGAGAAAATTCTCAGTGCTAGGGGTAAAGAAGAATATGAATGAAATTTTACATAGCCTCAGAAAAAATATAGAACTACAGCCGTTGTGTGATGGTGGAAGAAAAAATCATAACTTTCATGAGAAACGAAATAGACCAACAAGGATTCTTTGAAGAACTCCCCTAAGGGATAGAAATAGTCGGCCTCTAGCTGGAGTTCAGGGAATGCTTATAATTTTTCTTAAAAATGGAACAGGATTTAAACCCCTGACACCCTACTATGAGGTCGAGTCATTGATTTAACAAAAGGAAACAAAAAAAAGTACAAGAATCATATTATCATAATCAACACCTCGGAGATGAATGAGGAAAATTGGAGCACAATGAATGACCAAGGTTTTGGCGATAACCCTTCATAACATATTTCCAACTTCCAAATGACAATGTACAGGAGGAAATTATAGTTACCTCCAAACAACATGACCATTTTCTTTTTATCGAGCATCTGTAGAATTAAAAAGGAATGGAACGTCAATAGTAGGTTTAGGCAAGAAGTAAAATAAAAAATCAGCCCAAAAAGTGAATGGCAAACTAAAAGTTACCTTATCGGATAAATATTCCAAATGGTCTCTGGAAATTCTAAGTGACACCATTACCCAGGAACTTATGGCCAAGGCCATAATACAAATTACCAGCAAGTCCAGGACCTAGGAGAGCACCTCTTCATCGCGACGACCATAATGAGAAAGAATAAATGATTCTGAACAAAAATGGTATTTTTTCCAACCTAACCCTAAATAGTGTTAACCGTCGTATTTTTAACCGTCGGATTCAAAGTCTTCAGATTTGAGTCATTCGTAGGATGAAAACCGTATGGTCCATGTGAAGCCACATGGGCCCTAATATCATGGTCCATGTGATTTATGCCACCTGTATGTTCAAATCGTAATGCTTTTCCTAAAATGTTGTGACTTCAGATATTAGTTCGAAAATCCCAAACCATCCAAGTGTAAGTATTATATGAAACGTTAAATAAGAATTAACAATATGGTTAGTGCGACTCATAGAGTATGGAGTTTTATGATAAATCAAATCAGTCATAGGGAAAATAGTAGTGTTATCATATATAACTTTATACATTCTTAGAGAATATAACCTGACTCCAACTAGAGGAATCTCGAATTATCAAATTATCTTAATACGTGCTTATGCGTGAAACCAAGTAGCCTATAACAATTGACAATACCAGAGGATCGACTTGAACATATTCCTCAAGTAGACATGAAAACTATAAATAATGAGGCCGCGTTAATGATTTTCCGAAAATGGTTATTGTTTATGTTGTGATCCCAATTCTCTTGGTAAGATAAATTCGGAAATGATAAGGTGGGAATTTTATATAACAATAAGAAGGAATTAAGACGTTCATGATAATAAAAAAAGTTCTAATCAAACGAGGTGGAAGAAAAACGCAACATAGGCACTCAAATAATCCCAGAATGGCATGAGTAAAATCGTTGATTATCTATTAAAAAACCATTCCATGAGGTGGTCCTTGCTAGGAAGGTTAAGAAGTGGTTAATGATAGCATTAAGAGAAAAGAAATTAATACGTGAGAATGGGGTTAGTTAGATATGGTATCAGAGGTGTATGTTCAAAGATTGAGGCCTATGGCCGAACTCACAACCGGAAGATAGGAATGAACATTAGCGATATCAGACTTAGTTGTGAATAGAAAAAGAATTTTCACCTTCAACAACATAATTTTTGAAAGGGGTAACAAATTAATTTGTAGTAAACCAATTCGTTAATAGGTTGAGAAAGAGAGATATCAATATTTTGATACTTTCTAAGCGTTACAACTAGGATGTGATATGCGGTAAGAAAATTAAATTAATGAAATACGTAGAAATAAATACACTGGCCAATTAAATATATTTAAAGAGATGGGATTTTCCTATAGAAGAAAGCATGTGCTGGTGATATCTATGTAAACAAGGAGTAGTTATAACGAGGAAATAGAAAATAAATTACTACTAGATATATATTCGTTCAAATCTAAAGAGAATGAAATACCATTATATGGTAGATGAGAGATGTAATAAAAGTACTGAGAATTTCTAAAGATTAGGTATGAATGCTTTGTTTTAAGTTTAAAGTGCTACAAACACAATAATGATACTCCATACACCAACTTGCTATACAAGGGAGATAACCTCTTTCAACCATTTTGAGATGGCAGCTGAGATGAATAAAGTGTCATCTTGAGGAGGTGATATTAAAAAGTGCCTCCTTGAGCATGTAGATGGGGTGAATAAAGTATACTGACATAAGAGGTGATTCCATTCTTGGTCTTAAATGTAGCGATAGTACAAAGAATAAGAAAATAAATGTTGATGCAAGGAAGGTAATATAAGTTAACATGAATTAAACTTGAACAAGGTGGATATAATGAGATATGAAATTCCTAAACAAAAACACTGATGTATATATATTTTCTTATATAGCATTGAATTTTTATTAAGAATTTAGGTGCAGGTGTTAAAAGGTCATATAGGGATGGTACACCAGTAAGTTCCTACATAATACTGGGTAGTTGGAGAAAGTTGAGACATAAGTTGGGTAACCAAGTATTTTGGAGAAGATGAAAAACCTATGAAGAATAGGAATATATTAAATATAATAGGACAAGCATAAATCAAAGATTATAGAAAAGAAAATGTAGTAGAAGAAGGGTAAAAGAAATAAATATTGAAAACTTCTTGTTTCATACTACATGATGCAATTAATACTTAATCATATCCATAGAGTAATGCAATCCTCCGATAATAAAATTAGTAAGTTAACTTGTGTCTAAATTGTGTGAGGATGGAATTAATCACATAAAGGCGATAGAATGTCAAAAAAGAAGTTGAAGAACTAACCTTAGAAGTTAATAAGTCTTAGAATTTAATAAATTGGAGGAAAGTGGTATAAGAACCTTATAACATTTTTCCATACAAATAATTTGTTACACAATAATTTGTCACCATTTGTCACCGTCCCTGTTACCCCTTTCCCGCACTTTGGAGGACTCATTCCAGGACCTGTGAGAAGTGACATAACTTGAAAACACTTGCATTATGTTCCCCTAAGTATGGACTTCATATGCCCTGAAGACATCTCCTGCAGAATATCCTTAAAAAGTCCCCTTTTTCCATTAGCGCGGATCCACAGTGTATTACTCGCGCCAATGGGGGAAATCCTCCAAAGAGGGTGCGCCAGTTGGCGCTCTGTCTCAGAACTATACCCGCGCCAACCGAGTTTGGAAAAGCTTTTTAACAAACGCACGCGCGAAGGTTTTTTCCTTTCGACTCATGAAGCTTTTTAAGGATAATGCCAATCCCATGGATGTCTTGATTCATTGTATCTCCATTTCCTCTATCCATAATCGCTTTTTGAGGATAATGCCAATCCCATGGATGTCTTGGTTCATCGTATCTCCTTCTCCTCCATCTATAAAAGCTTGTTCCATTGCCTTTGACAAGCTAGTTCGAGCGTAGGGAAAATTATACTTTCAGAAGTTTGAGAGATTATTGTAAGAATCTTCTTTTCATTCATAATCAAAGAGAGAGAGGCTTGTTCCCAATCCCGACAAGCTTTGCAAGACATATGTAGCTGATCACCCAGCCAAAGGAGGATTTGACGTCAGAACTATGGTTGTATTCACCTTTGTTGATTATCAATAATAGATGACTATCATTATGGTTCCACTCTTGTTGTTCATTGTGATGATGTTTGAGTTATATCTTTTCTGACCGATATATAATTGCATCTATTGGATTTTATGCTCGTATTTGTGTCGTTCTTTGCATGTGCAGGTGTCCATTCACGGAGATCATGAGGATCGTGACTGACCAGGGCAAAGGAATGGGAGTGTCGACTCTTCTACAAAACTAGCGTTGGAATCCAAGTAGGCTCTCATAATCCACCTTTAATTTGCAATTAGGAACTTGCGCGATAGCATTGTTTGATTGTTGCTAGACCCATTTTGGGCTAGTGGGGATCGCCTCTGTCCGCAGAGGGGATTTACCTCTCCAACAATTTGGTGACTCCATTGGAGAGTTAGCTTGTTGTTTGATTTGTAAACTTTAGACGGAGCCTGAATTTACGGCCAGATAGCCTTCGAAACGCTATTGCTTTGCATTAGCGAAGTAGATCAACGCCACTTCAGTCAATCTCTGGTTTGGTTTACGAACTAAACAACTTGGAGTTTGTCTTGTCTCTTTGGTTTTCTCTTGTTTTGATTGCTTAGATAACTTTCTCGGTTGGATTCTTTGTTGTCTCTTGCTGCCTGGTTTGTCTAGATACTGCTGAATTGGCGCTACTTTTAGCCTGAAAGTCGCACCAGTCCAGGGAACCTTTTAGAGTTTGCTTGTTTTGAGCCTTCCAAGCTTGGTTTTTGTGTCTGGATACTTCCTTTCAATCACTTGAATGTGTTAGAGTCTTGTTTGATTGGTTTTTGGCCTTTAGCCTTTGGGTGTTTGTTTTTTTTCTACCGATTTCACATTTTAGCCCTAGGGCATCTAGTGGCTTTGTGCATCGAGCCTTCCTTAGGAGTTTTGGCCTTCTGTTGGTCCAGTCGACTTTTTGGTTACTCTCTTGCACTTGTTCAGTGATTGTTAAGCTCTTTATTGCGTTATTCGAGTGATTCACTTCTTTTTAACTTGGATTCCGATTGGCTTCGTTTTGGGCTTAGATCACATAGCTCATTGAGGTCTTTGTGATTTTTCTTGGTTTGAAAGATTGTCTTCGTGTTTCAGGGACTTGATTGTGTTTTCATTGAGTGAAATTTGTCTTTTTACTCTTTGTTATTATCTCTCAAAATTTGTTTAGTGCACTTTGCCATTGAAAAGAAAACGAACAATCTCTTTTGCTTTGAATTAGTTAATGGAAATTAGAGCTTTTCGTTGTTGTTAGTGATTAGTGACTTTAAAGAAAAAAAGTTTCGTTTATTGCCATTAGTTGCATTAGAGTTATTGTTGATTGTTTGATGATCATTTTGTTTGATTGAAAGATCTCAACCCTTCCGTAGTTAGCATTCATCGAATGGAATGATATATTTTGGCATATAGCTTGCATTTAGGAAATTGTGAGAGATTACATACGGTAGGACCTGGAAACTGAAACATAATCAAAGATCAACTGTAAAATGAACTGAATGAATCTAAAAATGCATTGGAACTTAACGCATACATCTAGAGGTATAGGCTAGAGACGTGTTCCGGCGTCGTTAAACCTAGTCATTGTTGTTTTACATTATGGTTGGGTGATTCCTCCTTTTGTGACTCGATAGTGGTCTAGCACGGATTTGTGCTCCCACTTACCATCGAGTATATGTGGAGACCCCACTAGGTTATCATCCTTTATCCACAGGAAGTCGTGTCTGCCGCCTTACAAGTCGTAATGCACTGAACACAGCATTCGGGAAGATTGACTGCCGTACGAGAAGTCCTTGGTTTTCATATGATTGCCAAGGTGTATATGCAGTTTTACGGATTGTTTGGTAAACCTTTTGCCTAGTTCTCCGGAGTAGTCACTTTTGATCCTTTTCGGACTCCCTAAAAGAAAAGGTTCACCTGAGCATTTGTCACTTCGGGCTCACTAAACATTCGAAGGAGACTAGAGTCATCTTTTTGTCCTTTTCTCGACTCTTAAAACATGAAAAGGTCAAGTTCAGTTCCTTTGTCTTAAAATTTATTCGGCAGCAATTCACATTTACCCGGTTAGATCTTGTTTGCGTTAGCTTGAATAGGCTTATTTTTCAATGGCAACCTTTCCAGGGTTCACCAACCCAGGGATCCCCTCTGACGGAAGCCCTAGTCATTTCGCTCCTTTTGGGAATGTTGGTGCTCCTTACATGGCAACGTTGTCCCTCCCAGGGTTAACTGTTGGGTTGCCTGTTTGGTTGTTCCCAACCTCTTTGGTCCCTGCCATCTCAAGTTCTGGTCAATCAGTCCCTCCACCTGAACAACATCATGTTGATTCTAAGGTGAACCTCTCCCCTTCTTCGCCTGTTTCTACGTCCTAATCTTCTACTTCGCCTGGTGAAAGTCTCGATTCGAGTAACCAAGTGGCTAAGAAGAAGAAGAAGAAGATGAAGAAGAAGAAGTCTTCTAAAGTAGAGGCTAAAAGTGCAGCTACTCCCTCGAGTACACCTCTAGCCGGGCCACCTTCTGCTCCTCCGCGGAAGGTCAAATTTCCTTGTAGATTATGTAAGGAGGACCATCTTCTTCGCGATTGTCCTGGCATTCCCAGGGTCTTAGAAGTATGGTCTCGTGATCTAGCCCACCCCTCATCGTCCTCTGGAGCTCCCGGCGATGCTACCCTATCAGCTGGAAATGGTAAGGGAAAAGGGAAGATTCGAATCCCCTGTAGACTCTGTGAAGGCAATCATCCCCTTCACCTTTGTCCACTCATGGATAAAGCCTCTGTTGTCTTGGAAAGTCTCACAGTTCCTTCACCCCAACTACCCATTGGCTATCAATGTTTCTCTGCAGTCGCAGATCGTTCCCCTGCTGACAAAGAGATCAACCAAGATTCCTTTCTTGTCCAACCTCCTCTTCCTGAACCTGGCTCTGCCAAGCCTGTTCCAAACCAACCATTGGTCGGAAAGAGTGTCGACTCGAGTTCACCACCCGTCGACCACTCTATTTCAGAAGAGCATCATTCCCATGTGCTTCTCGTCTCCTCAGATTCTCCTGAGTCCGGAAATGACTCTCCTATCCCAACTGTTCCCGAGATTCCTGCTTCGGTTCTTTTAGAGCAAGGGGAAATCATACGATTCCCCCACCAAGTAGTTCAGTCGTTTCCTTCGACTGGATTCGTTTGACTACCTCCCGCCTCCCATCCCATGTGCCTTTCTGGGTCACAGTACACGCCTATGATAAGGCACTACCTGGCACTGTTTTGGATGAGGGTGCATCTGTCAGTCTTATGCCTGCCACTACTTGGCAAGCTTTGGGTTCCCCACAGCTTGTGCCAGTCGCGCCGAATCTGATGGCTTTTGACGGAGGAACTAGTCAACCATTAGGGATCCTTCCAAAGTTCCCTATTACTTTGGGAGGCAAAACTGTCTATATAGACGTATCGGTTACCCAAGGTGCTTTAGATTTCAGTCTTCTCCTTGGCCATGACTATGTATATGCCATGGGGGCCCTGGTCTCTTCACTTTTCCATATGGTTTGCTTTCCACACGATGGAAGAATCATGACTATAGATCAATTATCGTTCGTTCATCCCCGGGTCCCTCCTGCGCAGTCGTCATCCCCTCCTGGTTTTCATCCACCAGTTGCATCTGCCCCACCACAGATCAACTACGTGGCCACTTATCCCGTGCCTGTATACAGTGATGCCGCCGTCGTGCATAGTGTCCTGGGGGCATTGGGTCCTGACTTTCGAGATGTTACCCTTCCACCCGGAGTGGCACTCTTAGAAGCCCCGAATTCCTGTTCATTATGATGAAGTTCGGGTGGAGCACGGTTCCTTGTCTTGTGTCAAGCTCGTTAAACAATGAAACAAGGGTTATGAGGATAGTTCTTTTCCTAGGTCAACCTCATTAAAAAATGAAACATCTCCTCCTTTCCAAATCGAGTCTTTGATGAAGATCTCGTAAAATACAAGTCGAGTCATTCATAGATCTCGAGAGTGAACCTTCATTCCATCCACTTTGTTGAATGCAATGAAGCTTGGGGGACATGTACCTCATTTTGCATCATTATGCTGGGGGCATGCGAACTCATAACAAGCATAGTTTTTCGTTTCAAGCTTGTGTAAACATGAAACCGAATCCAAGCAGAGTTCTCCATGGTTCAAGCTTGTGTAAAAATGAACCCATACCTAATTTACATCTTGTGATTGCCGCCTATCCGCTACATTTTTCTAGATGAACCTTGCTTGTTTCATTCCATTGACACCATCTCTTTAGCTGATCATATGCTTTCACTTGGTTGTTTATCCTTTCCTGAGGAACTGTAGCGATGAGTGGTTTTATTAGCCAGCCTCTTGACCATTATATGTTTTGAGCAGTTCCACCATTACCGGAACCAGTTGCTACCCTTTATACCACTCGTTCCTCCAAGACGAGTCTCCTTTTAAGCTCTTTTCTGACTCGTAAAAAATGAAAAGATTGCCGAGTATTTTTCCCTTTTTGACTCGTTAAAGAGAATAAAAATGGATGTCTGCTTTCAGCTCTTTTCCGACCGTTTAAAGATGAAAAGATTGCTGAGTTATTCCTCTTGACTCGCTAAACGTAAATAAGGGGTGGTCGTCTTTAAACTCTTTTCCGACCGTATAAAAACGAAAAGATTGTCGGGTCCTTGTCATTTCAGGCTCGTTAATGGTGATGAAAAGACGTGATTTCGGTCGCTTTTCTACTTTTTCAGGTCGAAGTCACTAAACATGAAAAGTAATCCTCGATTGTAATGGTCGGGCGGTTCTTTCGAGCATTGTTTTATACTTTTTCGGGCTCGAGAGACACAACTTTACGAAAAAGGACACCCTTGGAGTTTCCATTTCTGCTGTCTTTTCAAACTCTCTAAACATGAAAAGACACCGAGTTATTCCTTTGTCAGACTCGTTAAAACTTGATGACATTGGAGTTCGTCGAGATGACGCTTTACAAGCATACGCTATCCCTGTGAAGCTTGTTAATAAAAATAACTGGGGTACTCGCCAGAAATGGTGGGGGAAATTGGAACCATAATTATTGTCATGTCGGCAGTATGTCGCTCTTGAACATGGCACTTTATTTGCATTCGTGTCTGGGTGGGGACATCTCATCTCGTTTTTCATTTGCCTCCGTGGATTTGGGTCATCCTGTTTGACCTCTCATTTGTTCATTGCCTTGTCACCATGACCTTTGATCCATTGATGTCAAATACTGCCAAGTCCACTGTCATGCCGCCGATATGTTCAAGAGAAGTTAACCTCTGCAGAATAACAACCTTCCTCTGATAGCTCACATAATTCTGATTCGCCACAACATTCTTCCTCTGTCTCGTGTCGATGATGTGGGAAACACTATGGCCCACCTTCGATCAAGATCACTTCCTGTCGACTTCAGCTCATTATCCAGGAAGCTGATCTAGAGACTCCCTTCCGGTGCCTTGGAGCCTGCATGCCTCAATGGAGGGCTCTTCGTGTTCGACGTGAGGTTTTCATCATTGGCCTCTGATCGAATGATTCTACGGGTGTTCGACGCCAACTCACTGATTCACAGGCCGTAGATTGTACCTATAGTACCTTGAGGGCCATTGTCATTATTGGTGGTACCTCTCGCGTCTGTTAACAGTTTTCATTATTGACTGGTAATCAGACGATGTTCATGCATGTTCGACTTCAACTCATGTATTTGCATGCTTGAACTTGTACTTTTGTTCGGGTCGAGATGGAGCGCAAGACCCTGGATTTTGTCTGTTGGAATCCAGGCTGTGATTTTGTGGATTATTGTGATTATTACATGACTCATTCACTGGATGGCTGCGACCATGCCTGAGTCTATTCATCAATCCTCATCAGATAGCTGCGCCCATACCTTGGATCTAGATTATTATGTACTCTGTTATGGATGGCTGCGCCCATACCACATATATCATGTACTTGAGATATCAATTGTACCTCTCTATGCAGATTCTCCGGCGGCAGCAACATGTGTTCTTGTAAAGCATTTCACCCCTCTCTCTCTCTCGGGCCTCATGCTTTAGGGGGCATCTGTTACACAGTAATTTGTCACCATTTGTCACCATCCCTGTTACCCCTTTCCCGCACTTTGGAGGACTCATTCCGGGACCTGTGAGAAGTGACATAACTTGAAAACACTTGCATTATGTTCCCCTAAGTATGGACTTCATATGCCCTGAAGACATCTCTTGCAGAATATCCTTAAAAAGTCCCCTTTTTCCATTAGCGCGGATCCACAGTGTATTACCCGCGCCAATGGGGGAAATCCTCCAAAGAGGGCGCACCAGTTGGCACTCTGTCTCAGAACTATACCCGCGCCAACCGAGTTTGGAAAAGCTTTCTAACAAACACACGCGCGAAGGTTTTTTCCTTTCGACTCATGAAGCTTTGTAAGGATAATGCTAATCCCATGGATGTCCTGATTCATTGTATCTCCCTTTCCTCTATCCATAATAGCTTTTTGAGGATAATGCCAATCCCATGGATGTATTGGTTCATCGTATCTCCTTCTCCTCCATCTATAAAAGCTTGTTCCATTACCTCTGACAAGCTAGTTCGAGCATAGTTAAAATTATACTTTCAGAAGTTTGAGAGATTGTTGTAAGAGTCTTCTTTTCATTCATAATCAAAGAGAGAGATGCTTGTTCCCAATCCCGACAAGCTTTGCAAGACTTATGTAGCTGATCACCCAGCCAAAGGAGGATTTGACGTCAGAACTATGGCTGTATTCACCTTTGTTGATTATTAATAATAGATGACTATCATTATGGTTCCACTCTTGTTGTTCATTGTGATGATGTTTGAGTTATATCTTTTCTGACCGATATATAATTGCATCTATTGGATTTTATGCTCGTATTTGTGTCATTCTTTGCATGTGCAGGTGTCCATTCACGAAGATCGTGAGGATTGTGACCGGTCGGGGCAAAGGAACGAGAGTGTCGACTCTTCTACAACACTAGCGTTGGAATCCAAGTAGGCTCTCATAATCCACCTTTAATTTGCAATTAGGAACTTGCGTGATAACATTGTTTGATTGTTGCTAGACCCATTTTGGGCTAGTGGGGATCACCTCTGTCTGCAAAGGGGATTTACCTCTCCAACACAATTGTTTCATATGAAGGGTGCTCTACTAGAAATTGTGTGTATAACCAATATTCATATAGAAAAAATGGGGATATTGTGAAAAAGACATATCAATGAAATATATATGTGTGTGTGTGTGTGTGTGTGTGAATGCATAATAAAATAAGAAGGAAATAACTTAAAGTAGCTCCCAACTAAGTATTCTTAGGTACAAAATTTCTCCAAACTAAGTTGTGAAACCATATAAAAAAGGTTTTAACTCTGGGAAATAGGAGCATTGCAACACATACATAAAATGAAATGTGAAATTGAGATATATAAATTCAAATAGAAAATGGCTTAAACAACGAACTAAGAACCGATATCCTACACATACGATGTAGAACAACACAATAGTTATTGAAAACGACTTTTCATGGGCATATTCAATATTGATATTGACACAACTTAAATAGCTCTATTAAGAAAATAAATGGTAATAACATAAATAAAGCACATCTATGCTAAATATTATACCCTTATGGTTAAGAATTAAACTGATGACAATAAAATTGTTACCAACGATATGAGACCAGTCGAAATTGTGAATGAAGGAAGCATGAAAGTTATAGGAAAATTCTTAGGAGGAAATTACAATGGCCCTGGAAAGTGGTACAAAAATAAATAAATAATGAAAACAACAAGGTAGGTCGAATAATTCGATACTATCAAGTTGAAAATAATAGTAATAGTGGCACTTTAACTGCCCAAGAAACTAGAAAAATATGAAGGCACTTAGAGATCGTGCAAAAAAGATGATGGGACTGTGATCCTTACACACATAAATGGATAAGAGTAAAAATGGACCAAATCTAAAATCAACAGTGAAAACAGGTAATCCCTTAAACATAATTGTAAGAAGCATTGATCAGGGTAAAGAACTCATTGATTCACATCAATATTAGGAATGAACTTAGAGATAAATCTTGTTGTTTCGTAAGAAACTTAGAAAATTGGATTTTTACTCAACCAAAATGACCATAAAAAGTGGTTGATTGGAAGGATGTAACCATATAGATTGGGAAAAAGGAAAATTTATATTAATAAAAATATTATTTATGGCTAAATGATGTAGAAAGCTCTAAGCTTAAATGTTGCTAGTTGATGTTTGATTTAAAATAACAATTGTACTAAGAGGTTGTGTGTTAAGATAACCAAGGCACATATAAACGTAAAGGGAAGAATAATTCATGGTAATATCTAGAATCAAGATGCACATAATCTTCATAAATAATCTACAACGCAGGCCAGACTGTGAAAACTAAAAAAAAAGGACATAAAATAAAATAAGGGATGAAGTGGAAAAAGGCATGTTACGGATATGTGGAATTACATTATGATGTTTTAACCACAACCCTTGAATCACTTGTATTGGTATTATAAATTCTATATTTACTCATAATTTTGTGGGTTAGGGTTTGTGGCTATGAACAAGTAGGAAACACGTGACAAAACAACCAAGATAGACTTTACTCAATACACATTGAGGTGGAATTGACAAGGAAGAACTATAAAAACCATGAATAATGTAGGGACATAAGGCTCATGAATGCATGTTTGAGATTATGATAGAACATCCCATAATGTTGTCTAATATGAAAAGTCCCTAATTGTGACAAAGTAAGTGACTAGATATTTAACTTTATTCGCAATTTCATGCCTTTAAAATTTTACGCAAGAAACAATTCATGAGATTCATATCACTTGGCATGCCCTGTGGGTAAGGGCACAAAATGGGATATGTTGCTATTGTGATGATAATAATGTTGCTAACATTGTTGGGTGTATGTGGATAGGTTTGTTGGTTGCAAGTTGATGATCTCTTAGTGGAATGATTGAATGAAAAATGGGGAAATTGTATCCTGTTAACAGGAACATATGATGCTGGAAAATGAGAAAGAAATGAAGACAAATGTGTGTGTTACTCTAGAACTTGTCTATCGCTTAAAATAAAGTGCAATGGAAGGACAATTTAAAAATCTTTAATGAAAATGAAAGTAGAAAAGTAGGAGGTACTTTCTTGTGATATTTAAAATGGTTGGAGTTGAGGAAACACCAAGGACCATGTTTATGTCAAGGGGGGGCGGGGGGGGGGGAAGTTATAACACCTGTATGGCTCTACTTTTTAAATGTTTACTAATTTTAGACATTGAACTATTATTAGATTGGATGACTATGGAAGCCACTATTGGCCTTATGTGATGATGTAATTGTTTTATTATTATTTGAGTTAATAAATAAATTGTTGGGAAACAATTCAAGAAAAAGAACTATAGTTTAGAAGTCTTCTTTCTAGCTTAAAAAAGGTTGTTGGCGGTTAAGTCCTCATGATGGACCTTCCTTAAAAAATATCCTAAAAATCCCTTGGGATAAAATAATTAAAATATTAACATAATGGGAGAGAAAGATTATGTTAATCACTTAGATGGATAGAATACTATGTTGGGTGGAATAAATCACAACATGCTTTAAATGAAAATAAAAGAGTCTTATTAGAAAAAACTAAAACCAAAAGGCCTAGGAAAAAATGCTTGCAGCCCTTAAAGTAGGAGGTTGCTAAAAATTTGTTGGGAGGAAAGATATAAAAAAAAAAAACCCAGGAATCAGAAGGGGGGATAATTCCAGAGGGAAACAAGGTCTTAACTCCGAGGGAACTACCAAAGACAATTCATGTCTAGGTGGAACATGCCTCATTCCTGAATGTTCCCATGTAGTAATGGTTAGATGAAACTTTAATTACCTTTCATCTTGAATTGTACTCTTAAATTTCATGGGTTGACAACTATCAAGAAGGATACATGCTTGTATTTTGTTTTCCATTAGAATATTTGAAAATAGAATTATGGTTTATTGTATCGAATATTAGCCTTCATTATTGACTTTTCTTTACGTCCATGGAAGAAAAATGGATTGAAATGAAGTTATCTAGAAATAATCAAATTCACAAACTACGAAGCAAATGAATGGATAAATATTTAGGAATATATGGGACATTAAATTTATTTCCATATTGTGATCCTAATATACTCACACATACATATGGATAAATGAGAATTGTAGGATTCAAATAATTAAACATAACAACCAAATGAGGGAAATACTTTCTTTCATTATACACTAGTACAAAATGGCTAATTAATTACTAAAAAAATGACTAAAATTTTCATATAAACGACCATTTCTCAGTAGTTGACCAATAGTAGCTAATTTACAATATCTTATAACGCAGTCAACTTTTAGTCATTTTTATCTTAGTCATTAATTGGTTGTCTCAATTTTATCTTCTAGTATTATATTTAGTCATAAATTTAGTCATTAATTGCCACAACTAATGACCAAATATACAAAAAAATACACTATTATATGATCACCCACAAAAACCAATTAATGACCAAAGAAATATGACCAAAATGGTGGTCGTGTTATAAGATACTATAAATTAGCTACTAATAGTCATATATATGTAAATTTTAGTCACTATTTGAAACCAATTAATGACCAAAGAAATATGACTAAATTTTGGTTGTGTTATAAGATATTGTAAATTAGCTACTAATAGTTGTATATATGCAAAATTTAGTCGTCATTTGTAATCACAAATTTGCCACTTGTAGTAGTCATTTATCTTTTTTGTTAGTTTCATCTTATTATATAAATGAATAATTTAGTAGTTTATATTCATTTCATTTAGTTTCATTAATAATAATTATAAATGTCTAATTTAGTCATATATTCATTTTATTTGTGTTCATCATTAATCAATATAAACAACTAAGTTAGTAGTTTTAGATTGATTTTACGTGTTCATTATTAATCAACATAAATTAATTAGTATGATTTTGCGACAAAATTTTAAAAATGTCATACAATGTGCATGTTTATCTAATATGAAAATGCATAGTTGCATATATTAATTATAATACCAAACAATATCAAGTGCAATTATAAATAATTTCAACCATGTAACTTATATTATATGAAATGTTAAAGTATTACAATATGAGTTTCCAACTTAATATTGCTTGGACTACAATTTACATATGAAATGATGTTTCATCACTTCAAAACATTATCATTGTGTTGCCAAGGCGTTGCAGGTGAATTCACCAACTCTGAAGACTTCACTATCAGTCTTTATGTGTGTGTCTTATGTCGCATATTGACATAAGGGTATCACTAGATCACTTTATTCATTCTTGCTTCTTACCATCAATATTGAGTTCCTTTTCTAAAAAATAAAAGAAGATACATTGCAGAGTGTAAGACACGAAATACAATGAACACTAGAATATAAACTAAAGTAGACTATAAATATTTCATACGACATATACCTTAACATCAGCAATGTCAAAGCCATTTTTACCCATACAAGAAAGAAACTCGAACAATTTTTCTTTAGTTGGGATATAGTGGCCACTATAATGTGGCCAGATGCCCTATATAAACAAAGAAAATAAAATGTCACCATATAAAATTACACCTTAGTAACTTAGTATTCAACTCTCAGGGAAATATTAGGCATAATCATGGCAACTAAATTACATGCTAAAAATATAAAGTTGTAGATAACTTGTGAAAACAAATAATCTAAGGTGTGATGTTCAATATTTGTCATTTTATTAGCAACAACATTTCATTTTCTAATGCATGAACTTGGTCAAGTATATAAACAACATGTGCTCAAATAACAACATGAAAGTAAACTTTTATGATGGTCATGATTTTTTTTTAACACAAAATGGCTATAAGGGTTGCAATCAATATCGTGTAATACTAATTTCATATTCAAGCTTTGGTTGTTGTTTAAATGATACCAATTATTTTCAATTTCATAGTTAAAAGGCAAAACAAAATCAAAAGAAACGTTCAAAATATAATCAAATAATAGAAAGAGGATGTCATGGAATGGACATTGCAATTACAAAAAAATTTGTTTACCTGTCCACCGATGTCTTGAATGGCATTCCTAAAACATTTTCTTGCCCAAAATAATCATGAGGTGAAAGAATCACAACAGTAAAAACCATAGAAATCCCTACTAGGAAAATTTCCAAAGTCGATGCCTCAGGTGCCTAAAGGATCTCTAACAACAAATGAATCATATCCAATACATTATCTGCATTATCTCCCCATCCTTTTTCCAATCCCATTTCCTTTAACCCACCCACAACAGAGTCAAGTAACAATCAAACGAAGGCATTGACATTTGTTTTTATCTTTTATATCTATAAAATTTGAATCTGATTTGTTTCAAGAATATGTTAATTCATATTTAAAGTCTTCCTGAAATATGAGAAGGTATCAATCAGGCATGACATCAGAAAATTCGACCTCATTGAGGTCCTTAAACAATTTCTACAATATCAATATTTTTCTCGCTATGATATCTTGGGTAGAAAAAAGACATATCTGCAAAAGAAAAATCCATATATTACTTATGTTCCAACTTTGTATATGGTGTATTCTTAGGTATATTTTAAAGATGTTCCTCCACCTTTACCAGAGCGAGCTGTAGTTTGGTTAAACTCTATATCCTTTCATTCAACATCAATTTATGCATGATAAATGTCACACATTATTCTTTCCCATTTCTCAACAAGCTACATATGATAAATTTAAAGTCACATAAAACTAAGAGAAAACCCTTTCTAAACAAAAAAACAAAAAAATAGTGCCTCTAACAAAAATTCATTCTAATATCAGCAGATGTAAAGAGAGTGGACCATTTTTACTGCTTGAATTTACATATTTTTGTTATGAAAGTGCTCGAGCTTCTAGAACCAACAAATGTGAGGAAAGTTGTAAATGTGAAAAAAATGTTGTCGACCTTTGTAGACTTCTTGAAGTAGTCTCTTGCAACTTTTCACCCAAACTTTGATCCACATTAGAATACTTAATATGAACATTCCCATCATGATTAAGAGTGGCATATTCTTCTAGAAGATTAGTTGATCCAACTTCCATTGCTTTGGGCTCATAACTAGGCTTTGACAATTGGTTCATTCTTCCTTATAGTTGTAATTCTTGCATGGAATTAGTAAGAGTGCCTATGGCTCCCTTATCCCTTGCAGTAATAGGCAAGTTGGGTTGAAATTGTGTTGCCACAAAAGTTTCGTGCTTTTCAGTTTTCTTGTAAGATTGATAAGAATCACCCAAACCAAAAGGGAAAAATGTATTCATATTCACTGAACATTGTGTGCCACCAAAGCTTCCAACCAAGTTAGCACTGCAACTCCCTGAAAAATTAGTGGTTTTCTCAGCATCATTCCCTTTGGATTGATTTACTGATGTCCTCATAATAGGGTAAATTTTATCACCATGTTCCAGTGTTGTCTTCTGAACAACCCTATTTGTCTCATCTAACCTCTCATTAATATGAGAATTAAGAGAATGTTATTCATCCAAATCTCTCCACTTACTTGTTTAACTTTATCCCCTTGCAGTCCAGAAAGTATGGGTGGACATATATTGACTTGACGAACAGTTTGACATTTTCCATCACCCATATCTTGTTGATCTTGGAACAACATAAATCTTATTTTTGATGGGTTTGATTTAGAATATGAAGGCTTTATCCATAATGAAATTTCTGAGTGATGACCTTGAGAAAATATAATTCCTTCCGAAATAGGATGGCTTGAATTCATGACATTTGTTTGTAGCACAACGTCGAAAGGCACATGAAGCGATGCATGTTGATGAATTGACTATTCATCCAAATCTGGAATTTGTTCTTTGGGAATGGTCTGTTGATGAGAAAATTGCTCCTCGAGATGAGACACCTTCTCATGAGGAAAAGTATGCTAATAAACAACATCTTGAGGCAATTGTTCATTATAATTATGAGATGTTGAAGATAGAAAATATATGTTATTTAGTAAAGGCTATGCAAAAATCTTAGTGATTTGGTAGAAGGAAAGACATGGGAAGTGAGGGAATTATGGAGCTTCGCTGCAAGTCTTTTCCCAAATGTGACACCTGAGGATGTATGCTTATTACACAACTATATTTGAGAACATGCACCACTTTGCAAGCAAGACTATTTGGATGTAGGCACAAGAACTGGTAATTTGGCAATCTATTATGCACAAGATGATGTAAGGAAATTTTGTGTTGTTAAAGCGACCAAAATGTTAGAATATGTATGTCCACATGTAATAACAAATGGTATTAGCCACATTGTTGATGGAAATGAAGGATCTATGGATGATGTCATGTTTCTTGAAAATTTGTTGTCATTATCTTAGAGTGGATAGTGTATTTCTGTATACATGATCCATGTTTTGGTGATCCATAGACGTGATCAACTTTTGAAGCTGGCTATAATCATGGAATATATGTGTACACTTAGTTCTCATTTTTGTTGTTGTAGTCACATGGTGGCTTTGTTGCATTCAATAGTTACAAGTTACATGTTGATGAATGAACTCAAGCATTGAATATAGTTTATATATTGATTTTGGATTATGAATTTGAGTTTGTGAATTGGAAATATGAGAAGAGATAATTCTCAAAGCTTCAATTTATAAATTTTATATTATGTTGCTTCTTTCACTTGTCCAATGCACTAGGGGTAAAGTTCCCTACAACCCCTAAATTAGAGACAACTATGGCCTTTAACCATCATTGCTTAGCCTACACTAGTTCTCCACATAGTACCATGTTGAGGGCTCTTAAGAGGAATCAATCTATTTCGGAGTGTCCAAATGCTTGAAGAGAAAGTTTGTTCAGATTTATATGGAAAATATTCTACACACTCTCTTTGATGTTCCTTCTTTGAAGCATCATACCAAGAGGGGAAACATTATATAGGACTTGCAGTTGAAAATAACTCTGAGAACTAATTTGCCTTTTTTTGAGGTAATATGGCTTGTCAACCATCAAAGAAATTTTTTTATGAGGCTTTGTTGTTGAACTCCAGAAATATAATTTTCCAATGACATGCAACATTTTGTGACATTTTAATAGTAATAGCACAATTTCTTGCCACCTTTGAAGGGTTATAGAAAATAAATGGCATACTCTATTCACATTACAATTGCAAAGCACTCTGAGAACTAATTTGGTTTTTTTGAGGTAATATGGCTTGTTATCCTTCAAAGGAAAACACTCTTCATTTAGAGAAGAAGAATATTTGATGACAAAATATGACTTATTGGTTGCATGCTTTAGTAGTGACTTAATAATAGTAATGCCAATACATCAAGAATCTGCCATTTTAGAAGGACGCAGAATGTGAGCCTTTGAATTAAGATGTTGAGCATGTTCCTTGACACTTATTTTCCACAAAGTGAGCAACTATACAACATCCAGTTGCTTTTTAGACTCTTATTTTCCTCAGGCAATGGTCGTTGTATTGCCTTGTTTTCCTAAAATTGACTTAGGCTAAGTTACAATAGAAACTTATTCAAATTTTGAGAAAGTGTCCTAAGGAAAATTTTGGTGACTTTTGCATGTCTAGACACTTAGACATGTGTCGACCTAGCTACAAACATCAACAACACAATAGTCTATCTAATGGAAAATAAATTACCCATATCGAGAATATTTAAATTCTCTTTAAAGCCTTCTTTGATCCCAAATCCCGAGTCACTCACCTCAAGAATTTGATGCTTAAACCTCCAAAATGCTTCAACTTCCAAGCAGTTTCCTATCTATAAATAATAATTTTTTCTTTAAAAAAAATGATTTTCTAGTTAAAAAATCATGATTTTTTAAAAATATTTTTCTCTATGGTGTTTGGTGTTTGTTCGAATTATTAGAGCTAAGAAAATTAATGTTCACATAAGGTTGAGCAGTAGAATATCAATAGTAGTCTACCTGAATAAGAAAGACATTTTGATGTCCAAGATTAAGGCACTCTTAGTTTAGGCAAACATCCCCTGGAAAGTTAAGTAGTAGATTTAGTCAACATCCTAGGCATTTAGGCACTCTTATTTCTTCTATAAAATGTTGGTAAATCTAGTACCTTACAACATGTACCTTCCCCAGGATGTTTTCCTTCCAACAACACCAGGCTTCACTCAACTTTTGCAAAATGGTGTGATCTTTGTTATTTTTTGTGCCCTCTATCACAATATGACCGAGTATGACAACGATCAGATAAGAGAATCAATAAGAGACTCAAAAATTGCATAACACGAAAACAAAATAGAGGGAGAAATACGGATATAGAAACTTCAAAGAAAAAAACCAAATTAATCATTACAAAATGAGCCAGAAAGAGGATAAATGCCATGCCCATTAAGCACTCAACATATATAGAATAGAATAACTTAGGCCTATTTACTATTAACATAAAATAAATTTCAATCTAATTGATGCATTCCAAACAACAGAAACATCCCTTTCTTTCCAGTTATTAGAGTAGGAAAAAATCATAATGACTTGGCATTGCATCGAGAAAATCATGCATGGCAGCTTCTCTAAGCTTCAAATCAAAATGACTTTCAACCCTTTGTTTCATCATAATTTTCACCACTCCCTTTGAATGACAACATTTAAACTATCATGAAAGCAAGTTTCCAAGTCACCTTTCTAGCAGTGGTACTATGCCAGATATGAAAAACAACAATACTTTCCACCTTGGAGCCCAAAATCCACATTCAGGTCCTTTCCCAGCATGCCTAGTGTTAAAGAAATAATAAATCAAATGCTTCAGATATTTACACATTCTTATTTATGGCATAATCCAGTATAATTGTAAAGATACATAGTAGTTAATTGCCCTGCAAGTGAAAATGTATATTGTAATTTGTCTACCAACTGGAAAGTACCTACATTTATCAATGAAAATTGGATATCAGCATCAACAACTAGTTTTGTTAGTCACGAAATTTCACAACTTAAATGGAAAGAATTTCCAAAACATTACTTCTTATGCTCCTTTATTGTGAGTGTCTTCAATGGATTTAGATTGAAATTGTAATCAAGATGAAGATAATTCAAGTTCATTCGATGAATAATTATTTTCAACATATTGTAACCCTATATGCAAACTTGAAGCCCATCCTTTGCCCAATCTAGCTTAGTTGTCTAGAAATTTTTGGTAGCTTGCAGGGATCAAAATAAGTATTTCTTTATTTGATCCTTTGGAGTCGTGTGATTAATTTCATTCAACACATAACATTTTAGGAGCTTCGGATAGTTCACACAAACCTTCGTTGGATATGTGGGGGGTTGCATGACGTGAAATATTCAAGGAATCAAATCCATGGCACATGAAACACAACTAAAGAACACAAAGAACATGAATATGTGTCATGCATCATAAAAATGCATACCACTGTTCCTTGTACCAACCTGAAACAAGAGGAATTTCTTTCTCTCGTTGCATAAGACCTGATTGCATATTGAATTGATGTGGAGCAAACAATAATGAAACACCAGCATCTATTGTATCTATGTAAAGTGGTGTATGGTGCAACAAAGGTTCCACACCTTCTAGAACAAAAAAAGCATTGCCATCATCCTCCTTGTAAGTTTTCCTCTCATGGATATTAGTCTTATGAAAAGAAGTTAGATGAATCAAAGGATGAAAATAAAATTATGGTAAATCTAGATCATAAGATTTTTTGTACATTACCATGGGACTATGATATACACAAAATCAAAATTTCTTAGGCCTCTTCTTTTAGACATGAGGAAATGAAATTCTATACTTTGTTTGAAGTGGAGAGTGGATAATAAGCTTATTAATATCATTGAAATTGTTCTAGTCTTCATCACCCTTCTCCATATATTAGTAGAAAGGATCAAACTTTGGCCCTCCTGTTGTTAAAATAGACATGTCAGTAAAAGTTTGAACTTGATTGCAATAATAAGAGTTATGACAAGAGAAAACAAAATAGATGACCAAAGACTGACCCAAAAATTTCCTAGGCATAGGCTTCATAATACCTAGTATGCACATGTTCAATTCTTTTGCTTTGAGAAATGACTCCATATCAAAGAGATAGAATAGTTTTTATCAATCAAGTCATAAAGTAGTTGTCCTACGAGACAATGCAAAGTTTCCATGATGAGAAGTGATAATTGCAACCTTTTATAACTAGGCCCATTTATAAGTTTTGTTTTCAACTTTTCACTAGGGACTTTATGACATAAAACCATGCATATACACCACAATTTTCTTCCCCATACAACTCCAACTGGATAGGTTCAAGATGGTCCACATATAACAAATTGTCTGCATAATTTAAAGGAGGTTCCTCATCATCAAATGGTGGAAAGTGCATCGATGCCAAGAAGTTCTTACACTTGCATCTTAGAATCATTCACAATCTATTCATGGGATTTATGTCTAACAAATTAAAATAAAATGGAAAGAAAACCCAATAAATTATTCTCTAATATCCCTATACATTCCATTATATCCCATACTTTTTAATGAAGTACAAATAGGGAAATACAAGTAAAATAGAATTACCCTATAAATAATGAAATAAAACAAATGCCTAGAATACAACTAAAATTAACAAATGCCTAGAATACAACTAAAATAGAGTTTATACTAAAGGAAAAGAAATAAAAGAAATAATTTAGAAATTATACCATTCTATACATATAACTTATTGGGAATACTATGAGAGAATCTTTGGCGTAAGGAAAGCTTAGACATTTGTGAAGTAAAGAAACATGGGATATTAAATGTCCTTTAAGAACATATAAAATACTAAATTTTCTATGAGTTAGCAAAGTAAATGAATTTGTTAGGAGAAGGATCGTATGTTTGCACACATTTTTAAATAACTATAATTATTCAAATTGTTTCATCATACTAGTATAATAATGAGGAGATGTCATATATTTTAAATAACTATAGTTATTCAATTGTTTCATCATACTAGTATAATTATTCAAATTGTTTCATCATACTAGTATAATAATGAGGAGATGTCATATATTTTAAATAACTATAGTTATTCAATTGTTTCATCATACTAGTATAATAATGAGGAGATGTCATATATTTCATGAAACTTATAGTTCCTTTGCAGGGTCCAAATAGCCTAATTAAAAGAATAACAAGGTTAGTATCTCTACGGAGTTCTATTAAACATTCCAAAAGAAGTTAAAATCTAAATCATGGAAGAAGTATTGGTACAAAAAAATGTATTTTAAACATAAGCAGACCTCCATAGGTATTCACATGGTAGCATTGCCACAAAAATGATAAATATTGATTGAGTTCTGAGATGACATTGAAATCGAATGTGGGTACGTTTGAGTTCAACAAGGAAATTAACTTTTAGAAACTCCAAAAGAGAATTCCGATAACCCAAGATGACTCTCAGAATTTATGCATAGGAATCTAAGTGAAGTAATCGAAAATTGAAGTCGATCTGTAGGAATACTAGAAGTCCCAAGGTCAGCTTTTAAAAGAGGGTAACGTTGACTGTTAACTATTAGCCACGTCTCGTTCCTTCTAAAAGTAGGGTACCTGTAACCATATCTGACTAATTATAACCTTAAGAACAATAATAAAACTACTCAGTATGGAAGATCATGGGCTAATTAAGACTGAAATTACCCAAAAATATTAGGGACAAGGTGCCTTTCCTTCTGTAACCAGAAATACAAGAATTTCACGGTAGGATAAAGAACATAATTCAGTTTCTAGGTGACCGAAACTAGCATATAAGAATTTCAAAAAATTCTCAGCACTAAGGGTAAACAGGATTATGAACGAAATTTTACATAGCCTTGGAACAAAGATAGAACAATAGCCATCATGTGATGGTGCAACAATCATTCATAAATTTAATGAGAAATGAAATGGACCAGCGAGGACGCTTTGAAGAACTCCCCTAACGGATAGACAGAGTCGGCCTCTGGCTCGAGTTCAGGGAAATTTTACGATTTTTCTCAAAAATGGAATGAGGTTTAAGCCCTTGACTTCCTTCTATGAGGTTAAGTAATTGATTTAACAGAAAGAAACAAAAAAAAAAAGGGTAAAGAGTTGTATTATCAGAATCAATACTAGGGAGATAAACGAGGAAAATTGCAGGGGAATGAATAACAAGGGTTTCGGTGGCAACCCTTCATAACATGTTTCCAACTTCCAAATGACAATGTACAGGAGAAAATTGGAGTTTCCTCCAAACGACGTGACCATTTTATCTTCATCGAGATTTTGAAGAATAAAAAAGGAATGAAATGTCAATAGTAGTTTGAACACAAATCCACTCAAAAATTTACCAGCAAATTAACGGTTACCTTGTCCGATAAATGTTCCAAACGGTGTATGGAAATTGTAAGAAACATGATTACTATTACCCAAGAACATATGGTTAAGGTTGTAATACAAATTACCAGCAAATCTAGGATCTAGGAGAGCGCCCCTTCGCCACCACGTCCATAATGAGAAAGAACAAATGAGTCTGTAGAAAAATGGTAATTTTTCCAACCTAACCCTAACCAGCGTTCAACGTCGGATTCAGAGTTTCGAGATTTGATTCATTGGTAGGATGGAAATCGTATGGGACATGTGAGGCCACATGGGCCCTGGTGGTGTGGTCTATATGATTTAGGCCATGTGCATGTTCAAATCATAATTCTTTTCTTAGAAAGTCATGACTTTAGATATTAGTTTGCAAATCCCAAACCATTCAAGTGCAAATTTTATGTGAAACATTCAATAAGAATTAACAACACAGTTAATGTCACTCATTGAGTATGGCGTTGTGCGATAAACCAAATCATGAATGGGGCAAATAGTAGTGGTATCAGATATAACTTTATAAATTCTTAAAGAATATAAGCTCACTCTCGCTCGAAGAATCTCAAATTATTAAATTAACTTAATACGTGCTTATGTGTGAAACCAAGAAGCTTATAACAATTGATAAACCAAGAGGCTTATAACAATTGATAATATGAGAGTATCGACTTGAACATAGGCCTCAAGTGCACACGAGAACTATAAATAGCGAGGTCATATTAATGATTTGCCAAAAGGGGTTATTATTTACGTTGTGATCCCAAATCTCTTAGTAAGATAAATTAAGAAATGACAAGGTGGGAATTTTATATAACAGTAAGAAGGAACTAAGGGGTTCATGATAAAGAAAAAAGTTATAACCCATTGAGTAGAAAATAAACCTGGCTTATTTACTCAGATAAAAATAATAGTTTAGGCTTGGAATATCTCCACTAATGAAATGAACAAAATGGTTGATTATCTAATGAAAAAAAAAACGATTCCATGAGGTGGTCCTTGCTAGGAAGGTTAAGAAGTCGTTAATTTATAATTAACGATAACATTAAGAGGAAAAAAAAATTATAATATGTGAGAATGGGGTTCATTACATCGGCTCACCAGCCTAACAGTAATACACAATTGTTACATTATTAATTTAGGAGTGAAATTGAGGGTGTTATAAGTGTTGTCCTCTGATGGGATTTGTGGCCTCTATTTTTCTCAAGGGCCTAACCTCCTACTTGATCAAGTTTGAAGAGTCTTAGTGTCTTCAAATCTACCATGTGTCATAATTCTTGTTAAATTTTGGACTTCTTAGAGTTGTCTTCTCTATTCTCTTTGGAACATTAAGGAATTATGTATGTTTTGTGGGAACTTTTGGAGTAAGGTGTAGGTTGATAATTTCTCCATTTTCTTGTGTTTTGTTCATATAAATCTAGATTATCTCTTCTTTTCATTTGGTTTGATGTACTTTATAAGTGGCCTTAGGGTTTAGGATGGCACAAGACTAGTTATTTTATTGACTTGTGTGGATTAATTTCTCTAAAAGGACAGTTCTATTTTCTTTATAAAAACTCGAAAACTTTGGGCAGTTTCCATCCCCTATAAAATCAAGTATTTGTGGTTTCATATACATTTACCTTATATAATTCTCTTTCTTATTAGTAAGGTTTGGAGAAACTATGTTTTATTTGAGCTTAATAAATTAAAATAGTTTCTTGGTTTTTAATTTCTGTTTCTCTCGGATCTCAATCAAAAAATGTTTGGAAATTAATAGAAATTTGTTAGTACTGATGAAATTGAACTGAAATAAAGAGATTACAAATTTCCTCTACTATTATGTGGAATGGAAATCACAATGTAGAAACACATGAAATGAAATGAAACCATTAAGTCGCTGAAATAACACAATGATTTACAAGGGAACTCAACTGGGAAAAACTCTCCGCTACTTTCCGTTAATCAGATGATAATGAGAAACTATTACAATGTCTTGCTTCACATTTGAAACACACCCTACACTGTAAACATGTTCTCCTCCTAAATTTCTTGCTCTAGCAAACACATAGCCAATTCAAGACCCCAACTTTCTCCTATTTCCATGCACAATCCTAGAAGAAATTAGATCCTAAAAGATAGGAATTTTCTGCAATTTGATTTTGCAATTCCCAAGGAATGATTCACGTGCTTAACTGCAAGCTTGTCCACTCAACTAGAATACAATTGATAATTACAATGTTCCTTTTCCTCCACTTCAGCTAGGGAACTCAAATTCCATGCATGTCTAGGCTATTTTTAGCTCATTGAATGGTTTAACTGAGAGATCATTGAGTTAACAAGAGTTCTACTACTCAAACGACCTTCAACTGACTCAACTAGTTACTTGATCTCAGTTAACTAAGTCAAACTGAAAATAGCTAAACCAAATTGCTAAATTTTAGCAATCACTACTTGGACATCTCTTCTTCTAGCCTATAACTTGAATTTAATGAGAAAGCTAGTAGACAAGGCCATATCACACAATTTAACTGCAATCCAAGTCATCTTGTTGATGTGGAAAATCGAATTACTAAATTTGACCAAGGAACAACTCAAATTTAGCCTTTCTTGCTACAAGTTCTAACATAGTGAACTTTTTTCTTATTGCAATTGATTTTAGCATTATATTTCTTTACATTCCTCTCTCCATGGACATTCTCTAGATTCTTCGAGAAGTAGAGAAGCTATGAGGGGTCTACCTCCTACACAACTCATATCTCAAATTGAGGCAAAACGTTCTATGTCTAGATACAATGACAATGCTCTCATAAAAATTCATAGTATTAACTACAAAATGGAGGATGAAGTTTGCTTCAACCATCATTTATTTCATATCAAAATATTACAATGGAAATGGAAAATTGGATTTCAAAGATTGTAAATAACAGATGTAGTTAGACCCACCACCTAAAATTTATAGATTTATATTGTCTCATCAAAAATCTCTTGGGACACGTTCTAGTGGAGTGCTTACAGACATAATTGGAGATCCTGCTATGTATTCATGATGTACTTGAAAAGGTGTATAAATTGGAAATCAAAGTCTCCAATTTGAAAAAAATATATATAAATTATCTTCTTGAAACTATACCGAACATAGACGTAGATCTATCCCCTCTAATACAAGTGGATCCCTCGTCTCATTAACATGGCCCATAGCTCTAAGGTTTGCTTCATATTCTTAGCTAGGTGGCTACTTTCACTGCAACTCATAATGAGACCATGCAACGTATGGTGTTATCCAATTTCCATTGTATAGTTTCTTTTAGAATAAATAGACTACTTTTATTTTTGATATACAATCTTAAGACATTGAACCTCTACTATTAGACTGGTATCCCTTGCAATAGAAAAATATGAGAGGTAGAATGTATATACACTACTTTCTTTTCAATATAATTCCTTGGATTCAAAACAAAAAAACATGCCCTTATCCTTCAAACTAGTGTTTTCCTCAACACATGACTATCTATGGGCATTTTTACATGAAGAAGTCTTCTTCCCATGTTTCTTCTTGCACTTGTAAGTTATTCCATTTGAAGATCTACTCAATAATTTCTCAAGTTATGAATTACTTAAATCCTATTTCTTTAATTGTTTCTGCTTCTTGGAAAATTTTCCCTTATTCATTAACATAGGATAAAACAATTTGTACTAAGATCTTGTAACTCATTACCTTCAAGCAAGAAACATGGAATACTAGTTGTACACAAGAAGATGCAGGAAATTCCAAATTTCAAGGCATACTTTCCAATCCTCTCCAACACCTTATGCTTGACATAATACCTAGGGGATTTTTTATTTTCCTTGTTTTTTTGCTTTAGGGACAACTATTTATATGATAGTAGTCTCACAAATACCCAACCTCGGACTTCAAATTTCATTTCACTGCAATGTTGGTATACTTGTTCCATCATATTTTATGCAACAACCAAGATTTCCTTCAATAGTTTGAGAACCTATTTTCGGTGTTATATGTGGTCCTTTACTGCTTGAGTCTTTATAGTCCCTTTCAAGGTTGATGTGATGGATAGAGGATGGTATCCAAAATGTTTGATAAATGGTGACATTTTAAAATAATTATTGAAGGATTTGTATGTATATCATGTGCAAAGAAATATAGATGTATTTCTAAACATTTACTAACAAACTCATTTTACCATTAGTTTAAGGAAGGTAAGAGACGTTGTGAGCCAAATGATTACCCAAGCAAGAAAATAATCCACTCCAAAATTTTGTAATTAAAATTAAATCTGAGTCACTTAAAATTATGTTTTGTATTCGATGTACCTTTTGAACTATTTACAAGAACTATTCTACCACTATACTTATTTTAGAATGACGGGAAATAGAGAAAAAATGTGCATAGCTTGTAATTCGATCTACCATATCGTAATGACACACTTTCCTCTATGTTTAGGTAAAAATGTGATAGAATACATTGAATCTTATTCCAAAAGTTGGTTTGGTAAGGCTAGTAGTTGAAGGTGCCCTGGGGTCACGATTTTATCTCCGTTATTTTTTTGGGATACCGTGCATTTAGCCACAAACTTCTACATCTCTACTTCAATACCTTCCCAAAAAAAGTATTTCATTATCATATGTATGTCTTCAAGGACCCTTATTGTCATCATACTAGATAAGTATGTAATTCCAAATGGACTTTCTACTTGAGTTGAGAATTCTTACATAAGTATAAGTAATCTGGATACCACAACATATCATTCTTCCACATGATTTTTTCTTTTGTGCTAAGATCCTCCCATTGTTATTGAATGATATTACATACCTTCTCATATTACTTCTATTCTATCATTTTTCTTTTTCCACCTACTTATATTGTGCCATGGAAATAATGAATTGTAAAACATTTGTTTCTTCCTCATTCCTTGAAAGCACATTTACCACAATAATTTATTTTCTCATTTTGTAAATAATTTTGAAGTCATAACACAACATAATTCTAAACCATTTTTTTTTCTTCTAAAGATATTCTTTCTTCCACGAAGTGCTTCAAACTATCATGACTTGTTTTAATTTGAAGTGTCTTCCTATTAGGTATGAATGCCATTTCTTAACTTCATTTAGTATGACTAATACTTCATTTCCACAGATGGGTCAGAGTAAGTTATTTCTTTATGCTCCCTACATTCATAGGTAAGAGGTCGTCCTTCATACATTAAAACTCTACCAATGCCATGGCCTAAGGCATCACACTCCACAATGAAGGCTTATGTGAATTTAAGTATTTATAGGAGGCAATTTTTACGCATAGTGTCTTTAAGTTTTCAAAAGCATTGTTTCCTTCTTTAGTTGAATAAAATTCTTCACTATTCAATAGTTTCATTAGAGGTGCTACTATTTCACCACAATCCTTGGAAAAATTTTGGAAATATCTTGTTAATCCTAAGAATCCTATGGATTTCTTCAAGTTATTAGTGATTGGCAAGTACCTCATGGCTTTGATTTTGATAGGATACACCTTAACACCCTCATGGGATATAACATTTTTTAAATATTTCACTTCCTAAACCCCAAAGTAACACTTCGAAGGTTCTACATATAGTTGTTTCTCTTCCAACACTGTTAAGACCATCTCAACGTGTTGTACATCCTGTTTCCAAGATTTGTTGTAGATTAGTATGTCATCAAAAACTAATAACACAAATTTTCTAAGGAAGGGTTTGAAAATAGAATTACTCAATACATGAAATTATAAGGGTGAATTTCTAAGTAGAAATGGCATAACGAAAAGCTCATCATGCCCTTTAGGTGTTCTAAAGAGTTTTTTGGGAATATCATCTTGCCTCATTTTAATTTGATGATATCTTGAATGGATACCCAACATAGCAAAGAAAATTTCTCTATGAAATTGATCTAATAATTCATCAATGGAAGAAATACGAAACTTATATTTCATTGTCATTTTTTTGAGATTTCTATAATTTGGGCACATATGCCATGAACCATGTTTTTTGATAACCATCACCGCTAGTGAAGATAAAGCACCCTAGCTAGGATGATTGATTCCAACCTGTAACATTTCTTTAAGAATATGCTCATTATCACTTTTTTATGCATATGGATACCTATAAGGTGTAATGTTACATGGTAGACTTCCAGGTTGCAAATTAATAACATGTTCATGATATTGAGGAGGAAGACCCTTAGGAATATATGTGAAAGAAGTTGGAATGATTGTTGATAATTGTTTGGAGATCCACTAGAGAAGAGAATATATATGTTCGAATATATAATCAACACATTTGTGAAATTACACCCTAGTATCCTCTTTTAGTCAAATTTTTAATGTTATTATACCTTATCACTTTATTGGGTTTCCCTTGACTACCTCAAAGCTCAATTTCCTTTCCTTCCAGGGAAAAAATTATGAAAATGTCTTCAAGATTAATGACCAATATTCCCAATGATTCTTCCCATTGAATCCATAACACAAAATCACAAACACTATAAGATCATTTCTAACTAATTGAAAGCCAATTTTTTAGCCTTCCCTTTGTGTTACAATCCCATTCATGTCCATCAACCTAGGAAAACCTTTTATGAATAAAGGCCCAAAATATTTGATGTCCTTCATTACCTTGGTAGACATTTATCTTTTGTAAGATGATGATGCATTGTCAAAGAAGAAAAACCCTATCATGGAGTGATAACTCATGCCCAGTCCTTGTGAGTATGAATTGAGTCAATATATGACATTGTTATGACTTTGTCTCCATCATTTTTCTTGAGCTTGATACTCCCTTTTCGGCTTCCACAACCAGTGCCCTTTTTTCTCACAACAGTGTACGATGCCACTCATATTCATCATTCAACATATCCTCAGTGATCTTATCGCATATAGTATGGTAAGTCACATTAATATTGTATCTAGAGACATGCTTATTTCTAATGGTGTCTAGCTCTCACTTGACCTCATCATATGAATTCTCTTGATGTTTAATTTCTTTGTTTAATTCTTAAATTTATCTCTATCTTTCGTCCAATTCTTCATCTTTGCTATCCAATAAATTCCTTAGTCTATTAATTTCATCATTCATTGAAAAACTTTCCACAACTGGAGGAAAATTGTTTTTTGGTGTAACGACCCACAATTTAAGTATACAACTAATTAGATCAATTATGTGATTTATAATCAACACAAAACTATTCAAATGATTAGCATAGAATTTCCCAAAAATACGAGTAGAGGCTGCCTAGCTATAGCGACAATATTTCTTAAATGTGGTCTAAGAATTGAATGCTATTTGAATCCCGCTAACAACAACAAAGTTTTTGAGGGCGAATCTCCACCCAACCGTAGGCCCAACTGTACAATATTTCTACAGCTAGCCATCCTGAAGCCCTCAATCAAAGTACTGCTGCCAGGGAATCCTTTGTCTCACAACACTTTTCCTCTAAGATAATGGATGAAGTAATGGATGAATCTCATCCTTCTCATCATCCATTAAATATACCAAAAATAGCAAATAGGTTTGCATGCGGACATTCCATGTGTCAACATACCAACTTTTATTTCTTTATTTTAGGTTTTACTTAATTCAATATTTCTCTTAATTTAACTCTTTCTTATTTTATTTCTTTTTACTTTTTGTTAACTTTACTTATTCTTACTATTTTTGTAGTTTAATTTTATGTATATGTACTTATAATTCCAGTTTATTATTCACTATTTTAATTATTTATTATTACTATATTGTCTTCATTATTGATTATTTGTTTACTATTATTATATTTTCTTTCGTTCTTACTATTTATTTACTATTATTATATTTCATTTATTTTTTACTATTTATTTACATATAATTTAATATTATATTATTTTATTTATTTAATATTATTATTTATATTATTATTAGGGGGTATTACATAATCCCCTTCTTTAAGGAACTTCGTCCCAAAGTTAAGTTGAATCATTTAATGTTTTATTTTATTTAGTTATTTATTCTTTTACATTTTCCCCACACTATCTGTTGAACTAGTATAGCCAGTAGGCATCAAAAGTTTCCACAATGCCCAGGAAATCCCAAGGAATCTCTGTCCTTTTTCCCACTTTCAGAACTAGGCATAAGCCTCATCGATCTATACCATAGCCTATGGTTGGCCCCATGGCTCGCGCCAAGGCTTAGACCTCATCTACCCAAAGGTAGACATCTTGTCCCAATACTCAATGACCTTGGGCATTTCGCAAAGATGGCCCACTCCCTCCACACTCACTAAGGCACACAACCCCAGGCATCAAATTCCTTACACCCCAACCATACTTCAACATCCCAATCCAATATCAGGCAATTGGCCTCCTCAAGATGGTCCCATAGCTTGTAAAGAGTTATTCATCAAGAGATATACAAGACAAAGGAACCACTAGCATATGTAGTGTTCATTGACTATATCCCCAGCCCATCTAGTGTTTCACATTCTCCCTCACAAGTATGGGATCCCATGAGATCATCAAATAACCAGCCCTCTTGGCCCATTTGTGGATTTTCTATCAATCGCCAAATCTCAACATGAAACCAGTACATTAGTTATAACATCATAATACGATAAAAAATAATCCACATCCCAAGTCTTGCATGTCATCATGATAGCATAACATAATTGTTAATCGCCACATTCTGGATAGTAAAGAATTGCATGCTCGTGCATGTCATAACATATTCATGGAATTACCAAATGTTTCACATAATAAGCCATATGCATCATATCAATCATGAGCATACCACATCATTATCATAACAACTAAATAAATAAGAATCATATGTGCGACATTAATCTCATATCATCATATCATGAAACATCCCTACAACATTATACTTCAACATTTTCATGTTGACATAACATATAATAGAAACCATAACCTCATACATAATACCATAGTGTATCAATAAAATTTAGGCCATAAGATATTATTCCGATGTTTAAGACTTTTTTTCTTTTTAACCAATAAACCACTATTTATATGTAAAAGTCACCTTTATTTATCAAAATATATAAATATAAAAATATAAAATAAATCTAATACTTCATAAAACAAATATTGAAAAAATAAAAACACTATAATTTCTTTTTTTTTTTAAACCATCATTTCACATCGAATCACTTTATATATGTCTATATAAACTCATTATTATACATGAATAATAATATAATAACATTATAAATAAATAATAACCTTACCAATATTATATAAAAGAATTCACTGCACTTTATTAATAATACATTATATAATTCCCTGATGGGGATGATCATATGAGGGTACAAGTGTCTGAAACGAAGCCATTGGGGCATACACCTTCACCATGCATGTAAGTACTTGGACTTTATGTGTTGTCTCTGACATTAAATCTCAGGTGTGATGATTAATTACTCACAAATTCTTTTTATATATGTTGTTTAGAGAGTGTTCATGTTATGAAACCAGCTCACAAAAAGATAGAAAAGATAGATCAATGACTTAGAAATCAGACTCTTTGAGGGGGAAACCTCCTTTACATTACACAAATGAATAATTCTTGGATGATACAAATGTAAAAGCCTCCTTTCTATATATAGGAGTCTAAGGGGTCACAATATAATCAAAGCCGACATAACAATAATAATATAAGGGCACAAAAATAACAATAGTGGGTCTTTATGGGGCACAATAATAAGAATATGGGGACACTAGGGGCACAACAATAACAATAAGGGCTGCAATGACAATAGTAATGGGGGAATCACTAGTATTATAGGGACCTAACATTCCCCTCTCCTTCGAAAAGGGTTGTCCTCAACCCTTGAGTAATTTTGGATGCTTCTGTATAAATTTCTCATCCTCCCATGTGGAATCTTCAGCTGGTAAGTTCTTCCACTTGATGAGATACTCTAAAATTGACAGATTTTGTAGCTGTTGAGTTCTTGTTTCTATGACTCCTTCAGGCTTTACTACGATTTTTCCTTCCTCATCAAGTTCTGGCATTATTATTTGAATTGGGATCTTGTCACCTATAACCTCCTTTAAGCATGAAACATGGAAAATTGGGTGCACTCAGGTAGCTACAGGAAGCTCTAATTTTTATGCCATAGTACCTATATTTTGTAATACCTTATACAAACCATAATACTTTGGTGATAATTTATTATCCTTATTAGCTTTCTTGAGGGAAATTTGTTTATATGGTTGTCGTCGTAGGAATACCTAATCACCTACATCAAAAATTATTTTGCTGCGATGTTGATCTTCCTGTTGTTTCATTCTATTATGTGCCAAAGTGGGGTTATCTTTTAAGATTTGGAGAACTTGTTGTTGATCCTCGATGTGATCTTCCACTCCTTTTACCTTAGAATTTTCTCTTTAAATATGATGTGATGGACGATTGATGATATCCATAAAGTGCCATAAATAGGGTCATTTTTGCTACATTATGGAAGGAAGTGTTATACCACCATTCAGCGAGAGGAAACCATTTGACCCATTGTGTATGTTTATAAGATACAAAGCAACGAAGACTTCCTTCCAAACATTTTTTTACTATCTCAGTTTTCCCACCAGATTGAGGATGATAAGATGATCTATGAGCTAACTGAGTACCAAGACAAGATAATAATTCTGTCCAAAAATTTCCAGTGAAGATGGGATCTCTGTCGCTTATAATAATCTTTTGGATTCCATGTAGCTTTTGAATTGTTTCCATAAATGTAGTGTAAATTGTACTTCCTTTAAATGGATGAGATAATGCACAAAAGTGTGCATACTTGGTAAGTCTGTCAACTACCACCATGATAACACTCTTTCCTTTGGACTTGAGTAAACCTATGATAAAATCCATTGAAACCTCCTCCCAACGTTGGCTTGGAATGGATAAAGGTTGTAATAGACTTGGGGTTTTAATTGTTTCAACTTTATTTTGTTGGAAAACAAAAAATTTCGCCACAAACTTTTGAATATTTGATTTAAGGCCATCCCAAAAAAATTCCTTCTTAACCTTGTGGTAAGTTTTTAGAAATCCTGAGTTCCCTCCTAAGGGAGAGATGTGCAATTACATAAGAATATTTTGTTTGAGTTGGGAATTCTTACATAGGTATAAGTGATCTTTGTACCATAATGATTCATTTTTCCAACTAAATGTATCATATGTACTCGGATATTGTTGTAGCTTTTGAATGAGTGTCCATACTTCTTCAGCATTCTTCCATTCATCCCATGATTCATTTATCTAATCTTTTTGGATAATAGAAATGGCACAAAGAAATGCTTCCACATCCTCATCCTTTCTTAACAGTCCATTTGCCACAACATTTTGCTTCCCTTTTTGTAGATAATTTCAAAGTCATAACACAACATCTTTGTGACCCATTTTTTTTGCTCTTATGAAGACAATCTTCATTCTAAAAATTATTTAAGGCTATCATGATATATTTTTACCTTGAAGTGTCTTCCCATTAAGTAGGGTCACCATTTCTTAAGTGCATGTAGTATTTCCAACATTTCCTTCTGATAAATAGCTTTGTGTAAATACTTTCCTCTGGCTGTATGACTTTCGAAAGAAATGGGTCTTTCTTTTTGCATTAAAATATCACCAATTCAATTTCCTGAGGCATCACATTCCATAATAAAGGTTTTTGTGAAGACCGGTGTAGCTAAGACCGGTGCATGGCACATTGCCTCTTTAAGATGTTCAAAGGCCTTGTTGCTTCTAAAGTCCATGAAAATGCATCGTTCTTCAATAATGTTGTTAGAGGTGTTGCTATTCTCCCATAATTATTAACAAACTTGTGATAATACCTTGTCAACCTGAGAAATCCTTGCAGATGCCCTATGGATGTGGGTATTTTCCATTCCTTAATGGTTTTAATTTTTCTAGGGTCTACCCTAACACCTTCAAGAGATCGAATATGACCCATATATTCTACCTCTTGTACTCCAAATAAACATTTGGAGCTTTTTGCATATAATTGTTTCTCCTCCAATAGTTTGAGCAGCCTGTCAACATGTTGAACATGATTCTTCCAAGACTTGTTGTAGATTAGTATATCATCAAAACATACTAACACAATTCTTCTAAGGAAGTGTTTGAAAATGAAATTCATTAAACCTTGAAATGTAGAAGGTGCATTGGTAAGGCCAAAAGACATGACCAAAAATTCATAATGACCCTCATGAGTTCTAAATGTTGTTTTCGAAATGTCTTCAATCTTCATTTTTATTTGATGATATCCTCAATGAAGATCCAACTTGGTGATGTAAATTGATCCATGCAATTCATCCAATAATTCATCAATGAAAGGAATGGGAACTTTATCTTTAATAGTGAGCTTGTTTATGTTCCTATAATCCAGACACATGTGGCATGATCCATCCTTCTTGTGAACCAATACTACTGGAGTAGAGAAAGAACTTTGACTAGGTTGAATTATACCAACCTCTAGAATTTCTGCAACCATACGTTCAATTTCACTCTTTTGGGCATAGGGATATCTATAACGCCTGATGTTTGGGGGAACACTTCCTAGAATCAAATGAATAGCATGATCATGATCAGAAATAGGTGGGAGCCCTTTGGGAGTCTCAAATACCTTGGAATGATTCTCCAAGACTTTTTGGAGATCTGGAGAAATAGAATATTTCGATGTGGGAACCTCTAGCGAACATAATTGTGCAATTATGCCTCGTTGTTCTTTCTTTAAAATCTTTGCCATTCCGTTAGAGTTGATTATCTTTACTGGTTTCCCTGCAATACCCCTTAATTCATCTTCCTTTCCTTCTGAAGAAAATTTCATGAAAATTTATTGAAAATTAAAAACTGTTATACCTAAGGATTGTATCCATTGGACTCCTAGTACAACATCAACACCACTTATTGGAATGGAAAGCATTGGGTTATTCAATACATATTATCCAATGGATAGCTTGATATTATGGCACTTTCTAGAGCAATTTATGGTTCCTCCACTTGCAACCATCACTTGACACTCTGGTGCTAAATATAGGAAGCAATTCAATTCCTTGGCTATCTTAAAATGAATAAAATTATGGGTATTGCCCGAATCAATCAACACTATTACCTTTTTCTTCTTGATATGTCCCTCTATCTTGATAGTTTTAGGAGTGATAATTCTGGCCAATGCATTATAAGATATGTTCGGATTCATTTCTTCTTTCTATAGGGTTTATTCCTGGTGTAAATCCTCTTATTTTGATGTTTCATGTTCCTTTTCTTCCTCATCTTCACAAACTGTTTTTGTTCCAAATATAAAGTTCCAATGTGTACCTTTTGTGTGTTTTGAACATTACGGAGATCAAAATATTGCTCCATCTGTAGTATCCATGTTGCAGGATCCTTTCCATCAAACTTCCTCATATTGATCCTTGGAACATGGTGGGTCATCGATCCAATGTTAGAGTCTATGCAATCATGACTAACATTTATTTTGTTCTCATCATGAGTTTCCTTTACTATCCTTTCACCATTAGTAAGCATTTCTTGTAGAAAATTTGTCAAATATGTGTTCAATTATTCCATGTTGCCCTTAAGTTTTTCTTCTAAATCATCCATATTAGCTTCCATGCATTTTTTTAAACCATCCATCTTATCTTCCACATCATTCATCTTATCTTCTAAACCTTTCTTTAAACCATCCATATTAGCTTCCGTTACTTTTTGTGAGAGTGAATTTTGTTGCACTTGGTCTCATAATTTTGATGTATCATGCTGCATTTCTTCCTCTTTTTCATGAGTCATGCTAGAGCTTTTATGTTGCTTACTAGGTGTTTCCATTTTATTTCTTTGGGGCATCAATTAATGATAACTATGCTTCACTATGACCTTTGAATTCCTTCAAACTAATTTTTAGAACCAAACTTATGGAAAATTTAAAAAACACTACCAACCTTTTTTCACTTTGTAAGAGCTCGATATTGTATCTCATGTATCCTTGAAATTTAGGATCTCCAAGGTCTAAAATTGTGAACTGTGGTAGCCCTCTGAGTCAGCTTTCCAACGCCACCAGTCTAATCGAAATTGGATTCTCCAAGAAATCATTATGCCCAATCTCCCAAGATGACCTGATTATACACCTTTTTAGGAGAACGAAATTGTATGAAGTGCCACATGTCATTATTTCAACCTTCAGACCTGAAAACGATGGAAATAAAACTAAAGACCATCCTCTTTCTGTAACTTCTTACTAAATTTCAATATGATTTTTAGAGAGAAAGTTATGATGATTTGCCGAAGGTTAACTATTTGGGATGTAATTCGAGACCCTACAAAAGCCCAAAATTCCTTGGATCATATATCCAAAACTATAAAGAGACAAGATCTGAAATTCTGACCCAAGGATAACCAAGATTTCAGTGCAAATGGATTTTTTTAGTGTCTGAAACATTGCATAAATTTGTTTATAGCGGAAATTCCATGATGACCTGTTCTAGAGTAGCGAAACCCTAGAATCCAAAGCTCTCATACCAAATGTTAAGAAACCACCTCACAAAAATATAGAAATGAAAGATCAACGACTTAGAAATTAGCCCCTTCGAGGGGGAAACCTCCTTTACATTCCACAAATGAACAATTATTGGATGATACAAATGACAAAAACTCCTTTCAATATATAGGAGTCTAAGGGGTCAAAATATAATCAAAGCTGACATAACAATAATAATATAAAGGCACAAAAGAACAATAGTGGTTTTCTATGGGGCATAATAATAAGAATATGTGGACAATATGGACACAACAATAACAATAAGGGATATAATGACAATAGTATTGGGGGAATCGCTAGTCTTATAGGGACCTAATAGTTTCGATCCACTCTCCTAGCTTGGGTGATGAGTTGGCGTTGTGAGGAGGTTGGACGTGTTTGGATTTGGTGCCATGACGACTCTTTGGGGATTATTCCTAGGCTAAGGAGGGACAAGTGTGAATTTGATTCTTTGGTTTGGGATGGTCTTTGCTTACTGGTATACCCCAAGGACCCTGGTACTTGAGCGGGCAGTGTCTAGTTCTGCCTCCTTGTTGTTCCACATATTCAATTATCCACGAATTTTTGGAAAGTACATGCTCTTTTGTCTAGTGCTCGGAGTAAGGTCTCTTTGTCTTTTAGTTCCTCTGCTTTTTCTATGTTGTTTAAAGAGTTTGTCTCTGTGGTTTGGTGGAAGTTGTGTTGTGGTCTTAGTGCTCGAGATTCCTCCTGGTTTGTTCTGGAGTGAAAGTGGTACCTTTTTCTTTAGAAAATTTGAAACGTGGTGTGAGTCTCTGTGCTAGATTAAAGTCAAAAAATCTTCTCCTCTCATCCAAGGCGATGTTTTCTTCTCTTGTAATTATCGTGGGTTGCAAGGAGGGTCTGTCTCGTTTAATTCTCTTGTCTGGGTTGCCTCGAGTTTGTTTTATTCAAGTACTTTCAGTGTTGGTCTTCAAGTTTCCTCTCAATGGTGGTAGTGGTGTTGTGGTCTTCGGTTTTGCATTGCCGCTTGCAGGTATCGTGACGTTCTCTTCTTGGTTTTCTTCTGTAGCCAATTTTCAATGAGTGATAGGTGTGATATGCCTTGCCAACGAGGATGTCCTCATGGTGGGAGGGGCCAACATGCCGAGGTTGGTCGTCTTGAGCTTGAGTGCAGTTCATCATCCACCAATACAACAAGCCAAGAGATAGAGGGCGCATAATCCATTTCTCCTACTCACTCTCTAGGTCACATTAAGGCCCCAAATTCTTTAGATTCTCTTGTCGAGCAACTGTGGCACATCCAAGTTGATTTGGACATCCTAAGGGACCACAGGTATGCTGGCCGAAATGAGATATTAAGCTACCTTACCGATATTCATTATAGTCAAAATGAAACATTGGCTCAACTAGACAATCTTTGATGCAGTCATCATCGCACTAATGATCACCTTCGTTGCTTGGAAGCAAGAGTGGAACATATTGATTTCCACATTCATGATCGTGTTAGTTACTTTACTTCTCCCCCTGTAGTTCTCCCCACCTCCTTCATTGATTTGATAATGTCAATTTTGGTCTTCTTCTTTTTTTTTGTTATTACTAGTATGATGTGACTTCTATGCCTCACAAGAATAATGTCTGCTAAGTGTCCTTTTTGGTATCCTCCAGTCCCCAACCTCAAAAAATCTAGTCAGAATAAGAATCTGAAAACTATTAAAACACATTTTGTATGCTATGCCATTTTAAAAATATAATAAAAACAATTTGATTGACAAAAAAAATACATTATGAAAATATAAAAACATTTCATATTAAAAATTTTCAGTTTTCAAACTTCATTACATAACCACTCTTCTTAGCTTTTCACTTTACATTACGTGTAGAATAACATTTAGCAACAACATGTAATATGGCCCTTTTTTTAAAATTCGCATTCTATATTAAGAATATAATATTAATTGTTTATTTAAAAATCAAACTTCCACGATTGCATGGTGGTATGTGGGTCGGGCTTCTCCTATTTCCGATCCTATAGCAATATTAATGCTATCTGACATGCGAGGGGAATAGCCATGGAATGCCCTCTCCACGCTCGCTCTCTCTCCACGTGCTGTCACTCAGAGGGCGATGGCTATTCCGCTCGCATGTCAGATAGCATTAATATTACTCTAGGGTCGGAAATAGGAATCACCATGTGGGTCGAGACACGTGGAATGGTAATCCCATCGGTTATAGATATGCATCAAACTTCAGTTGTGATGTTATGTGGGTTGGGACACGTGGACTGGTATTCCCATCGGTTATAGATATGCATCAAACTTCAGTGGTGATTTTTTTGAGGCTAATACTATTATTTAATTGATCTCTCACAAAATTCACTTGTATTATCTTTGCAATATCTATTTAATATTTATGAGACCTAAAGAAATGTAATCACGCCTTAGCACTACTCTCGAAAAGAATTAGCAATGATATTTGGAATAACAGAGAGGGTATCTAGTTGAAGATCACATCCCGTGAATTCCATGAAAAATATATAAGTACCATATTGCAAGCCTCTTAAAAAGGTTCCCCTAAACATAAGCTACATGTCACCAATTAGATGAGAAGAGATCTCTACATGCATTCATTTACAAAATACTATATTAACCGAAGATGGTTGAACTTCATGCATAGTAATTTTTGTGCCAAAGAGTCATAATTCTATAGCTTCTTATCATTAAATTTATGCTTACCTACACAACGTAATACAAACGATTCTAAACCATATTTATTAAGTTATTTTATTAATAATTAAGCAACTCATTATTTCATTCACACTTAATTTTTTATTTTATTATTATTATTATTATTATTTATTTATTTATTTTTTAAACCAAAAAAATTTATTTTAAATAACCTTAACATATACTAATAATAAAAAGGCCAAATAAAGTTAATAAACCACCACTTAAATCCCTTGTTTTAACTTACCGCCCAAATATTATAACTCAAGTCACCTTTTAAATTATTATTTTTTCTTATTAATGGATAGTTTTTTAAGCTACAAAAGCTACATAAATATGAAACTATCTTTAAATAATCACTTCCGATGTTATTAAATCAATGTTATATAACTATATCACCCAAACGATACCTTAATAAATATATATTTGATTTTCACCATTATTTTAAAAATCGTAAAACTAATTATATATCAACCAATGTTGCGACCTTCGCATATTGGGGTCATGCGAATGTTTTCCTTTCCCTACGGTTAGGTTGCGCGATCGAAACCTGCCTACGTCCTTCAGTAAAATATAGGTTGCGGGAGCAAAACCTGTTGGGGCCTTTGTACAGTGATATGGGATTTAACGGTAAGTTTTGTTGGGAGACGGAGGTTCAAATCTCGTTGAGTACATGGCCTGTTGTGTCTTGGCTAGAAGAGTAGGTGACCCCAGAGTGGACGTCTCGGCTCTTGTTGAGGCATAAGTTCTTGCTATGTGTGGCTTGCAGGTTGCTGCACCTAGCCTAGGTTTATAGTAGCAGCCAGTTGGATTTGATCCTGGGCCTGCCCAGGATAACTCTCACCAGTTACCGATTGTCCTAGTGTTAAAAAAAAAAAAACCTGTTGAGGCCTTTAATACATTATTTAGTTTACTTCAGGTACTTTTATTTTTAAAATACATTCCTTTCATTTCCGGTGAGCTGTATTAAATATTCATCTTTAAATTTCTCTTAATTATTTGTTTAAAGAGAAAATTTAGTAAAACCTTTTTAATAATATTAATCATTATTAATGATATGATTAGTATTGTGATAATCGTAACTTTGCATTATCTCTCATTATTGTGGATGCAAAATTTTAGATTTCATGCCTGTTGAATTTTATGATTAGAGTGAAAATTAACCATCACACATTAAATTATTTGGTCTAAAAAATTAGAAGTAAAATTAAGAACATTAATATAATAATAATATTTGACACTTTCAATTACCAAATAAAATAGGCATTTAATTATTTAATATGTGGAAAAAGTTTATAGGTAAAATCACACTTTCAATTTCAATTATGGAGATGACTTATTATAAGAAAATGGGCATCTAATATATATGATAATAAATTTAATTTAAAATCTTATTTAACCATTTATTATGAAATAATTCAATTTAATTCATAGTTTATTAGTAGCAATTCTTCATTTCAAAATCAAATATAAGTATATTTGATTTAAATGGAAAGAATATTTTTTATTATAAACAAAATACTACTCTAAAGTTTGTTCTTCAAACTAAACAAGATACAAAGTCAATATGTATATTACCCGCCTTTGTTTTATGTTTGCAAAGTTTAACTAGAAGACATGGAAATTTTATTACCTCTCCATACTATTAACTTCAACTTAGTGTACAAGTGATAGCTTGTAGACTTGCGTGGTGGAACCTTTTTAATACTTGTGTGGCTTGAATGAGTAGTCAAAATTGAAAACTAATCTGGTATTGATCAAAACCACTCTTCATTGCTTTATGGATGAAGCGATTTCCATAAAAATAAACGTGATTATCTTGTATAAAGAGAACTTCTTAAACAAAGAGGTATGAGATATTACAGATTATACTTAGAGATCCATTGACGATCACCTTTTAAAATTGGGATTGGACACAAAATATAAATTAGATCTTTTTTTTTCTAAATTAAATTAAAATGCCCATAGGCCCTAAGGGTTTGAACCTGGTTTTGATACTATATGTAACAACCTACAATTTAAATATACAACTAATTAGATCAATTATGCGATTTATAATCAACACAAAACTATTCAACTAATTAGAATAGAATTTCCCAAAAATATGCATAGAGACGACTTACTTATAGCGACGATATTTCTTACTTGTAGCTCCAGATTTGAACACTATTTGAATCCCGCTAACTAGAACAAAATTTTTTGGGGACAACTCTCCACCCAACCATAGGCTCAGCTGCACATAATATTTCTATGGTTGGCCACCTCCAAGCTCTCCATCAATGCACTACTACCAGGGAATCCTTTGTCTTGGAACACTTTCTCCCAAGAGAATGGATGAAGGAATGGACAAATATCATCCTCCTCATTGTCCCTTAAATATAGCAAAAAATGGAAAGGGATATGCATGCACAAATTCCATGTGTTAACATGCCAACTTTTATTTCATTATTTTAGGTTTTACTTAATTTAACTCTCTTATTTCATTCCCTTTTAATTTTTGTTAACATTACTTATTCTTACTATTTTTATAGTTTACTAATATATATATATATATATAATTCCACTTTGTTATTTATTTATTTATTTATTATTATTATTATGGTGTATTAAAGTTTGGGTCTGGATGACAATAGTTTCTTGACCACATTTGGCTTCCACATCAGCCACTTGTGATTTCAATAACATATCATGATCTTTGTATTATTGTGTCTCTTGCATGACTGCATACAATTTGTTCACCAACCCCTCTTTTTGTTTCTCGGCTTCCATCAACTCCACTATCTTAACAATATAGGGCTCCCATTTTCCTCTTCTCAAAAGCTTGATTTCTTTATTATTTTCATCCAATATCTTATTGCATTATTGAAATTGGTTCTCATAAACATATATTTTCAAAATTACCTTCTCCGAGTCTTCAATTTTCAACATTCTTTCGTTGGTTTCCACTTTTTGTTTCTTCATATTATTCTCTACCCTATTATCATCCTCTATAAATATTTTTATGGATGATTGGGATTCTGGGTATTCATTGTGAATAATATCATTTAGAGCCTTGGAAAAGCTATAGGTTTTATGAAAAGGTATTAAGGATCGAGAAAAGGTGATCCAAGTTGCCTCATAGTGTTCAGTAGAGTGAACTTACCTTCCTTAGCCTTTAGGATTGCCAAATTCAACTTGTGTCCCTTGTAATCTAGGACATTGAGTAGTGGAGTGCCTGATATTTTTAGAGTATTAGTAAGTAAAAGGTCATTGTTCATCTCTTGTTTACTCTCTTTTGTTGTACTTTCAAATTATGCGATGAGGGACGATGGCTCCTTGCTAGTATGAATATCAACGGCGTCCATGGACTCCAAGGAAGTTAAGGTTGTTGATATGTACTATGTTACGGTTGGTGACCTTTTGGCTATTAGAGGATTACTTGATGGACTTAAAATACTACATGCAATCACTGGCATGGATTTATTAATAACCTCTTCTCCATAATAATCATATTCTATCTTTGTCATTTTGAAATTCTTGGAGTTGGACTCTGTTTCTTGATTGATTTCCATGTCATCAATATTTCTCCTCCTAGTACTAGACATCTAAGAAGAATGTGAGTATGATCGCAGAAGTACTACCTTTACTTCTTCAAAAGTCATTTTATTTGTTATTTTCTCCAAAATATGTCTTGACTGATGTTGATGCATATCCCTATATTTGTCCTTCCTTTGATTCAAGATTATGTCTAAAGGACCATAAACCTAGTCTACTCCCTAAGAAAAATGTAGTTCATTCATTATTTTTCATACTTCCTCTTGAGCCTTTCTAGTTTTTGCTATGAATGGACCAACTTCATGTGGAAGGTGAAATGTTATTGCCTGCTTCCTTGATGTAATGTCTAACCATTCACTGATAAATATTTATCTTATGAATTCTAGAACAAATATCGTGGGCATAAGGAAACTTGGAAACAAGCCTGGCTTCTCTTACAAACCATAGACCATGATTATAGTGCATTCTTCTAGGAGATACGATTCTCATATCTTCTAGATTTCATTTATTTGTTTCGTCTTAGGGATGGCAATAGGTAAATTTTTCCCATGCAATAGTTGGTATAATGTGGACAAAAAGATTGGAGGTATAATATATTTTTCCCATGTCCTTTGAGGTTCTTCACATAGAGGGTATCCACTCAATTGTAGATAGTACAATATTGGAGGAATAAATAACCTTGGAGCAAGGTGTTCCAGGGAGCTATAGTTTTGGTGCATGAAAAGGTAAATTCTATATGAGTAATATTTGAATGCATTTGTGGAAAAAGATTTTTTGAAGTGATGGTGGATGGCATTTGATATATATTAGGGGAACTAACACAACACATAAGTTGTGGTGAAGGTGACACAAGGATAGTAGGAAACCTAACATTGTCTCATGAACTTTTGCATCTTTGTCTGTGAAAAGTACTTGAGTAATAATGGAGATGGTTGTCTCAGGTTGTTCAAAAACTGTCAATATGGAATAGGGTAGGGTCCCTATTGTAGTGACCACTCCTACACACACATGTTCTGTCAACACCTTTGAGTTTTTTCTTCAGTGAGGGCCTTCCTATATCTGAGAAAGGTGGTCTCATCCAATATAGCTTGGTCTAGGGACCATAACATCATTTCTATTATTTTTAGAGTTACTGCTAAATTCACTACAAATCCTCTAATAGAAACATTAGGGGCATTTTGAGGTATAAAATGGGCCTCCTAAGGAAGTATAAAATAATAATAGAAATAATAAAACAAGATTAGATTACATCATCAAATTTTAGAGGGAAAAAAAGGAAAAAAAAAATCAACTCGCATTTTCAACTTATCTCCCTATGGGTTTACTCAAATTTCAAGTGTCAACACTCGTTGGATACATGGTTTGATCCCTTATCCAAGGAGTACCCATGTTGCATACTTTCAATGGACCCTGCTACATGAAAAATGAGAAATGCATGAAAAACATGATTACAATCGCGTTTTTTCATGTATTTCTCATTTTTCATGTAGCAAGGTCCATCGAAGGTATGAAAAAAGGGTATTTGTTGGATGAGGAATTAAATTTTGGATCCAATGAGTACTGTTGCTTGAAACATGAGTAAAACCTTAGGGAGATAAGTGGAAAATGTGAGTTGAAAAAGTAGTTGTATTATTTTATTATTTTTTAATCTTTTTACCTTTTTACTCCAAAAAAGGTGAATCATCCCCCATGGTTGACATCATCATCTTGAATCCTATTGATTATTATAAATTTGATTTTGTTTGTATATTTTTCTTAGGAGGCCCATTTTAGACCTCAAAATTCCCCTAATGAGATGGTCCTCTTATATAAATTATAATGTGGCACAATCGAGGTGATTATATCCATGAACTCAAAGACTTGGGGTACCACTGATTCCCCGAGGTTGCTTCTAAATGGGTTTTCTATCTAAAATCCTTCTAAATGGTAGCATACACATATTTGTTATTAAGGATGGGTTCATGGATTTTTGCATGGGTGTCTATAAGTTCTTCTTCGTGTGGATTCTCCATTGCTAAAGAATTCACTAAAGATGGGTTGTTTCTCATATTGAAATTAGAATTCCCTGAGTGAATAGACCTTTGATTGAACTTAAAGGTTGAAAGGGAAGAATAGGAATACTTGGGTACGACTGGTGTAATTAAAGGAACTATTTTGAGGATGAAATAGTTATTTGATGGTATGGTATTCACGTCTAGGGTGCTAAAAGTTCACAAAGATTTAGAAGCGCATAATTGAGTTCAAGTTCGTAAGTGGCTTTTGCCTATTTTGTCTCAGATTTGAAGGAGAGGAAACTAATTATGTGAATCATAACAAGTTTAGGGGAAATATCAGTGGCTAAAAGGGCATTTGTGACGGTGTTTAGGCAGTGCCAGTTGTTCTGGCCTTCATAGTCGAGGGACATCGTGCAAGTGGCATTGGGTGTTTAGTTAGGGTCTGTGTAGCATGGGGCCTTGGCAAGGTGGAGGGTCGAGTTCGATTGGATGCAAAAGACGCTGCAAGATTCAATCAATATATACTTGCTCCAACAATTTTTATAGTGACAATGAATGGAATGGTGCCCCAACAGACATTTTATTAAAAAAATGGGAATTTTGTGTTGCCATGTGTCAATTTCAAAATAGGTGTGATGATGTCATGATATGAACTTAAAAAAGAATGCAACAAATTACAGATATAACCATAAATACATAGATGCATTAGAAATAAGACTTCATTAAATTAATATCAAATACTGAAATATGCTTACAAACAGAATGGAAATAAGACTAGCTTAGGCGACGGTAGCTTATCTCTGAGAAGAGATGTGGCGGCTACATGCCTCTGAACTGTGCTACAATGAGGCTTGAAGACCTATTTATTATTTAGAAATAATACAAAACCTTAAACATCTGAAAACCTAACCCTAGGAGATGAAGCACCAAAACTATGGGCCTTGTTTGGGTAAATTTGGTACATCAATTTCCCGGGGTCATAACTTTGGCATACGATCTTCATTTAATGCACACAATACCTCGCTATACATATATATCCAAGGACTGCAACTTTTGAGTGGAAGACATCAATAAAACATTTTTGCTTCCCTTAGGTTTCCCAAAAAACATCGTTTAGGGTCTCAAAACGGCTTTGGAAGTTCAGTACTTGAAAAAATTGTCAAAAATAGTAAATTGTGTACAATAAAGGAAACTGAAAAATTGAAAGAGACAGTAGCGGGGGTCCAAGTGGAATAGGAAAGTGGCCACCAAAATCCACCTATATCAGTCCTCCCCCCAAAGGAGGAAATGGTCCCCATTGCATTGATTGCCTCCATGAGATGGGGAAACTTTTGCTGAACTTGGTCCCTGGTGAGCCACTTACCTTGGTGTAGGAGTTGGCCAACTTTGACAACCAGATATAGTTGGATCTTCTGATTGCGAGTGTTATTGATCTGTGTGTATATAATCCGATCAATTGTGGCATGTCGATGCAGTATGGGTTTAACTCTGTTGATGTGAGCTATTATGCAATGTTTGATGTGTCGAGTAATGGTGGGAAGTATGGTCGAAGGTGGTCCACATTGAACACTCGGTGCAGACCAAGGAAAGATGGAATGTTGAGCTCAAAAGAGTTGTCCCCTACAACCCTAGCGATGGTGTATGGCCCATATCAGAGCTGGTGAAGTTTGTGGTAGTGTCTAGTGAGGTGCTCCTTCTACAAATGTATCTAAACTTTGTCACCCACCTAAAACTTGAGTGGCACCTGAAATTGATCATGTCGTTGCTTGTACATGGAATTTGACTTCTCGAAGATGTCATGAACTTGCTGGTGGATGTGTTAGATGTGTTCAATAAATCTGGTCATTTTATTAGCCTCAAAAAATACATGTGTGGATTCTTTCTATGTAGTCCCATGAGGCATGGCAACATCAATCAGACACAATGGTTGAAATCCTAGACCCACTTGAAAGGGACTGCGACTAGTCGAGCTATGGAGAGCTCTGTTATAACTATGTTTCACATAGGGAAGACTCTCATCCCAGGTTCGTGGATGCTTGGAGTTGTAAATGCAGAGTATGTTCACTATCATCCTATTGACGACCTTTGTCTCGCCATTAGTTTGGGAATGGAAGGTCGTCGACTTGGTGAGGTTGGTGTCCAATAGTGTCTAGAGTCTTGACCATAATGTGCTTTGTAATATGCTATCCTAATCTGATATAATGGTTTGCAGGATCCCAAAATGTACCCACACTCGTTCAAATAAGATTTTGGCAGTGTCCTCTACTTTGATAATCTTCTTATAGGCCACCAATATGTCCATCTTAGAAAATATGTCCACCACCACAAATACACAGTCATTACCATGCTTGGTAGAAGGGAGGTCAGACATATTGTCCATGGAGATGGATTCCCATGGCTAGCTAGGAGTAGGAAGATGAATGCACAAGCCTTTCTTCTTGATGGTTGGCTTGGCGATGACATAGGTAGTGCAGGATCTGATATATTTACCAACATCTAGTCGAAGTTTGGGCCAATAAACTACTTTTATAGTACAACCCCAGTTTTTCCACACCAAAGAGTCATGCGACCCGACTGTAGTGCGCATCTTAAATTAGCTTGGAACGCTCTCCTGAAGGAACACAAAGGTGGCCCATGTAGCATAATAATGTTTCCCAGAGGTAGAAATCAGGAACTTGCTTTCCATATTCTAACATCTAGTATGTGGAGGTGAACTTTGGATCATTTTTGTACAGTCGCAACCATCTAGAGGTCTCATGAGCACAAGAGTTCGGAACAATAGTTAGTGTTGCAACTCGGCGCTGAATAAGGCAGTCTGAAACATGATTGTTTTTGCCCTTTTTGTATTTAATGTTCAAGTAGAATTGTTGCAAATATGTAGACCAGTTCTTATAGTGATTGTTCTACAACTTCCCTTGTGTTTGTATAAACTGGGGAGAGGTCGATGATCGTTGTGGATGACCATCTCCTTCCCCAAAATGTAATACTTCCATTTTCGGCAAGCCTGCATAATGGGATACATCTCTCTATCATATGTGGGGTACTTCCGAATTGTATCGAAAATTTTCATTATGATAGGCCAGTGGATGCCTGCGTTGGGTGAGGAATGCACTAATAGCATAGTCTGAGGTGTCTGTCTCAATTTCAAATCATTGTTGTAGGTCTGGTAGTGTGAGTATCATTGTAGACCAGAGTCGGTGCTTCAAATTAACAAACACCTTCTGTTGGGACTCAGACCAAGAAAAATTTGCTTTCACCCCTCCCTTAGTAATGTCACTCAAAGGCCAAGTGATATGGGAGAATCCCAACACAAACCTCTGATAAAAGTTTGCAAGGCCCAAAAAGCTATGAAGCTCCGTTAGAGTGGTCGGGGCTGGCCAATCCCAAATGACTTGGATCTTAGTTGAATCCACATGCATGACACGTTCATCTATGATGTAACCCAAATATTAGACCTCGCTCATGCCAAAGGTGCATTTTTCCAAGTTGGCACACAGTTTGTGTTGTCGAAGGGTTTAAAGGACCTGTCGAATGTGTTGCAAGTGTTCTTCCAAACTCTTGCTGAAAATGAGGATGTCATCCAGATAAACAACCATGAATGAGTTGGTGGAGGGCCATAAGATGTCATCCATTAGCCTCCTAAAAGTAGTAGGGGAATTTGTCAACCTGAAGGGCATAACCAACCATTCAAAAGGCCTTCCTTGGATTTGAAGGCGATCTTCCATACATCTATGGGCTTTGTTAGAACCTGGTGATAACCAGACTTCAGATCAATTTGGATGAAATACTTTGCCCCTTTGAGCTGATCCAAAAGGTCATGAGTCCATGGGATTAAATACCTGTTATTGACAATGATTTTGTTTAGTGCCCAATGATCAGTGCAAAACCTCCAGGTCCCATCCTTCTTTTGTGCAAGTACAATCAAGCTACCACAAGGAGAGGAATTTGGTCAAACGTGCTGTTTTTGCAGAAAATCATGGATTTTCGACTTGATCTCTTCATTTTCTAGAATGAAGCGATCATATATCGACCCATTGGGTAAAGGTGCTCTGGGAGTTAAATCGATTGAATGCTTGATATGACAGTGCAAGCGTACCCCTGTGGGTGAGAATAAGATGTCCCTGAATTCTTCCACGACCATATCCACCTACTTCTGTTGTGTGGAGGAACCCTTCCTGGGGCATGGCTATGATCTTCCCCTTACCTTGAGAGAGAGTCATTAAGAAAAACAAAATTCCCAGTATAGAAAATGATCTTACTGCATTGCTTAACAGAGATCAAAGAGATGGCAGTAGGTGTAGCTATCTCCGGTATCCCGTATAACTGATTACACAAAGAAATTATAACACATCGAGGTGTAGACTAATATACATACAACATGTCTCTTCCATAAGTATGGTGTTTGTAATAATATGTCACAAAATTCATGAGCAGCAACATCACACAGTAACTCATTAGTTAAGGGCTTGATGCTGTAGGGAAGGTGACGTTGTTGGTTGATGTGAAGATCTCGTACTTAGTGAAGACTCCCGATGGTGTATGATTGTAGATGTGCTATAGTCGGCAGGCCTAGCCACTTCACGGCCTCTGCTGAAATGAAGTTCTTTTGGTTCTCGTTGTCGATAATGATCTACAATGGAGAACCCTTCACCCACATTTGTGAGTGGCATAGGAATTCCCTCTCCTCTGGATCTTTAGGCTCAATATTTTGGATTTTGGTGGTGGCCACGGTGGTATTAGGTTCCACATTCCCCTTGTCGAGTTCTAACTCAGAGTTGGAACATCCGTCTGATTCAGAAGCCTTCAGCTCACCCACTAGTGACTGCTTGGTCTCACACTCACTTGTGTTGTGAGTGGAGCTCTTATGGAACACACACCACTTTCCTGTGTCCTTCTTTGTCTTCATTGTGTTGGGTTTTTCTTGTGGCTTCGATGGGTTATCCTGGGTCATCCCGCCTTGGCTATGTCCTTTTCTCTGTAGTTTGGGGGTGCCTTTACCTTGCTTCGTATTTGCAAATCTAAAATCTCGCTTTTTTTGTTTACACACCTTCGAAATCTTGACAACGTATTGGTATGTCATGCTAAGAAAGGAGATGTCTAGGAACTCCATCTCTTCTTGGATGTAACTATGTAGACAGTCTCGGTACTTGAGTACCAAATGCCACTCAGAATCCTTGATACCCAACTTCGTGCGAAGGGTACGTAAACATTGGTAAAATCTAAGACATCTTGGTCCCTTCCATACCGCAGTGTCGTCTACTTTATGTATTTATCCTCATAGCTCTCGATAGGGTAGTACTGCTCCTTGATGGCATCTCAGAATGAATTCCAAGTGGGTGCGGCTGAAATAGTGAGGGTGTACTTTCGTCCTTCTTCTCATAGTAGGTTTCCCACCAACCCTTGATGTGCGGGGCAGCTTTGAGAAGTGCAAAAGTAATCTTTTCTTGGCTAGAAAAAACATGAACAGAAAGATATCCTTCTAGCAGATTTAACCATTTATCTATGACGCCTCCATATATATGACCTTCAAATATGGGGATGTAAAAGTTAACCTGTACCTTAAAGGGTGTAGTGCTTCGAGAGTAACTACTGGAAGGATATGTGTTGCCTTTGGGTAGCCACTGAAGGATCTGGGTACAATTGTCCATCATCGCACTTGTTTGTCACTTGAGGGCTTCTTCGAGCAAGATTTTGAAATGATCTCTTGCCCCCTCATTTTTCTTGTGTGCCATGGGAGGCCGTCAAGATTTGTGAGGTTGGTCTTGCAAAGGTTCGACCAGTTCAATCCCTAACTCCTTATATCCCAACCTTGTTGGGGACATGCAAAGAAAAATAGAGAAAAAGAAAATCGCTCTGATACCACTGATCCAAACATAAACATGAACACAACAAATTATAGATATAACCATAAATACAAAGATGCAACAAAAAGAAGACTTTAGTTTATTAATATCGAATACTGAAATATGCTTACAAACGTAATGGAAATAAGACTACTCGGGTGATGGTAGCTTATCTCTGAGAAGAGATGTGGTGGCTACATGCCTATGAACAATATTACAATGAGGCTTGAAGGGCTATTTATTATTCGAAAACAATGGAAAACCCTAAACATCCAAAAACTTAACCCTAGGATATGAAGCTCCAAAACTATGGGCCCCATTTGTGTAAATTCATACATCGATTTGTCGAGATTGTAACTTTGGCATACAATCTTCGTTTGATGCGCACAATACCTCGTTATAAATATATACTCAAGGACTACAACTTTTGTGTGGCAAACATCAATTGATGACGAGTATATGGCTCGATTTTCCCAAAAAATGTCATTTAGGGCCTCAAAATGTCTTTGGAAGTTTAGGACTTGAAAAACTGCCAAAAATAGTAAACTGTGCTACAATTAAGGAAACTGAAAAACTGAAAAAGATAGTGGTGTCAGTCTAAGTTGAATAGGAAGATGGCCACAAACACCCACCTAGATCATGTCATGATGATCATGTAATTATACAAAGATGATATCATCCTATAGATAGTGTGGTGGTGGATAAATAACATGGTGGAGTGACATGGTTAGGTGATGTGGGTTGGTGGGCGATATAGAGGTGTGGGCACATGGCATATGGGGTGACATGGTGGTAGATGATGTGGTGGACCCCTCCCACCCTCCTCATCCAAGCAATTTTCCCATGATGGGAAGGGTGGTTTGGTACACCATTTCCCAAGGCACATGGCCAACAGTGTCTGCTACGTGTTTCAGGCAGTATTTCGTTGCACGACCTATTGACATTAAACATTGTGTAGGTCTCTGAAGTGGTGCAATCGATGTCATTGATATATGGGGCCATGGTTTGTTTGATGTGAGGGCTACTCAACTTCCACATTGTCGCCATGCTCGTCCCCTATTGACGTTTAGCTAACAACACATGACCTAAAATATCCCTCTGACATCATCTAACGTCTTTTATTTTTATTTTTTGGTCTCTTGAGTGAAAATTTAGCACCAACATACATAATGGATAGAAACACAGTAAAATCCCCCACACCCTAAACAAGATAAGAAATAACACATCTTTCCTTCCTTGAGCATTGTAAAAAATGATGGCCCTGTAGACAAGGAGATATATTATACCAAAAACAAGTTTGGGATAAGTATGAAAATTACCCACAATCTGGGGCTTTTCTGGATTATGGAAGGAAACAATAGCCTCATGACACTGAAACAACAATTGGTCAATTGCTTTTTGAGTGAACACGATCTCACCACTAGTGAAATTACAACATCACCATGCCATAATTGCATTTCCTTCCAGCTTTGCTACCCACACCAGACTCTATAGACAAATTACCATCAAAGCAAACACATGAATCTTGTAGACAACATTCACCATGAAATAGGTCTTCATAATGTCTTTTTCCACACAAGTAACATGCTCTAAAATTGTGTGATATAGCGACCACTTCCTTTCACCTATAACTGGTGTTTCCATATAATGTCGAAATTAATAATATGGTCATATGGACCTTAATTGCATTAAACTTCTGAGGGTTGTGTTGCCACATCCGTTAGTTCACAACTTTGTGGGATGGTGGTGGCTCGCCATTAATCCCCACTCCCTACATCTTAAAAGGCAAGCTATCAGGAGAAATTAAAAAAAAAGAGTTTTGAAAAATATATTTTTAAAATGTATATCATTATAAAAATTATTAAATAAAAAATAAAAAATATGTTTTTTTTTTTAAATCAAACCATTTTTGGATAAATTTTTTTAATATATTTTCTAGATAAAAAATCAATTTTGAAAGAATGAAAATAGTAATTGAATTAAATATTTGTCAGACTCATTCTACAACCAAGTATGTAGGGGATGTGAAAGTATGTCAAATCTCCAATGAAATAATTAAAAAAATAAAATAAAAAATAATATCTGCCGAAAATCTAATTATACAACCAATTATTTAGGGGATGTGCTCCAAATTTTTTTAATATTTGATTTAATTAAATATTTCTAAAATGAATTTTAAAAGAAAAAACCATATGATATTGATATATTAAAATCATTAATGACATAAATATTTTCATTTCAAAGTTAATAAATTTATTTTCATGCCATGTAAAAAAAAAGTAATACTGATATTAAAGGATGAATATTAATATTGCTCTAGATTCATATTAACCTCATATTAATTCAGTATTTACCAAGCTCTCCAGGGATCAAATTTCTTGATATACAAACTTATTTTATTATAAAACTATCTTATCGAGGGCTAAGATAGATACTGATTGATTTAATGAGAATTCAACAAAAAAATGGTTGTAGGTCATGGTTTAAACTAATAAAAACAAACTAAACCCGCGAAGGAGGATGGCTTATCACCTGGTTCTAGCCAGTGTTTTCAAAACCATTTTTAAAAACCGGTTACCAGTCTAACTGGCTGGTTAGCAAGGCCGCCGGTCTAAACCGGCCAAAAAACCTGGTTGGAAAGGCCATTTCGTCATTTTTTTCCCTAACCGGTGAAAATAGGACGGAACCGGCCGGTTTAGGACGGAACCGGCCAGTTTGTATCAAACCGGCCGGTTTTGTCCTAAACTGACCGGTTTTAGGCACGCCCACCGTAAAGTTAAAAAAGCATATTTTTTACTGTGTTTTAGGGGTTTTGGGGGGAACTAAAGGTGTTTCAACCTTAACAATGTTGGAAATTAATGGTAACGTTAAATTCTTAAAGTAAAAGTGAAATTTCCTTTAATTTTCATTTTCATCCTTTTACTTAAATTTTTAACATTACCATGAAATTACTCATGATGTTTGAGAGTGGTTTCAACCTCATTGGATTTCATATGGAGAAACTAGAATTTTAGATTTCACTCAAAATTCAGCAGACTTAATGGTTTTCAGGATTTCATGGTTTGGGGGTAAACAATAAATGCAATCGGAGCTCCAAATGATGAGCAAAACTCCTGATCTAGATCCCATTGTGTTGGACGATATTGATCCAACATTAAAATGGGTGGAGGAGACTGAAGAACCTGTGTTTGAGGCTGATTTTGATATCGACATGGCTTTAGCAAGGGATGAAGCAGATTATGTGGTGGCATTAGAACCAGGATCAGTAGGGGCATCAAGGAAAGGCAAAGAACCAATGGAAGACACTAGTCATGCAGATCGACAAACTCGTGCTTCCATTAGGTCCACTTCTATTGTCATTGGTGGCATTGATACTGAGGTTGCAGATCACGGTGAGGCATCCTCAGACTCTAAACCAGATGATGCCTATGTAGCCCCTGATGATGATCCTGTGTCTAGTAGTGGTAATAAACTTGATGATTAATCACCTGTACATTGTAGACTTGTAGTAGGCCAATGGCCTCATAGCTTGCAACACTGTTTTTGGACTTTATAGGCCATTTAGAGCCTCATTTCTTATGTATTTTGCTATTTTGTGGATGATATGTATTGCACTCAGTGCCATTTTGATATATTCACCTTTACATGGTATATAAATGAGCAAACTTTGCATATTTTGTCTCTATTGGCTTGGAATCATGGTTTTACATCTTAAAAATAGTTGTGTTTCATTAAAAATTAATTATTTAATGTATTTTTTTAAAACCGGTTCATTTAGACCAAACCAGTCCCCGTTAGACCGGTTCCCGTGAGTAAACCGGTTTATTAGGTGGACCGGTCCGGTCACTGGTTCTGGTTTTAAAAACATTGGTTCCAGCTAGCTGTCCAGCGATTTGCATCGGAGAAAATTACCTTTGAATTGCTTGTATTTTCCAGTAAGTAAAAGCTTCCAGGTTGCCTCCATATGAGCTTCAACAGAAGCAGCGGATAGGTACTGAAGGACAACGGGTTCTGATCCACGAGCAAGAGGTTATGCAGCAGATGCTTTCACTGGCCAACTCAATCTCGAATTAGAGTTGGATCGGGTTTTCTATATCAGGTTATTATTAAACTGGTTTGTCAACTGAATCAATTGGTTATCGAAGTTCAAAAATAGCAGCGCCTGTTGTTTCCTTTCCTCTAAGGGCGGAGTCAAAGGAAAGAGCTAACGCGGGGACTGGTCACCTAGCATTCACATAAAACTCATCTTAAGACTTCGTCCATGTGGCTCTTCCACCTCATGCCTAATCCAGCTCGTACAGACGCAATGAGCATCTCTAACATGAGGGTAAATTGCATCGTAGATTCTCTATATTCCACAAATTTGATAGGCATGTGTTTGACTTTGAACGTATTTATCAGATTCTAAATTCTAAAACATTAAAAAAAAATCAGAGAGATGTCAAACAATTGTCTTAAACTATGTCATCAGATTTACAAAATATTCTATAATCTGTAATCATCAAAATACAGATGAACCCAACCCATCATCAAGTCAGCCACCAAAGTCCAACCTATTACTAACACACACCAGCTGCAGATGCAGGTTCGATGGAAACTGCCTTTGCTGTCGTCTCCCCTAACTTACCCGTTACCTAACATTGCTTAGGTACGTCATTCATGTCGTCAATAATCTTGTCAAATGTCAAAAAGCGCTGTGCATTAAGCAGTAAATAATATCGTAATTAAAAAATTCACTTATTCTCATTCCAATGCGGACGCTATGACGATTGAGATACAATTTTCTTCCCCTGGTTTCAAGCAGATGTTTTGCTCCAGCGTATTTTCTAAACCCCACTAGTGCTGACGATGGCGCGGCTCTGCATTATTCACGGCTGTCTGATATACTTTCTAATACTTTTTGATAATTTTAAAATGAACATCTTCTAATAACGAGAATGCGAACAAAAAATCCTGATTGATGTGGTTGCACGTGACAGGTTTGTTAACAATCTAAAAAGAAATTCCAAACTCGTGTCGTGACTTTTATGTGTCATCTCTGACACCTTAATTTAATTTTCATCCTGACTTGATATACGAAACCCATGTACATGAATGCTATCTTCAATGTCGTGAAAGGAACATAGGGGAGGGTCGCCAATACATGTGCGCCCTCCTCGCCACGTCGTAATACCACGCGTCAACCCACATGGCTCCGGTACGACACCTGTCCACCGTGGAGCTGGCCGTGTGGGCTATCACCTCCCACACTAAAACACGAACTTGGCGCCATTTACATGGTTCGTCTGGGCTCATTTCGACCATGTTCCATTTTCCCTGTGTCTTTCTGCTCGGGGCCGGTAGTTGGGCGAAGCCCCCCGCCGAAGATGGCGCGGGACGGCCCTGTAACCTGCGCGCATGGTGGTTAGAACCTGTGTTGGGGGAATGCTGTGTTCGGTTGACAGGGTTTGTATTGTTGCGCGCAGAGTCGTTTATTCGAGTGCTGGTTCGAAGGTTTGATGGAGTTTCTGTGTTTCTGGCTGGGACAGCGGTTCTGCTTTTCTTGTGCTTTTCCGCCTGGATTTCTTGGTCGTTCTGGAATGCAAGTTGTTTAACATGGAATGCCGGTTGTTTAGCATTTCTCTGGTGGTGGTCTTATTCGGCGGCATTGTTGTTTGGGGAGGAGTCGGTCGCCATTCTACTGAGCTTGAGGTAACATAACATTTTTAGGGTTTAGCTCTGCTGTTTTTGTGATCTCTAATGGCTTCTAATGGCTTTTTTCTTCCTGTTGCAGGTGTTGCAGGTGTGGAAAAGGACGTTGCAGGTGTGGAGAAGGTCTGGCGAGCTGTGGGGAAGGTGGGGGAGGTCGGCGACCATCCATGGCCTGTAACCGGTAGGATTTTTAATCCTACCAGCTTTACTCTGTGTTTTTCAACACAAGCATATCTAACAGGATATTTTGTGAACTTTCTATGGCATTTTATGGCAGTATTTTGAGCAATTTTTTGAGGGTTTAGGGTTTTAGGCATTCTATGGCATTTTTGCTGTTTTAGGGTTTAGGGTTTTAGGCATTCTATGGCATTCTGTCTGTTTTGGCTGTTTTAGCTCTGTAGCTGCTCTCCCCTGACTTGCATAGCCGGCCTCGAGCAGAAAGACAAAGGGAAAATGGAACATAGATAAAAACGCTGCATTTTTATTGTCCCTGCTATTTTATCTTTTTCATTTGGGATATGAGGGTTTCTCTTTTCTTTCATAGAGTTCTGAGTGCTCTGCTTGAGTTCTGAGTGCTCTGCTTCGTGCTATTGTTTGTTTTATATTCGACTGCTCGGAGGGGAAGGCTCTTCTAAAGCCTCACTAAACCCTTATGAAGCTTCTTCGCAGACTTGCTACTCATGTTGCTCTCTGGGCTACAGTGTTGTATGGAAGCCGTGGACATTTGTATGGACTTTGTATGGAAGTCGTGGACATTTTACGACCTTAATCACAGTTATACTGTTAATTTATTTATGGTTTCTTGAAGTCATAACTGTTATCTTGTTTCCTTCTATGAAAGTCTTATTCCGAATTTTACACACAAGTTGCATTCTCTATTATTTAAATTGACTTGGGCTACAGTGTTGTATGGAAGCCGTGGCCATTTGTATGGACTTTGTATGGAAGCCGTGGACATTTTACGACCTTAATCACAGTTATACTGTTAAGTTATTTATGGTTTCTTGAAGTCATAACTGTTATCTTGTTTCCTTCTATGAAAGTCTTATTCCGAATTTTACACACAAGTTGCATTCTCTATTATTTAAATTGACTTGGGCTACAGTGTTGTATGGAAGCCGTGGACATTTGTATGGACATTTGTATGGAAGCCGTGGACATTTTACGACCTTAATCACAGTTATACTGTTAATTTATTTATGGTTTCTTGAAGTCATAGCTGTTAGCTTGTTTCCTTCTATGAAAGTCTTATTCCGAATTTTACACACAAGTTGCATTCTCTATTATTTAAATTGACTTCTCTGGATATTGTTTGAACGCTACTATTCTTGATTTACTCATTGTAGAATATTATGATTTCCTTATGCTGTAAAACCTTGCATAGTGCTAAGTTTTTGAGATCGTTTTCACTTGTGACGGTGCATCTCTATTTGGAGGTTATTTTGTTTTTACAGCTGATGAGTTTATATAGTCCAGAAATGGGTAGGGTTTACTGTTTTATGAACAAAGCTTCTACTCTTTTATTTCCTTTTAATATCGCTCAGCTTTTACTAGCAAACTTTATAGGATTAAATCCTTGTCAGGGTTTTGTTAGAGTTTTGTCAGGGTTTTGTTAGAGTTTCCTTGTCAGGGTTTTGTTATAGTTGAAATGCCCGATAATGCATGCAGAGAGATTGACCGTTCTTCATGAAGAAATAGGTTCGATATCTGCTTGAGTCAGAGTGTTGGTGTTTTCAACCTGTAACTCCAGTGTCTCTCAGTAGTTATGTCTTCGGTCAGGTCTTGAGTGGGCATATCAATTTGGAACAATTTCTGTTTTTTACACCTATGACCTGGAGCATATTTTTCATCACAATTATAGGAGAGTCCATTTCTTTGGTGGTCTGCCATTTGTGTTGGAGACAACCTTTGTACTTCCAAGGGATGTGTAGGAATTGTGCTAAGTTGGAATATTTGATTCTGCAAACAGATTTCTATGCACTTTTGAAACTTTTCTTCCTAGTTGCTTGGGGAACAGGGATATAAGGAGTGCAGAGCTATCGGGAGAGGAGAATGTGTTGATAATAGTGATATATTTGTAGGGTGCTGGTGTCCATTGTAGCTGTTGAATTGTCTAGATTGTGTACCTCTGAATGTAAATTTCTTGTAATATGTGAAAAGAATATTGAATCAAAACCCTCCTTGACCCGTATATAGCACATGACCTACTGAAATTTTAAATTTATGGAGTCGGTATAATCTCTATTCCAAAAAACATAATTATTGTTGCTTAGTTGCCATGCATTAGATACTGTGAACACTCTTATCAAGAGCCAATTCAATCCCTTTAAGAATGGCATGTGCTTCTGCCTGATTGTTGATCTTTCCTAAGGTTCATTCAAATTTTAAACATTATTTATCTCCAGCGTTGATGACAAGACCCACAATTGCAGTTACCCTGGATTTCCTTTCGGTACACTGATTTCCTTTGAATCTCTCTTATTTTTGCAATGCCTAGTTTTGTGCAGGGAAGTTTAAATTACAGGAAAGCTTAACATGCTGTAGATTTTGAGCTCTGAAGCAATTTTGTGGGATTTTTGTATACCTACTGCTTTGGAATTTCCTTCTTACATGTATTAGAGGCAATTCATAATTTTTCTGTACCGTAATACACTGTTATAGATCAATATTAACCCCAGAACTCATAAGTGTAAAAAGGGATCTAAAGAAACAGAGACATGATTCTCTTGATGCTTAAAAGATCCCATCTTAAGATGGGTCTACGCTGGTTTATATTTTGTAGATTTATAAATTATTGTAATTGTCAAACAATTGATCTACTCATGAAGGAAAATGAAAAAGGTGAATAGGTGCTTAGAAAAGAATTAATGACTAAGCCACAATTCGTCATATAGCTGATTAGGTTACTGTGCACCCAAATTTCTCAATTGCTTTTGGAAAGTTGATATAACAAGATGGAACAATATGATTCTCATAGTTGTTCATCAACTGATTTGATTAATTTAGATACTTCCATCATTTTTACTGACACATATAAAAACACATGCTCTTTATAAGTTGGGCATACTCCACGGTGGACAGGTGTCGTACCGGAGCCATGTGGGTTGATGCGTGGTATTATGACGTGGCGGGGAGGGCGCACATGTATTGGCGACCCTCCCCTAGGTGATTGATAAAAATCATAACTATGTTCTTTATTGTATTTCTAGTTTCCAGCAATGTAAAGTTCTTATTCATTCTAATTCAATCAATAACATGCTAAGTATAGAGTTCCTTACTACTAGTGCCTCGTACATTAGAAGCGAGCAGGAGGTGTTTCTAATTGTCAGTGTAGACTTCTATTCAGTGTTAAGTGATTGTAAACTTGCCCAGCACTGTCATCACATTATAACGGTCCACTTATTGGAGCCATAAGTGAGTTTAGAGCTTTGTACAGTGCGCACAGAATAACTTATAGAAATAGTTTTATCATAATTAATATTTTACAGAAAGACATATTCCATTGAAAATTTCTTATCAACACACAGTTAGGTTGCCACAAGAAATCACTACTAGGTTGTAAGCCAAAATGTTGCTGTGCCAAGAAAAAGATACAATCCATCCAAAATCCACATCATAATGTGGTTAGAACCGAAAACATATGACACCCCTATTCTTTATGGCCCTGAGAATCTTGAGTGCCAAAACTCCCTGAGTTACCTTCTTGAGCCAGGTAGGTTGGCCTACCAGTCAAGGGCTGATTAGGAAATGGTCGATTGTTGCCATATGATTGATTCCAATTTGCAGCTTCCAACCATGGAGGTATTGAGTACCCATACCTCACATTTGCACTACTGACCCCTGCATTAAGTGGAGGTGTGTAATGAGCATACAGAGAATTGACACCAGCTCTGGTAGGAACAAGGCAAGTGGGTAAACCCTCGGTTTGATAGTGGGGCACTTGAATGTTTATGAGATCTTGGAATAATGGTGTATTATCTGCAATGGAGTCCAATGAGTTTGAAATAATCCTAGTTTCATCAGCTATTCTTGTATCGTTGATCATCCCTTGTTCCTTTTCAAGCATTTGTTGTGCCTTTCGTTTTTCCTTTTCCTGTCTTGCCATTTGCTTTTGTTGGTCCTTAACTTGCCTTGCTTTATCTCTTTCAATCCTTTCTTCTGCTCGTTGTTGTGCTGCAACAATCCTTGCTGCCTTCTTCTCCTTGACCATATCCTTCTTTTTCTGTTTTAATTCTTGCATTTCAAGTTTCTTTTTTTCTGACTCAACTAACAGGTTTATATAGTCCTCTGAGGTGAGTAGCTGTGAGCTTCGGCCCAGACGAAGACTACCCGGTGCACCTTGCGTTTTTCTCATTGATACTCTCTCTACTGGTAGCTTTAGGAACCGTCCAAGTGTCTTCTCCACCCCTTCCACCTGCATGTCATTGCTTGGTACTTCCCTTTCAGTATCTGTTGGAACTGATTGAACCATATCATTATCTTCATTTGATGCCTCATTATGTCCTTCATCTTCTTCCATTGATCTATTGTCCACAAAAAAATGAACAATTTCACTGTTCAATTCTGCTGGTTGTGAGGGCATGTTCATGCTTTCTTCATTGGTTGCTGAGACACTATGTGCATTCAAATTGATCATTGCTTCTGCTAGCCATGAAGGTGGGGTTACTTGGCTTGGCAATGTCAATTGGTCATTGTCAACTGCATGTTCAACAATATCATTAGCAATATCAGCGACAGGAATTTGATGTTCTTGAGTTGGTGGAACAATCTCCATGTTACTAGGAATTTGTTCATTGTTATATTGTGTTTCACACACAGTTTCATCATCTTCAGCATATAACTGTCCTTGAGACAGGGAAATCATATTACCAGCTGCAACAACATCATCTTGGTCATCTACTTCTTGCACTTCAACACATGTTTGGACATTCCCTTCTTCCTGACCATCCACATGAAACGCTTGGCTACAACCAGTGTCATGCATAAGAGCATCATAGTTCAGTGGCCAGATTCCTGTCCTCCTAAAGCCAGCCTTGATATTTGATGGTGTCGAAGCCCTTTTAAAAGCTTTACTTGCAAGCTCTGCTAGCTCAAACCTTTTCACCTCAACCCCTGGATTCTTTGCCATCCATGCAGCACGCTCCGACCTGAAATAGTTCTTGAAAGGGCCAAACACACTAACATCAAGGGGTTGCAGCCTATGAGTGGTATGAGCGGGCAATGTCAACAGGTCGATGCCTAAATTGTTTGCTTCCTCAATTGTTTGTACAGCCATGTGGCTCCCATGGCCATCTAATATCATAAGGTGTCTGTTATTAGGCGAGACGCCACCTGGTACCGATGCAGCAAAGTGAAAAAGCCAACTTAGAAACAGTTCTTTAGTCATCCATGCATGGGGATGTGCAGCCATGCATGCACCTGGTTCACAGTTCTGTATATAGTTTTTCAGTTGATTTTTACCTTTGAATAGATAAAATCCTGGGATTGAAGTACCAATTGCATTAACACAACATAAAATAGTTATCCACTCCCTGCTCTTGGGCAAAATCTTTGGCACATTTCGGCTCCCTCTCTTGGCAATTACCCGCATGCCACAATTCCTCCCTGCCTGTAAACCTGTTTCATCACAGTTCCATATATGGTCTGCTCCATAAGAATGTTTATCATAAGCACTAGAAAGTGTGTCATAGAATTTTTGCACAACTGCAGGGCGCAAATTTAATGCTCTGTCTCTGTCAAGGCCCTCAGCAGTACGCAATACAAGTTCTGGATGCCTTGTTTTAAACCCAAACCACCATGATTTACCAGGAAACCCATCTTTGAATGGGTTTGGCCTCCCTTGACAGATTTGAGCAACTGTTGATTTGAGTTGTATCAACTCTAGCCCATGTCCCAGTTGGGCCATCTCTTTACACCACTCAACCACCTCGGCCTCCTCATCCTCAGTCATAACTGTAAGAGGCCCTCTACGTTTTGTATGAGTCAGTCCATTTATCCAATAATGTATTGACGAGGGAGGAATACCATGTTTTTTTGCAGATGCCCGAACTGAGTATCCATTAAACTCTATGTCGTCAATTGCAACTAACATTTGTTCTTTTGTCCATCCTCTTATAGCACTGATCTTTTTAGTTGAGCTTGCCCCTTGGACTGTTGTTGATGGTGGTTCTGTGGCTGATGGTGTGTTAACATCAGCGGCTGTCACATGGTCATCTTCAACAATGTTCCCTGGTGCATTGCTGGCATCGACATCAGCTGGCCTGTCATCATCAGACGATGTGCATCGCAGCTGCGCACCCCTTGTCACTCTCCTGCCACTTCTCCTTGTACGAGCAGAGTAACTTCCTTTTGCCATAGATGCAACAACCTGTAAAATTATTGCATGCATTTAGACATTAGAATATATGTTAAATTATGCTTTATTACTTCTGCAAAAATTACTTTTCCTCTATTACAGGAAATTATCAAAACATTTTGGATACAGAGCTTGTTACAGGAAATTATCAAATGTGAAGGAGATACGTGCTACTAAAATAGTTACACTTCCTCCATACAAATATGTTATTTTCCATTTTTATTAGGCTAAAAAGAAGTGTGGGTGGGGAACTGATTGTCAGTTTGCTCACTCAGAAGAAGAACTTCAAAAGGGTCAGCCCGAACTTTCTATTTTTGGTCAGAAACTAGAAACAATTTATGGCAATGCAATAAGTTCCAACATTTATGACGAGGTAAATAATTATAAAATCAAGTTGTCCATGCATTATGAGAAAAAGGGAACCTATTCAAATGGGTTGAAGTGCAAATTTTCCCATGGACACAATGAGCTTAGGCCTTTAGGTCACAGATTCATGCAACAATTTGTCCTAACAAAGCATTTTTTTTCAACGTTGTCAAAGAAAGACTCAATTTGTTGATTTTGTCCTGATAGAGCATTTGTTTTCAGCTGTCAAAGAAAGACTCAGTTTTTTGATATTTAACAAGGATCGAATTTGTAACTTTTTTGGCCATGAATATTTCACTGAGATTGTGTGTTGAATTTCAATTTGATAAGAGATGAAATATTTCAGAACAAATATTATTCTATAGTTGCTAACAATTTGAGGATATTTAATGCTATTCCTAATTTTCTCTACATTTTTGGAATTAAAAAATCTTGGTCTTTGATTCCTTCTACTTGTTTACCCATGATCAAATTCTATTACCAATTGAAAATTATGTTACCCACATTTTTCATTTTTTCAGTAAGGACAAAACATTTTGGATACAGAGCTTGTTACATTATGATTCTATGGTCTCCCAGGTGTCATAGGCAAATGGTTTTACTTCAGTTTAATTGAGTTTCATTGCAGTCATTTATTTTTTTATATTTTTTCATATAATTTATTTACTTATTTTGAATATTGTGAAGAACAATCTCTGCTCCAAGATTTCTCTCCATTATCTGTGACTTAATTTACAGTGCTGAATTATGTAAATCCCCATTCCTTTGGTCCAACTTTTACAACTCCGTATGGCTCGGGCTCTCCATACCCTAAGGTCTCGAGCTCAACGAGGTGAAAAGATATGAAGGCCAATAAGACTGTCATCTGATATGTTACTTATAATTGTGTTTTCTCATTATCTAAAATCTTACAGTCATCTAATCCAATAAAGAGAAATGGTCATCTGCTCGGGTTTCCATTCTAAGATACCATTCCCCAGTTCTATGGTCCATTCATCAGTAGTATAAATTCACTTATTTGCAGTCTTTCGACTCAATATCAAAATGTTTGCTTTCTCAATAGCTTCATGCTTCTGAAAATATGTGAAAAATATGTGAAAAATTACTAAGTTTATCAGAGTCATTAAAGTTACAATTCGTTTATGTTCTATGTTTTAACTCATCCATGTTCACTCGGATCTTGTCACTTCTGAATTGCCCAAAATCGGATGGTTCACACTAGGAGTACAGTTTGACATCGGCTGGCATTCTTTCTTTTACAATAACCTTTCCTTCTTTCTGACAGGAGGTCTTATAATAATATAGTTGTCGACCAGTAAAGTAAGTCAAGCAAGCCAGTTCGGTAGCTGTCCAACGAGCAAAGGCTTCTTTCTTTAGAGTGCTGCCCGCCCCCTTCTTCATTCATTCATTTAGGCCCGACTAGGAGTGGATCCAGGGAACCTGGCTCGGGAACAACTTCTTACTAGTAGGGGCTAATCAAAATAAGAGAGTCCAATCTCTGAAATAGAGCTTAGTCTCTCCCCATAGTAGTATACTAGTAAAAGGCGTAGATTATGACTTGATCCAATAGAGTCAGAACACCTTTATATCTAAAAGAAATGGTGCTCGATGAAACGATCCAGATTCCACACTATGTTGTGGGCTGGGGGAGAGCTGCTCTGCGAAGCTAGGCGTTCAGTGTTCTTATGGAGGAACCATAGAACCCAAGCCATAATAAAGGTTCAATTCCTGTAAGCTAAGGTTCAAGGTTCAATTCCTGTTAGGTAAACAAGCTATCGCTAAATTCCTGTAAGCTAAGGTTCAAGGTTCAATTCCTGTAAGCTAAGGTTGAAGGTTCAATTCCTGTTAGGTAAACAAGCTATGACTACAGTACTAGCACGACATACGTAACATTTGGACATACGTAACATTTGTGATATGTAAGTTGTAATCCCTATGAAGTTGATGATCGAATAATTCGTGTAAGCTAACCTTCAATTCCTGTAAGGTAAGCAACCTGTGACATTGATTAGATGGATACGACTGTATTCGATAGCTTAACTCTATAAGCTAGAACACATACATAAACTCTGTATAAAAAAAGTTAACTGTAACTGTATAGGTTAACTGTCACCACCCTATGGACAGAACTGTAATGTAAGAAATCTGATAAATGAATGGAAAGAACTGTAATGTAAGAAATTTGATAAATGAAAACAATAAAAACAGAACTGTAAGAAGAATGAGTTGTAATTCATATAACTGACTTGAATATATTGGCTACTGTTCTGTGATGTTGTCTTGAAGTTTGCTGAATAGTTTGAAAGCATAAGATGCAACTTCAACAGTGGGTGGACTTCTTTTATAGTTTTGGGGACTTGATTTTAATTGGTGGACATGGATGCACATGGATTGCAATGGCTTCATTTTGAATGTGTGGTATGGATTTAATTTGCTGTGATCTAATGGTTGGGAATTGTTTATTTGTTGATCCATGTGCTTTGATCTGTTTTAATGAGAAATAGAGTGAGTTGGGTGTCATTTATTGCAGTTATTGGGTCTAGGTGTCATTTATTGAACAAAGTGGATTTAATTGTTATTGGGTTGGGTGTCATTTATTGAACAAATTGGATTTAATTGTTGTTGGGTTGGGTGTCATTTATTGAACATAGGGTGTTTAGTTGTTGAACAACACAGCAGTTATGGCTGACATACATTCCTTTTGTTATGTGCAGGTAGGCATATTTATTTGGGATGCAAAGTTGCAGTTCTGATGAGTGGGGGTTGAAGTGACTGCTGTTTTGTACTTCTGGAATAGACCAGTTTGGAAGCCTTTATGGCTCTAGCTGTTTTCTACTTGGGTCAATATGTTTTGCAATATTAAATAGTTAAATACTATTTATGGACAGTTGTGGGCCCAGTCAATATATGGGTGATTTTTGGACATAATTTAAAACTTATTTAAACATAATGTTATTTATTTCTGTTTAAATATTGGTTTCAAAAGTCTTAATCACTGGTGGTTTGGTGGGACCAGTATTATATCAACTACTGGTCCCTGCACAAGAATAGGAATCTCTCCCCTATTCTTATTAGATATTCTACCCGAGATCCAGGTCTTCTGACACCTTAATTAATTCTCATCCTGACTTGATATACGAAACCCATGTACATGAATGCTATCTTCAATGTCGTGAAAGGAACATACTCTTATTAGATATTCTACCCGAGATCCAGGTCTTCGTGAGAGAACAAGTTTGCCGGTCATAAATGTCAAAATTAAGAATGCGGTAAAACTCATAAACACAGGTAATATGGAAAGTTCCATTAATTTCCTTGCACGCGCTTGATCAATCCACTCTAAACCTAAATTATTGGTCAAAGAAAAACATTTAGACTTTTAATATTGGATTCAGTGGAAAAAGCCGAGAGGTTTCTGGTTTTTCTTTTTAATGGATTCCCACCCAAAAAAAATATGGGTGGTTAATACGTTGGAATTTAGATTTCTTTTTAACAGGCGTATAATTTTTTTTTGGGTATGTTTTGGGTTTTTATGTTTCTCGTTAATAAATATTGTGTTTAAAAAGAGTGAGGTTTTCATAAACTTTACCAATAAAAGATTGATTAAAAAGATTATCTTTTAATAGCATAATTATGTTGAAAAAGTCATATATTTATTATAAGTAAAAAACAAAATGACCATGACAGCGAAATGACTTATTAAATCTTGAATCTTGGTTTGAAATTTCATGGAACATTAACGATAAAATCTTAAGAACATGAATTCAAATTTCATTATGGGTGGTTAATACGTTGGAATTTAGCTTTCTTTCTTTTTAGTAGGCGTATAATTTTTTTTATGTTTTGGGGTTTTATGTTTCTCGTGAATAAATATTGTGTTTAAAATTTTGCCTTTCAAGAGTGACGTTCTGGTAACTCTTCACCAATAAAAGATTGATTAAAAAGATGACCTTTTAATAGCATAATTATGTTAAAAAAAGCCAATGACTTATTAAATCTTGAATCTTGGTTTGAAATTTCTTGGAACACTAACAATAAAATCTTAAGAACTTGAAATCAAATTTCATTGACCAGGATATGCCATAACATTCGTATATATGAGATATGACTAAGGAGATCTTATGGGACATATAAGATGACCAGCATAGTAAAACTATTGAATGTTGTCAATAAAAACAAAAAAATAGATTCATTAATATGGTTTATATTATGACTTACATAATCTAATAAATATTATTGGATTTAAAAATAAAATAAACATTTCACCATATATATTTTAACATTGCTTTGGATCATAGGATATACACTAATATAACAAGATTGAATGCATAGTATATGAACCTAAAAGTCTAAACTTATAATAAATGGAAATTATGGATCTCATAACATCATGTTATAGGATTATGTTATGATAACATCACAAAAGTTTATATCTCTAGACACGAGATAAAAATAGTCTCATAACACTAACTTACACCAAAAACTTGTCAATTCCATGATAGAAACACATTACACACACCAAAAATTCATCAATTCCAAGCTAGAAACACATTAATCACACCAAATATTTGCCAATTCCAAGATAGACGAAGAGACTTAGACAAATAGACTTATTGCATTGATGATTTTATCTTGAAAGGAATAGGTCCACAAAAAACCGTTGTTTTTAACAATTCTAAAATGTAAAGTCTCGTATACATACTTCACACCAAAAACTTGTTAGCTCCAAGTTAGAAACACATTACACATTACTCACACAAAAAAAAATGTTAATTTCAAGCTAGAAGAAGAGACTTATTACTTTGATATTTTGTTTGACTAGATGGAATAAGCTAAAAAATAAAAATTATTATGAATAATTCTAAAACAAAAATAATCTCTAACACATAACTTACACCACAATCCTGTCAATTTCATGTTAGAAACACATTACTCACACCAAAAACATGTCAATTCCAAGCTAGAAGAAGAAATTTCTTGCATTGATATTTTACCTATCTGGAATGAATAAGTCCATTCTTTCACTCAAAAGTTTAGGTAGCCACATTACTGAAGGTTCTCTCTTTCCTTAATGAGGACTAGGGCTTCAATAATATATGTGTGAGAAACATGAAGGTTATCCCTTTCCTTGTTGAGCAACAAGCCTTCAATGATACTTATATGTGTGAAGGAAGGTTATCCCTTTCCTTCATGAGAAAGAGGTCTTCAATGACATACATGTGTGTTTGTGACTATGTCTAAACCATGTCTCTAATGACATGAATTTTTAAAACTAAGAATACAACTCTTGAGGGATACCTGATTTCCTGCAAACAACAACGAAACATGAATTCCTACTAGGAATAATAGATTTCCTCTTCACCATTTTCAACCCACATAGCATAAGTTGAAGCAATGAATGAGCAACAGTTGCAACTAAAGCTCCCACCAAGAATCTACACACAAACATTAAGATCAAAACAGTCATAAACGTACAAATAATGAAAACTATTAAAACAACAAAATAGCTCTCCATATTACTAAATATGCATATGACACTACAACAACACAAAATACCACACACCCACTTCCTCAAATTCCAAATCCAAGCCATGAAAGACTGCAAAAATAGCTTGAATCTCACTCAAATGAATCAAATTATGACCCCTTGGAAAATACAAGAAGTTTGAACCCAAACATAGTAACAACCCTAGACTCCTGATTGTTGGACATGGCCACCAAAGCTACAACTGAGAAAGCCAAGCTCAGTACACAGCGAGCAACATTAGTAAGATCAAACCATATCTACATCTTATAGATTGTTGGCTTCTTCTCATAATCCCCATTAAGAATTCTAGAGTTAATCTCCATCAAGAATTTTAGAGCGGGAAACCATTGGCCCACCAATGGTACTCGAATCCATCCCAAGCCCCATGCCCATTTTTCCATCCTTGATCTAAATTTGTACCTGTCTTTCCACTGACATCCCATTATTGTTGCACATCCTTCCTCCTCACACCAAAAGACTCAACAGAAAAAACCAAACCAATCCAAACAAAATAGTGGAGGCCAGTGGCAAAACAATTTGACACTGAATTTTTCTACAAATTGTAAAGGGCGAGATTTTAGAAATATGGAGTGCACTTGATGAACATCACAAATATACTTTAATAATTAATGCATCAAATAACTGGGAGTCTAGGTTGACAATATTATGACATCACATGTCTAGAGTTCTTTGGAACAAGCTGACAGTCCTTCTAATGCTTTTATTTTCTTCAATTTTTCATATCTTAACGTTGATGCAAAAAGGGAACGACCAACTATCGAAATTTGAACTCGCAAAGTAACTGTGCCTTTTTCCTATACATGTGATTGCTATATCTAAAAAATTAATAGAACTTGTAAAAGCTTCATCCAACTGTCCAAATGCAAGACCACACAACCATCTGAACCAACATAGTAATATTACAAGGAACAAGTGCATAACATATCGACTTTCCCTGAATAGATCCATTGGCAAATGAAATCCAAATCTCAGGGAATTGGTATTCCTAAATTGTGTAAATGGAAAAAATAAACTCTCATTACTCACCTATAACCTGTTACCATGCTTGTAAATTTTTATAGCAAAATATTTTGGATACAGACCACCCATAATTTTCCCTTCATTGTATTTGAGAGGGTAAGGGAATCGAACCTATATCTAGAGAATCATCCAAATGGTATTAATAAAGTGGGAGAGGTGTACCAAAGTAAATTTCTTTTTCACCTCCACTTGTACACCTCCATGGCTTTATCTATCTTCTTATTCTCCATAGACCACGATTTCATACACTTGTTTATTTATCAAGAGATGGGTGAAGGTTTTCAACACCTAGATTTCATCGAAACCAGTAAAACGACCTTTGTCCGTCGTAGTAAAAGTTACCATTGAATTGAGCTAAAGATCCCTCTTTCATAAACACAGAAAAAAATATAGAAACAAAATCCTCCATTAACAAAACTGAAAGGATTTTTCTATTTTACAAGTTACCCTAGCCTACTACTATTGGTGGTGTGAAGTCTCAATTCCATGATGCATGTGATTATTCTTTAATTATGGCACATAGATGCAGGCAAAATGTGTCCTTTCTCTTATATTCTTTGGGGAAGCTTTGCACAAATATCCTCCATAAGATTTTAATCATGTAGAACAATACTGCCAGCGTGTTAGCAATTATCTATCCCCTATGAGTGATAAATCTTTTTCCAACTTCAAGGTCTCTGAATTCAATTTATTTATGTTATATGTGAATGTTCCATAGAGTATTAATAATGTTTTAGGAAGATAATTAGCCGTCAAAAATATATTTTGCAGAATTCAAAATACACATCACAAGATACGTTCATGAAGAACCTTTAAATATATTTAACTGCCAAAATACCCTATGATAGAACATTTTTCCCATCAAATTCTAACCTTGGTTTTCCAAATTCACACTGGATACACAAATATAAAAAAATACATACCATAAATGTTTGTTTGACATGAAATAGCCATGCCATATATGTTTGTTTAACATGAATTTCATTCTCATGATTGATCTCGTTATATTACACTAAAAAACACTGTTGATTAACATTCAATACGATAAGTGAAAGTCATACCATATGTATTGGTGTAACATGAAATTCATTCTCATAGTTGACCTGTTTATATTACATCACACGTTAAAGAAGCTCGAAATTTGGAGATTACCGGTAAATATAAACACGTTCCTCAATGTTCAAGTGTTGATGGCACACTTTTACTTGCTCTAAAAGAGGAATGATTAATAGAGCAAAGACTAATATAATAAGATAATAATTGCAGTAGAGCCTCTTAGTGTTTTCAAATTAGTTTAAAAAAAAGTCATAAAAAATTGTTCAATGTTAAATTAATAATGGTTAATAGGTATATTGAATTCTATAATTTCGTTTTGGCAAAAACTAATAAGTTGAAATGTGAACAAGATATTGATCAATATCCAATTAATAATGATCTATAAGAAAATAAAATCTAATAATATATAATAAATTGTAATGTGAAGTAGATAAATTAATCTATAGCTTAGACACAAAGACTTCTATAAATTTTAGTGGGTAGTAGCAACTAGTAAGTCTACACATTTACAGTTTTACTCTTGGTGAGCAAAACATGAATAATATTTATATATGATTCATATTGGAAAATAAATATTTATTTTTAAAAGTTAATTGTTTTAAATTGAAATGGTCAATGCTAAACTAATAAAGGATTCTTGAATTGTAATTTAATTATTGATAATTAATAGGTGGATGGTAGGGATTTAATCTCCAAGGAATATTCTAGCATGTTTTTGTAGTATTCACAAATCAAACTTTAATATTTATCTTCCAAGTAATTTTTCCCTTTAAATCATTTTAATTAAATTGATTCATTAAAAAAAATTCCATATGAACATGTGTCATATGAAATGATTCTTTTAGGGAATGTGGTATTGATAAAGCATGGTATTTCCCCATGATATTGTCACAAAGGCTATTTACAAATTAAAAATATCCATGGAAAATTGTTGGTGAATATAGATATTTAAGATTCTTGTTAACGATTTTGATTAAGCATGGTATTTTCCCATGGTATTGTGACTAGACATATTTACAAGTTAACAATCTATATAGCAATGTGGTGGTGAACAGAGATATTAAGGTATCTTGTTAAATATTTTCTTTAAACGTATATATGTTTAATTTTTGTATTAATTTTCTTTATAATTAAAAATAATAATAACAAATCCCTTAGGCTATCTTTTCTCGGGATGGCAATGTAAATGAAGTATTATGTGCGAGAAGGTTTAATGTTCAAATCCCCTCACTTACATGTGTGTGCGGAACAAACGTATGTATGCAACTAGGGTCTATAGTGGTACTAGTTGGAATTGATCTCGTGACACAAGTATGAGATTGCCCAACTATCAATTCCTTTCGTATATAATAATAATAATAAATTAATTTATAATTTAGCTATTTTTTTTCAATTTTAGCATGCTAGTATATACCACGATGTAAGTGTTTTTAAGCTTATCATGGATTGATGTCTATCAGCAATCACACGATACATTAGATGAATTTTGAAGTCTAAAATTGGCATCCTAAGGAAAATGATAAATTAATAGTTAAAATAACAAAATAAGAATTAGGCCTATAAGGTGTAGAGTAGATGGTGATGGGGTATACTTTTAAGTCACTCTATGATGTGAAGGTCACGAGTTTGAAACTCCTTGGGAAAAAATCCAGTCATGTTATAAGATAGTGTGGCCTAGGCCAAGTGTGATCCCTTGGTGATTTTGACGGCTTAGATGCCATTGATTCACAATTTCTGAAGCTAGAGATCCAATCTAAAGTAAAACTTAGACAACTTGACAAACAAAAAATAAAAATAAAAAAAGGGTTAGGAAATTTTAAAGAAAAATAAAAAAGCCATTTTTATATATTGTATTTTTGGCTTATTTCCATATTTGTTTACTCAAATATCAAGTATATAAACCCATCTGTATGCCCCTTAAATTTCACATCCAATGAGTACCCACATGAAAAAGAAAAGGATATATATATATATATATAACATTTCAGACACGTTTTTTCATGTATTTTTTATTTCTTTCGATGTTTGTCTACCTAGAATTATACATAGTTGGTATTCATTGGATGTGGAGTTTGTTTTCACATCCAATAGTTTTGTACATTTAACATTTGAGTAAACCTATATGGATATAAGTTGAAAATACAATTTAAAAAAGTAGTATTATTGAATCGTATTTGTTATTTTAAACTTAATTTTCTTAGTACATTTTTGTTTTTGAGAACCATTTTGTTCTAAATATCCCCCTAATTATTTGATTATATGATTGTGCTAGTAAATATTCTAACTATATAAATGACAAGAGTAAAAGAAAACTACTTACAAAAATCATAACAATTAAATAAATTAGAACCTTATTCTTATTACTATTATTATTACTCATTATATATGTATATGTATATATATTTGGAGATTTATTCACACTTTACTAGAGAATTTTTTAACTTGTAAATAGGCTTTGTTACAATATTGTGAGCTAATTGTTAGAATATAAAACTCATACTTGTATTATGAGTATGCTCATAATTACTTATTGAACTGTTGATCATCATAAGTAGAGTTATAGGCTCTATGAAAAGAAGACTCTCCTTATAATTTACAATATTGTTAAATTCTAGCTAGTTGAGGGATTCTAGGAAGCTAGTTATCTTCCTAAATTGGTGTGTGGTTGAAAATTCTCCTAACCAAGTAATTGTGTCAAAAAATACTATGTCTATATTAAAATAATATTTCATGTATTTATATGTAACATTATTTTAATGGTGAAATGTGCTTATAAAATCTTTGGTATTATATCCTAGTGTAATCGTGACTCCCTTATCAAAGGGCCCAGGGAAAAGGGAAGAGTAAATAGATATGGTTGTGAGTGATTGGTAAAGAAATATAGTAAGTTGTTTGTCCATTATTTAAACAACAGTCACATTTGTTTTTGATGTACCAATGGTATTGGAAGTTTTGTGTTAGTGGATTATGTGATAAAAACAACGTATTTTCGGATTATTGCAATAACAGGTATGAAGGGTGATCATGAATCAAATCTTGAAGGAACTTGTTCCTCAAATCTGTTGTCGTAAAGGTTGAGATGAAAAACCTCTACGAATCTCAATAGATTCCAATCAAAGTCTATATTGGTAACAAGCCTCCTGGCTATGATCTAAATGAGAATGTTGTCTGTAAGTATATTTCGTGGCACCGAAAATGATTTTACTATATGTATTATATTTGCAAGGACAGGAGATATGTTACCTTGATGTTGATTGTACCCAATATTCAAGTCTTGCAGTGAGTGTAGTTGGATAGGTTATCTAATATTGTACCACTCAATTGATCGTGGTAGAGATATAAGTTGTCAAGGTCAACGCTTTATATTTGTGCTATATGTTTGTGTGGAATAAATTGAAGCATGTGACTGCCAATTCCACCATACCATTTTCTATTCATATTTATGATCCCATGTCAATCGATGGAGTTTTTTATGCAACGAAGAATTCAGATGAAATTATCGAGGATGCTGTTGAGGAGGAGTTGATGGATGTTGTAGCTTTCATATATCTGAAAAGTTATATTCTAACAATAATTATTGAATACGATGAGATTTTGTCTAAATGCACGTTGATTGATTGGTGGATATGTCGATGGATTTAGCAAAGGTCCAGATTTTTTCAGCAAAAACTAGTATTGCTAAGCTTACTTGTTAGAATATGGGCTAAAGACAGTCGAAAATTGTTGGTAATCACTTTTCACGTTTAGGTAAATTTTTTGAATCACATGTTTTTAAGAAATGAATTGGTCCAATACATGTTAAGTTATGCAATTGGTTGTAATGGGCATTGTTGTAATTTATCTTCTATACCTAATCTCTATTGACATTAGGAGGGCTAGAAAAATTTAGTTTGCATAAGTGAATGTAGTAGTCATTATCCCAAACTTATGTGTTCACAACATCCACAATACCTTTAAGATAATTTTTGGAAGATCATTTAGAGAATTTGGAACAAAAGGAATCTGGTGTAGGCTCCTTTAAGTTCATAGTGTGGGAAGGTGGATCAAATGTAGCATCTAGTGGTGCAATATTTAGTGTTGTTAGCTAAAATATTTTTGTTCTCAGAGGTTAGAATGAATTGGATAAAGAGGATTTTGGTTCATCCTTCCCTTTGGGAACACATTTATGATGTTGTTTTTTATTCCTCTACTAGTCTCATGGCTTCTCAAGGGAAATTAAGAGGGTTTTTGGCTAGTAGATAGATTCAAACTCAAAAAATTAAGGCTCTCAAAGATCGTATCCAAGCCAAGCGTCATCACTAGAACATATTCCAGGGCTGATTTGACTAAATAGCCCTATCTAGGTTGTATATGCGAAGTATTAAGTTATTGAAGTGGACTGGTACTTGGTAAGTTTCACCTAGTGCAAATAACACAAAAGGGAAGGATAATGACAAATATTCTTTGTATCTCCTGAATTTTCCTATCCAATCATGGTGGTCCATGTCAGTAAGTTAGCCAACTAAGTATTGGAGATATGCGTAACTTTTATGAACAATTTTTCTACACTTATTAGGAAGCACTGGGGGGGCCAAATAATAAATTAGCTAATCCCATTAGGGTTGTGAATATTATCTCCTCTATTCGGAAGTTCTTTAAAATTTTGGATTGGGGGCGTGTGGGGCCAACATAACTCAGGTCCACATGGACAATAAACAATGCTTGTTCGACCAAATACCTAACACAAAGGATATCATTGATGTCACCATCATCACAGAAAAAAACTGGCATACAGGAGCAGAGTCACAAAACCGCATGTTTTTGAACGATTTATGGGAGATATTTATAAGGCTAAAAAAGTGAGTCTCAGTGGGGTGATGGGAGTTCACCTCATATAATGGTGTGGAGATGAAATAATGCACACAAAGAAGTTGGGTATCTCTCTTAGGTTATAGGCATAAAGTCAGTGTCCTTGTTAATGGCATGTTTGACTTCCATTTCCTATCAATGGAGGCTGCTACCAAAATCCTAGAACTACCATGGATTAAGGGTTATTTATTCTTTATCTTGCATAAGTGGAATGTTGATTTTGATCTTTCTTTAGAACACGCAAAAATATTTTTTTTAGGTTAAATTACCTGGTCTTCCATTGGAACTATGGTCAAAGAAGACTATCTCGGTGATTGCAAATATCATTGGAAAGTTCTATTATGTAGATGAGGCTTGTATCAAATTTCTAGATGAAAGGGAAGCTTTGTTCTTGGTGGAGGTGGATCTTTGAGATCATTTTCCTCAGGCTATAGATATATTTTGGGGCACTTACTCAATAAGATGTAGTAGATTGATTTCTAGGGGTATCCCATTTAGGTGCATTGTGTGAAAAAAGACATGGCATCTAGTGCCCTCCTACACTCTTCAATTGAATGAAGCTAGTAATGTGTTAGATTGGAAGTCTATTAGAGATAAAAAATTACCTAGTAGATGGAGTAATCCAATGGGGTCTAATGGGGTTCCTACATCCCCAATTTCTCAAATTGAGTCTCCCCTCTCAACACCCATTCAATTAGGCCTGATCCAAAATTCGACTCTCCCTTCAGAAATTTTGGATTTGGGATTTAGCAATGGAGGAACGAATCCAAAGAAAAGATGAGAAATCTCCTATGCAACTATCCCACAACATTGATTTTATCGATCGGTCACATGGGAAAATATCTCTTATTTCCCCAATTAAACATATGTCTGACCTCATAGAAGATGCATCTCCTCTCTCTGTGGATGTTGATCTGGAATGTATATTTCACGACTCTTTAATGAGCCTAGAACCCCTGTCAATTAATAGGACATTTTTCCTAGATAGGGGTAAAAATATGTTAGAAAATTATATATTATAGAGCAATGGAACACATAAATATTCCATAAACACAAACATAGAAAATGCATAAAACAAGAAAGAAGCACACATATAGACGTGTTTTCCCAATTTGGGCACAGAGAATAGCCAGTCCTTCCTTTTATATTATTCGGAAAAATGAAGAGATACAACCTACAACATATCCGTTGTAATTTCCTCTTGGTTCTCACACAATCTCCTCTTCAATTCTCGCTTAGAATAAACATCTACATAGCACAATACAATTCCCTCATATATATTGAGGGTTTACCTTCTAGGGAAAAACCCCTGAATTAAACATAATTTCTACCGCCAGATCTATGCCTAATGAATGACCCAGGTTGACTACGAAATTACAATATTTTATAAGTAAAGTTTAAATCTATTTTTAGCTTTCGGGGTGCTACCCCCGAACCCTCGCCATGGGGGGCAATGGTGATTAAAATACAAGTGGGGTTTTCAACCCATTATGAACTGGGACCCAACGTGGTGATACTTATGAATAAAGAAGGTAATCTGTCTCCACACCCGCCCATCTCCCACTTGGCGACTAATGATAGAAATTCCACCGTTGCTTCATTTGTTGGATAATGACTCCACTTCGGACCTGATTGTTTCTCATCTTGATCATTATACTTGAAGACTAATAGAAACCAAGCATAATCTCAGTTTTTGATTAGTTACAACTTTTGTTAACATATCTGCAGGATTCTAGCTAGTGTGTATCTTTTCCAGCTTCTAATCTCCATCTTCTAACACTGACTGTATGAAATGGTACTTGAGTTCTATATGTTTAATCTTGGAATGAAATTCTAAGTTCTTTTCAAGATGTCTGACACTCTAGCTATCACTGTATAACCTTCCCAACTAGTGCTTCTTACCCAATTCATCCAGAAACCTTTGTAAGCAAATCATTTCTTTACTAGCATCTATAGCAGCAACATACTTTGCTTCTGTCGTTGAGGGTTCAACAACACTTTGCAATTTTGAAACCCAACTAATAGTTTTTCCACTACAGTAAACACATACCCCGTGGTGCTCCTCCTATTATCTCTATCACCTTCCATATTTGCATCAACATATCCCTGTAGAGAAATGTTTGAACCACCATAACATACTTCTTGATTTGTGGTACCTCTTAGATACCTGAGAATCCACTTCATTGCCATCCAATGTTCTTTTCATGGATTGCTCATCTACTTGCTTACAAATACCACTGCATGTGCAATATCAGTCCTTGTGTAGACCATTGCATACATTAAACTTCCAACTGCTACTACATATGGAAATTTAGACATATAATCCATATCTTCCTGAGTCTTGGGACACATCTCCTTAGTTTGAAATGGCTAGCAAAAGGTGTAGTATCTAGTTTTTCATTTTCCATATTAAATATTTCCACCACCTTTTGTATGTAATCACTTTGAGACAATATTTATTTGTGATTTTTGTTGTCTCTACTTATTCTCATACCAATAATTTTTTTTTTTAGCACCCAAATCCTTCATTGCAAATGAATTTGCCAATTTTCCATTGAGCACATTTATTTCTGAGTATTATAACATGAAAAAAGCATTTCATCTACATACAATAACAGTATAATATAGCTTCCATCATTTTTCCTTTTGAGATAAACACATTGATCAGAGTCACATCTAGAATACCTTGTTCAAACATAAACCTGTCAAATTTTAGATACCACTACCTTGGAGCCTATTTTAATCCATACAAGCTCTTCTTCAACCTGCACACTAGTTTCTCATTCCCTTTGACCTCATTTCCTAGTGGATTTTGTATATATATATAGATATATATAATCTTCCTCCAAATGCAGATCGAGAAAGGTCGTATTTACATCTAACTGCTCAAGATGAAAATATTTTGCTATTACTAGACTTAAAATAGTTCCGATTGAAGTCATTTTAACAATAGGAGAAACTATTTCATCAAAGTCTATAACATTTTTTTGTGCAAAGTCTAGAAAATTCTATACCACAAGTATAACTTTATACCTTTTTCTATGTCCATATTATTCCTTTACCCTGTAAACCCATTTATTCTACAATTTTGTTTTACCTGCAGGAAGCTTGACTAAGTCCAAAGTCTGCTTATGTACCAAGGAGTCCATCTCTTCTTCCATGGTTAGCTCCCACTTCTTCCTGGTTTCTACCTGCATTGTTTCTTCATAACATTATGGTTCACCAGAATCATTCAACAATACATAATATAATGAAGGAGAGTATCATTCAAGGGTCCTACTTATTTTGGTAGATCTTCTAAAACCACTTTCAGGTGTTTGAGGTCATTTTTGCTGTTGTGGTTGTTTTTGTTGTTGTGGTCGTTGATCATTATGATTTCTAGTCACCTTTACTTTTTTTGTGATCTCATCAAGAATTGTATATTCTCTATTTTTTTCCTATTTCTTTTGCTGCATCTAAACCTTATACAAAACCTTTTCATTGAATATGACATCTCTTCTCCTAATGATTTTGTGATTTTCATAATCATAAAAGCAATAACCAAAGTCATTAACACCATATCCAATAAAGTTATGTTTATTTGGTTTTGCGTCAAGATTTGTTCTATTTTCTTTATTAATGTAGATAAAGGCTTCACCACCAAAAGTCTTTAAAAATGATAATTTTGTCTTCTTACCTGTCCATGCCTCCTCTCAAATACCACCATCCAAAGAACTTGAAGGCCCTATCTTTATTAGATAAACAATAATATCTACAACATCTACCCAAAATTGTAAAGGCAGTCATGAATGCAATCTCATGCATGTTCCACACTCCATTATTGTCTCGTTCATCCTTTCTGACACACCATTTTCTTGTGGTGTTCCTGAAACTATCTCCTCTCTGTGAATTCCATGCTATGAACAATAATTATCAAACTTTTTGCTGCAATATTCACCTGCATTGTCTGATCTCAAACACTTCAACCTTTTTCGTGTCTCATTCTCAAACAAATCTTTCCATTTCTTCAAAGTATCAAATACATCAGATTTATTTTGAATAGAATAAATCTAGGTTTTCCTAGTTGCATCATCAATAAAAGTAACATAATAGTGAGAGACACAAACAGATGATACCTGAGAAGGTCCCCATTCATATGTATGCACAAGCTCTAATTTTTCGTTCTTCTTTTCTTTCCCAACTTTGAAAAATCTGACTCTATTTTGTTTTCCATAAACACAATTCTCACAGAATTCTAAATCAACATGCTTCAAACTTGACAAAATATTTCTTGAGTGAGAAATCTGCATCCTTCTCACTCATGTGCTTGAACTTGCGATGCCACAATGTTGTATCTACTCCTGTAGAGGTTAAAGCATTAACAAAATTAGAAATACCATTTTGTATCAACCTTTTCTCCTTTTTCTATTACCAGGGCTCCTTTAGTGACCTTCCAGGTTTTATCTGTAAAAGTAGTTACACAACCTTCACCTCCCAACTGCCCTGTTGAAATTATATTTTTCTTCGGATCTAGAACATGATTTGCCTCCTTCAATAGCCATTGGTTTCCATTCTCTTGTTTTATGAAAACTTTACCTTTCCCAATTATTTTATAGGGTTTATCATCACCCAAACGAACCTGTCAAAAATATCCTTGAACATAATCATGAAAATATTTTCTATAAGGTGTGGCATGGAATGAGGCCCTTGAATCTACAACCCAGACATCAATATTATTTTCTAATGAAAGAATCAAAGTGTCATGCAACACATCACGTGTCACATTCACTTCATGATTATTTTCTTGATGCATGTCTTCTTCTTTTGCCTTCCGATACTTACAGTCTTTCCTCTGGTGTCCTTTCTTCTCACATTTCCAGCACACTATCCTTGATCTAGACTTCGATATTCCTTTTCTTGGCTTACTGTGATATCTTAGGCTCTTTCCACTTTCCACTCTTCTTCCCCTAGTCTCTGTAGTCAAAGCATTACCTCATGTCTCACCGAAGCTTTTTCGTCGCATTTCCTCGCTAAGGATTGAACTGACAACGTCATCAAAATTTATAGTACTAGATCCAGAGACAGGCTTACTAATGGTCATCACTAAACCATTCCAACTTTATGGTAATGAGAATAAAAAAATAGAGCCCTAACTTCATCATCAAAACTTACCCTTATAGAACATAACTAACTTGTAACTGAGTTAAATTCATATAAATGATCAGCAACAGATCCACCTTCTGACATCTTCACATTAAATAAATTCTTCATAGGAAATACCTTATTTTAGGTCGAGGGTTTTTCGTATAGTTTGCCTAATGTTGACATTAAACCCTTTGTTGTCATTTCCTTTAAAATATTAAAGATTTTTGATGCTCCTAGTCATAGCCGTATTGTTCCAAGTGGATTTCTGTCGAGAATATCCCATTTCGTGTCTGACATACTCATGGCCTTCTTTGTCTTTCTGCTCAATGGTAGGTACATATGTTTATGATACATATAATATTCTGTCTGCATCTTCCACAGTTTTCTATTTGGCCATTAAATATTTTGACTCTAAACCTACCATCTTCCACCATTCCTCCCACTTGAACAAGGAACCCTTCTCTCCTGCGAGTTTATGAGCCAAATAGACCTTCAGCACTGATACCATCTATTAGAAAATTATATATTACAGAGCAATGTAACACATACAATATTGTAGAAACACAAACAAAAAAAATGCATAAAAAGAGAGAGAGACATATAGATATACGTGGTTCACCCAATTCGGGTTACGCCCATGGAGAAACATCTAGTGCTTCCTTTTATATTATCTAGAAAAATGAAGATATACAACCTACAGAATATCCGCTATAATTCCTCTTCACTCTCACACAATCTCCTCTCTCTTTCTTTCTCAGAATACACATCTACATAGCCGCAATACAATTCCGTCATATATAGCGAGGGGTTGCCTTCTAGTGCAAAATACCCTAGATTAAAAATAACTTCTACCATCAGATCTCCGCCTAATTAACTAACAATATTGACTACAAAATTATAATATTTTACAAGGAAATTTTAAATATATTTTTAGCTTTAGGGGCATTGCCCCCGAATCCTTGCTAGGGGGGCTCATAAAATCACCATTTCCCCCCTCCTTGGACCCCCCTTATGTTGATTAAATGACATGTGGTGTTTATTCTTTGTTACGAACTAGGGTCGAACATGGCGATACCTTTGAATAAAGAAGATAATCAAGATCCACACCCAACAAAAGAAACCCCAAGTCTAGGGGATAAAAGATCCTCCTAAAAGAAGGAAAATTAGACTAAGTACAAAAAGGTCTCACTATGTGGAGACATGGGGCCTTTTCTAAATGATTGCATTTTTGAGACCTCAGAGGATCATTTATATCCTCCCTTTGATACCGGGTATACCATGGAAGGAATCTCTATTTGGGGTAACAAAGATAATCGAGACATTAGAGTGGAGTTCCCAGGCTCATCCTGCTCAGGATCAAAATAAAATCCTTTAACATCAGAGTGTTTGTATCTCCCCAAACTTCAATATTTTTTCTAGTTCTATACACTGAAAGGCCTCATATTTAATCCTTTTGCAGGAGACAATGATTCCAAAGGAAAATACTAGCGAAATTATGATGAAATTGTGACCTCATTGGATTTATTGTGCCACTAATGCTAATGGTAATTCTGGAGAATTGGAATCTTTCTATAATACAAAGGGATTTTCCTTCAAAACGTGTAAATTAGAGGCTGGCATAATTTTATCTAGATATATTCAAGGGATGAGTCCCATGATTAGAATCCTAAACACCTATGGACCCTACTCTAACATGAAAATATTCTAGGAGAAAATCGACAGAGGTGGCCTCCTTGATCTTGAGAATTTGATTGTTGTTGGGGATTTGAACCTCATCATGGATGGCAGTGAATGTTGGGGAGAAAAAGCTAGGATTGATCCCCAAGATGGGTGTTTCAAGGATTTATTCAACCAAAAACTACTTAAGGACATTACTCCTCATCTTCTTTTTCTATATTCGAGAAATGGGAGGTCTGGTTTAGATGGAATTTCCAGAAGGATTGATAAATTCTTAGTCCACATGTCCTTGTCCATGCAGATAGTAGATATCAAAGCCTCATCCTTCTATTTTGGAGTAATTTATCTTCATGCCATAATGGTTCAATCACTAGTGAAAAATGAGATGTTAGTGACTATGCGACTAAAAACGTTAGTCCTTTTTTTTTTTTTGCTAAGGCAAGAGAAGTTCCTTCTATAACCATTAAATAAAAAATAATTTACATAATTTACATCTGTCCAACAAACTAAGTGGACCAAGGACAAGGTGGCTAACCACCAGAGGCAAGTAACCCCAATCGAAAAAAAAGACCCGACAAAGCCTTTGGGAAAAAAATTCAAAAGGTGCTGAAAGGGAAGACGGGCTAAAGATGAACCAAACAATGCCTCCCAAAAAACACACTAAAACTACCGAATTAATTGTGACGTTCCAAAACCCATCTGGATCTAGGAAGCCGCACAATGGATAATGCTCCGCTCCAACCAAACAGCTCACAAACTTCTGATCGTTGATTTACTCCGCGGCATCCAACAGACGAGATCCATATCGCACTGCTTAATATGCCCAAACTTTACAATGCGATGAGGGTGGTTTACTGCACCAACCCTCCTCCACGTGTCATCAGGTGTATGGAATCACTACCAATTTAAAAAAAACCACCTTTCGTTTGAGAGTGGTGCGATCACCTGCAAACCACCCAGGAAGCGGTTTTTCCTTTCACGAGGTGAAACTGTGGGTAAAAAATGTTGACAAAAAAATCCTGCTCCCCGTTCTTTCTCTTTGGAATACTGAACAAGCCGTTCCACTCCTCCTTGTCGTGACTATAGAGTCTGCAACCAATATTTGTGTAGATCTTTTCTGAATGAAGCCAGCCGCTTGACCTATGCCATTGATTCTTGAAGTTGATATTGTCAGTGCAGCAAAGGCCTACCCTGATCTGCCTTCCACTTTCATGTTTGACCAAAATGAGAGAATCCAGCCAAGAATTGATCATTGAGACCTTTCCTTTTTAGCTTTATCCCAAAACACTTCTTTTTCCTCTTCCGCTAGGTTATGACTTATAGTTTTAAAATTGCCTTGTGGCATTGCTTGCCCCCTTGTCCAAGCTCTGCTTTCCTTGTAGCTAACTCCTTGGTTGGCCAAGAAATCTGCAGTTTGTTTGCCTTTCTGCGCACATGATTGAACCTGGCTGAGTAAAGCCCCTGAAGGTGACTCTGAATTCTATGTAAAACCCGGATTAACTTCCAGTGCTGTGAGGCTTTCTTCGGCTCTGATCCGCAATTGATTCTTTTTACAGAGTTAATAACTAACTCAGAGTCGGCTTCAATGATCATGTTGTGGCAGTTCTCCTGCTTCAAAAAATCTAAGCATTGCTCCATCGCCATTAATTCCGACATGTTATTGGTGGCTCTTCCTAAATGACAATGGAAGAGGGAAAGGATGTTACATGCTTCATCCTCCAGAACACCCCCAAATCCAGCTATTCCGAGGTTACCTTTTGAGGCTCCATCTATGTTGTATTTCAAAAAACCTCTTGGAGGAGGTTGCCAGTACACTTTTTCAGATTCCTTTTTGCTTGTTGTTCTGTTCTGGCTTAGGGGGATGATTCCCTGCATGCCTAACAGCCTGAGAGTTCTTAAGTCTGCTCCCGAGGGAGGATTTTTGGGAAGATTCCTGACTGTTGAGTTGATCGTCTCCTTGATCTATTTTAAGATCTGATCAAACAGGCGAAGAGCAGGATTCTTTTCATTTTTAAAGATTCTCTTATTCCTTTCTTTCCATATATTCCAAATAATAAAACATGGCATGAGAGCCCAAGCTAGGTTGAGAACTTCATTATCCGAAAAGTTTCTCCTCCATCTGTTTAGGGTGTTAGTAATACTCTCTTTGTCCCTGTCAGACTGTTGAAAAATATTGGCAAAAGCATCCCATAGTCAGGAAGTGAAATTACAGCTATTGAGGAGATGTTCCATAGTTTCCTCTTGGGCTTCACAGAGCTGGCATATGGAAGGTCCTAGCATGCCCCTCTTTCTAATGTTGTCCCAAGTCAAAATTTTCCCATGATACACCAGCCACATGAAGAGTTTGATCTTCATCCAACCTTGATGTCTCCAAAGGTTCTGCTAGGTTCTATTCAGAGCCTGGGAATCTATCTCAAGGAGAATACTTTTTGCTTCCTTAATATTGAAAATTCCTTCATTGTTGTTTCCCCATCTGAGTTGGTCTTGCCCTTTAGAAACCAAGATCATCCTTTGTTCCAACATTTTTCCAAGAGCATCTGCTTTTGTTTTCAGCATGCTATCATTCCTGCAATCAATATTCTTCCATATCCTCCATTTTCCTGTATTGTGGGTATGATCCCAAAAATCTTTCACTCTTGTCAAACCTTGGGTGTCAGTCTCATGCTTAAGGTTCAAAAAATCCTCTTTTAACAATGTTGGTTCTTGTTTTCATTTTTCCTCCTAGAAAAGAGCAAGGTCTCCTTCTATGATTTCCCAAAAGTTGTTTCTTTGTACTAATCCTCTATTCTCCCAGGCTTTATTCCAGATAGCAGAGCCCTTTATATTTCTAGACATCCTTATGAGATCAGTGTGATGCCAAGAGCTAGCATATTTTTCTTTCCATATGCTTGACCATTTCGCCTTGGGATTTTTAAGCAAACTCCACTAGATTTTGGCCCCTAGAACATTACTTAAGATCTCCTGGTCATCTAAGCCTAGGCCCCCATGATTCTTGGGTTTACAGATCTTTTTGCAAGAGACCAAGGCCCACTTCTTTCTACCCTCGTCACTGCCCCAGAGAAAGTCTCTTTGGATGTTTTTGAATTGTTGCAAAACTCCTTTAGGGGCCAGTAGTGTCGATACCATGAAAATTGGAATTTATTGGAGTACCGCCTTTGTTAGTACGAGTCTTCCTGCTAGATTTAGAGATCTGCTCATCCATTTTTGGACTTTATCCTGCATTTTGTTGATCAACGGTTCCCAAATGCTCTTGTGCAAGGGTTTCATAGTTAGAGGAACTCCTAAATACTTTGAAGGGAGGGAATCCCTCTGAAAGCCTAGAATTCTGGAGATATTTCTCTAAATAGCAATATTGGTATTAAGGAAAAATATTTTGGATTTGGAGAGGTTAAATTCCATACCTGAAGCCATGGCAAATAAATTCAGTATTTGTTTGTACTCTCGAGCCTCTTTTACTATGGGGATTCCTTGTAACATGGTATCATCTACAAATTGTTGATGTGTCCAAGCCTGCCCATTCTCCTTCAATGGAAGACCTTGAATTTTTCCCATATCTCTGGCATGTTTGATAGACCGGCCAAGACCTTCCATCATGAGTATGAAGAGAAAGGGAGAAAGTGGATCCCCCTGCCTCAGCCTTCTTGAATGCAAAAAATCTCAGAAGGAGAGCCATTAACCAATATTGAAAAGTTGGAAGAGGTAACCAAGTCCATTACCCATCTTACCCAGTTGTGATCAAAACCAAACGCCTTGAGCACTTTCCTGATGTATGTCTAGTTAACTTTGCCATAAGCTTTTGCTATCTCTAGTTGCAAGATCATGCCAGCTCTCCTTGTGCTAGTTAATAAGTGAACCACTTCATGAGCTTGAATAATGTTATCCAGAATTTGTCTCCCTTCGACATAACTTGATTGTTCCCCCAAAATTAGAGAAGGAAGCAGAGGTTTGAGTCTGTTGGCCACTACCTTGGATATTATCTTGTATACCACATTGCATAGTGCTATAGGTCTATACATATTAGGTGTTTGTGCATTTTCCTGTTTAGGGATTAGGGAGATGAAATGAAGGAGGTGTTAAGCACTCTCAAGACGGTTCTGTTCATCCTGGAGTTTTCCACAACCTTCAAAATATCCTCTTTTACAATATTCCAGCAAGCTTTAAAGAAATCTACATTAAAGCCATCCAGGCCAGGAGCTTTGCCATTCTTCATTTCATTGAGAACCTTACTGACCTCCTCTTCAGTCACTGGTCTATTGAGATTGACATTGTCCTCTCTAGACACCAGCTTAGGTATATACTTGGTTAAGTCCCTGATGTAATGTTCTCTTTCTGGATTATTTTCCTAGGCTATTTCTCGAAGTGATTAACTAACACTACCTCTATATCTTCATGGGATTGTAAAAGCTGTTCGTCCTCCTTTTTTATTGTAGAAATTATGTCGTGTGCTCTATTCACCATGGTGGATTTGTGAAAAAATCTAGTATTTCGCTTTCCTTCTTTTAGCCATTGGACTCTGGATTTTTGTCTCCAAAATATTTCCTCTTGTTTACACAAGTTCTCCCAATCTAGATGATGTTTCTCCACTAGATGATTTTTGTCTTTATCAAAACCTTCTATGATCATAGCTTGGTTGAGTTCCTACATTTTATTTTCGACCGATTTCTTTTCTATGAAAATATTGCGAAAATAATTCTTATTCCACTCTTTGAGCCTCATTTTTATGTGCTTTAATCTTTTATGAAGCAGGAACATTCTAGTTCCCTAAATCTGAAGATCTGCTGCCCACCATTTTTCAATATTACTGATGAAATCTGGGTGTGAAAGCCAAATGTTCTCAAATCTGAAAGGTCTATTCCAGGGGGTACCTATCCCCTGGATCTCCATTTGTATTGGCTGGTGAACTGAGCCTCCAATGAGAAGAACACTTGCTGTTATCTCCTTATCTAAAAGCATGAGATCCTCAGAGATAATGAATCTATCCAACTTGGATGCTACCTACGACTCCCCTCCTCTCTTGTTGTTCCAAGTGAAGAGGCCATTGTTTGTTTCAACATCCACTAGTTTCATATTATCTGTAAAGATTTGGAAAGCAAAGGAGTCTTTACTTAAAGCTCTGGTTCCACCTTTTTTTTTTCGGAAAGTGATTTTATCATATTGAAATCCCCTCCCATGATCCAGGGTATTCCGACATGTCTCTCCCTGAGATTCGCAAGGGAATTTGTAAACCTGAGTTTCTCCTCTATCCTTTGAGGGCCATACACATTCATGACTAGATAGGTACTCCTATCCCCTACAGGCTGAATCACTATTGATAAATATTTCCTTGCAGCCTCGGCATTGATTATGTCAAATCTATGTTTGTTCACAGTTTCCTTCTTTCTCCTTCTCTCTCGTACTCCCTTCATTAGCTTGATTTACTGTTGTTCTTTCTTCGTCCTTTTCAAGAACTTGGAACTGGTTCCGCCTTACTTGTTGTCCTTCATTTTGCGGCAGCTTTTGCCCTCTTTTATCACCTTTTCCTTTATGGACCACCTTGTGAAAGCTGTCTGGGTCTTTCATTGTATTAGTTTTTCTTTTATTCTTTGTTTTACCTAGAGGGCAGCCTTTGAGAAGATGCCCATGTTCATGACATTTATGGCATCTAAACAGAATATGCTCATAGTCCATCATTTGAACCCACTCTTCATAAAAAACTTCCAATATCACCTCATCCGGACGGGCTCCTGATAGATCCATCTCAACACATATCCTAGCAAAGGAAGTATACTTTCCCCTTCTAGTAGCTTCTGAAGTTTTGACAAAACTACCTAATTTATTGCCTATGGCAGCTAACGATTCAGGTAGCCAGTAATCTAGAGGTAAGAATAGAATCTTACCCAGACCGGGACTGAAGTGAAAGTTTCATGTTCTAGGACAAAGTTCATCTTCGATGGCCTCATATAAGTAGGGCCCTCCTTCAAACACTCTGTCTTTATTCTCGATACTTGTGAACACCACGGTAAAGAAACCCTTTGACCCAAGGTGAAGACCAATGCTCCCATAGGGTTTCTAGTGGTATTTTATCCATGTTTGTAAAGCTTTTTCTGTGGGCCACAGTCCCATGAATTTGCAGATGATTGCGTAGGTTTGCATTTGATCCCTGTGTGCTTGCAGCGTAAGATCATTTTAAAACCACTCTGGGTGTTATTTCAGTTTTGGGTTTACAAGGTCCCTTTTTTTTTTCTCTTTTGTTTCCTGTTGTTTGTCATCTTCCTCTTTGTCTTTAGTGCTGCTATTCTCGTTTGTTTTGTCTGCCTCTTCCTCCTCTTCCATGTTACTCCTTCCTTGTTCCATAAAATTTCTGACTTTTTCTGGGGGCTTCTTTCCCTTATTGGCCATGACCTCCTTGTAGGAGGGAGAAGAGCTCCCTCCTCTACCTCCTTCCATGGATGAAGACTCTCTGCAGGAGCAAACCGAAACCCTGGTGTGCGTTTTTCCATTCCTGCCATTTCCCCATTGGTTAGCGAGTTCTTGTTTTCGCGACTAAAAACGTTAGTCATTACAATTATTTCAAGTGAATTACGACTAAATTTGAGCAATTTAAAGTGATTAAACTAAAAAGAACTAGCTTAAATGACTAATTTAGTCTAGGGATAAAATATATGACTAGATATTAAGTGACTCAACTAAAAGCGACTAACTTAAATGACTAATTTAGTCTAGGACTAAAATATATGACTAGATAATAAGTGACAAAATACAAAATGATTAACACTTTACTTGTAAGGACACAATATCATATTTGTACTTGTTCATGTTGGATTTGGTATATCTAGGTCACATATCTATGGCACAGTGAACGATTTTAAGGTTCACATGAGTACATGAATGCATTTAAAACCTTGATATTTAAGCTCTTTAATAATTGTGAAAAGGTTTTACAAATTTGAATCATGGTCAAATTTTGTTCTTGATACATTTATTTCTTACATTTTCTTAGCACATTTGACATTTTACCCACATTCTTATGCCAATCAATGCATGGGAACATGAAATGAATTGGTTCATAAGGCCAACTATTCACTATTTTTAAGATTTTCTTGATGGTTTACTTGCTTTCCTTTTTGTATATGTATGATCACTTTCTAATTTGAAATGCCACATCCTAACACACAATGAGATAGTGACCGAATCCCAATAATGCCACTGTTGGTGCACTTTGCACACAGTTTATAGATTGCACACAATTCTTAAATATTTATGTTGACATATGGAATTTCTTATTTTTTAGGGGTGCTTTAACACATACATCGATATCTAGCCTTAATGGAATTTTTTTTCTAAATACATAGTGGTTAATGTTTTCACACATTAATCGTATTTCTCATTGTACATTAGTTGTAATAACACACTTTTGAATGTTACGAATACATTTTTTGGGTCACAAGTCTACGGTTACAAACTACCCAACTATAAATGGTGATACATTGATGATAAATGGATGACATTTGAATGTTACAAATTTGTAAGTGGTTGTTGGGTGTGGGATCCGGGTAGTTTTGGGGCTAAAAGCCTATATTTTGGTCAAATTTTGTAATCCAAGTGTAAACACTCCGCATTTTGTGGTCGTGGAGCACGTAAGTGTTAAAGAGTTATAGGGTTGTCTGCCCTTATTTTGGAAATGTAATGTCGATTGTAAAAGATCTACCCATAGTCCATGGACCATGAGATTGTATAAATAGATCTAAGCTCTAAGTGGTTAAAAATGGAGAATCGAAGGAAATACAATGAAGAGAGTCATAGCATTAGAAGTCTAAGTTTGGGTCATAGCATAAGTAGAGGCTCTGCAGCTGAGTGCACAGAGGCCTAGAAGTCCACAGCTGAGTGCGCGGACCACTGCAGCTGAGTGTACAGGGCGGTTCGAGTCTGTAATCATCCAAAATTATCAATAAAGAGAAGTATTATACAATTGCTGCGTCTTTATTTCCTGTTTATGCATCTTGTTATGTTGGGTATGAATTTCACTTATAATGCTTATATGATGCGCGAATATATGTAAATGTGTTAGTTATGTGTGTTGGGCTGTTAATATGCCATTATTATTATCACTTGTGAACGCTTATTCCACCCATTTCTACCATTCTTCATCACATCATTTGTCATAATTTATCATATAATTCTATTTTACGATGATTTATGCTCTTATGAAAAAATATTATTTCTTCTCCTTTATTTCTAATAAATTGATGATTATGCATGATTTTATCAGTGATAGTTTCAATAAATTGGTTGTAACATCATTCACCATTTTTAAATCTCCAAGATAATTTCTAGATTGAAGATTTGATTATTAAATGTGCCAACTCAGAAATTCGCTGGAATAAGAAGTGGCAGTTTTGCAGTTGAGATTTAAGCAAATGAAGACGAATTTGGAAAATCTGGAACATGGGTTTTGTCCATAACAGACCCAATTAACTTATTGAAGAACGGTTTTGCCAAATTCGGCTTCTATTGAGAGAAACACAGGGTTCTTTGAGCACGTTTTTCTTAGATTTGTTGTTGTGGCAGTCCTCCAAATCTCAGCTGCAAAGCCAAATTCACCTTGCTCTTGTTGATCAATTGGTTAGAAGCAAACCAATTTTGTAATAGAAATCATGTTGTACTTATCTTTATTGTAACTTCTCTCTGATCTCTCTATTTAAATGAAAAAAAAAGATCAGAGATGGGGATGGGGGGAAAAATGAAGATGGAAGAATGATGAAAAAATGATGGAGGATTAGAGATTCAGAATTAAGGATGGCTAAGAGAATGGAGAATTGAGGATTTAGAATTAAGAATTCATTATAGGATAGGAGGAAGAAAGGATTGTTTCATGCTATAAGTCTCAAAGCTGCTACTGTTGTAATGATTTTACCATTTAATGATTAATATCTGATTTGGGAGTTGCTGTTCATTCTTTTCATCTGAAGTAGCCCAATAGCATCCGCTGGTGGCTAAGGGCCCAGCCTCTGGTGGAGTACGCTACTGCTGTATTATATCTTTACGATTAATGTGTGGTTTGATTTCTTTCATTTAATCTGTTTAGTAATCTGACGCTCTTTACTGTTTTACATGTCAGCGCTGTTATATATACTTGATTGGATACTATCGTAATCTGCAACAGGAATTCTATGTTATCATTTTAACTTTGTATCACATTGTTGTTCCTTTTGATAGTTGATATAACATTGCTATTCCTTATAGATTGTCATTCGATTACAGATTAACCACACTGTATGTTCCTAAATCGGTACAACTGTATGATGTATTCTTAAATTGTGACTTTTGTTTATTCAGGATTTTTGTTCCATTGCAATTGATGTTACTTTATAGCTGTGATTCATGCATATTGTATCGAAGCTCAGATTACTATTCCTTTTAATGATTAGTGTGTTGCATGCTTGATTTGGGTTGTTGTACATTCAAATTTAATCTGCTGTTCCATTTCCGTGTGCTGTCCCATTTATTCTTAGAGTAAAGGTTGTTATCTGATTCCTGTAGGATACGATTGCTACATTTATTTCCTTAGACTAAGGTTTTGCTATTCATTACAAATTTCTATTAATTTGGCTTTGATATTGTTCATTTTCACTAATTAGAGTTTGTTGTTCACATTCCTTTAATTACAGTTTGCTGCCCATTTACTTTGCTGTTCATTTCCGTTGGTTAATTGCAAGAGTTTGCTTTTAAAGAGTTTTCCTAATTTACTTTCAATAACAACTTTAGTTCAAATTCTATTTCCTTTTAATTACTTTAATGCAGGGCTGTCAACTGTAGAGAACATTGGTTACTGCTTCCTCATTCTCAGATTGAATTTCTTGGTCTAGTTTGATTTCAATTGTATCAATCTCTAGAGGAATGAGTTATTGCTACTGTATCCTCGATTGATGGTTGTGTGAGTGAATGATTTAATTATAGAGCATTTGAGTTTATGTTGTTGTAGTTAGATTTCTTTTCAAGCATCCATTTACTTTTAAGCACTATACTGCAAAAGATTACTCTTGAGTAAATAGCCGCCTCAGACTGAGTACACTCTTGAAATAAAAAGTCGTCCCTGGGTTGACAATTAATGTGAAGGTAATTAGGAGTTAAAAAGACACCTTTTTATCGCTCCACATTTTGGTGCAGTTGCCGGGAGAGTGTAGCCATTTTTAAATAGTAGTGTGCATCTGATGAGTACATGTTAGGAAATAATTGGGTATTAAAAACGGAAGGTAAGAACCTGCGTACGGAGCATGTAGAAGCCCTACTCCCCCACCCGCTTTCCAACAGATCTATTAAAGAACTTGGGGTAGAAATAAATGTTTGAATTTTTTTTTGTGAATGACTAAAAAAAAAATAGAAATTTTGAAAAACAAATCTTATGATTTCTCTCAAGTGGTGATGTAAGCACCACCCATTTCACTAAGCAATTGACAAGAACATTTGAAGAAGGAGTCTCAAAGAAACGCATGAAGAACATCTTCTATTATGGTAAGAAATGACTCACATTTCTACTTTTGAATTTCCTATCAAAGATTTAGGAGTGACACAAATGCACATAATTCCCCCATTGTCTCTACCAAATTTTCATGGCTTGACAAATGAAGGCCCAGATACATTCTTATTTGAGTTTGAAATACTTTGTAGAGGATATGATTATTGTACTAATGATCAAAGGTTGAAAGTGTTTCCTCTTACTCTAAAAGGAGTAGCTCTCTGATGGTTTATGAGCCTAGGTGGGAATTGCATCCAAACATGGGAGGACATGAAGAACATATTCTTGAAGAAGTGCCAAGACTATTGCAAGGCCAATGAAGATATTTTCAATATGATACAAGGGGAACATGAAAGCTTGGAGGACTATGTGGATTGATTTCAATACAACCTTCAAAAATCAAAACATAAGTATTTGGAGAAAGAGATCTTAAAAACACTCCTTCTTAAAGGAATCAAAGATGAATTTTTAAAACTCTTAAATTTGATAGGAAAATGTGATGTTTTTCAGTTGTCATATGATGATGTTTGTGAATTGTGCATAAGGTATTCAAGAGGAATCTCCAAGGTTGGTAAGAATTCTAAAGATGCTTGTTATTTCTTTTTCAAATCTGCTACAAGAATAGGAGACATAAGAGTTGGAATCAATGCTTTATTTGAAAATTTTAAAGTTGATTTTATTAGCTCTCTAAATGAAAAATTGGCTGTTTTGCAGGTTCATAAAAATGAAGAATTTGATGAAGTGTTTTTCCTCATGACCGAAAGGAGCATACCGTAGATGGTTGTTTTTCCTTATCTAATTTGGAAGTGGCATATCAAAGAGATGGGGAAGCTGCAACAAGGTCAATAGGTATGGTTCAAAACACTTCCTCTTCATTCTCTTACTTGCATAATCCATTATGGAATACTAATGTGTTAGGGCAACCATGTCAATTTCAATATAACCACCACCAATCTTGTTTACAAGTTTGGCATGGTTCATCTTATGATGGCATGACTACTCTCCCTCATCTTGTAGCATAAACATATTCTCCATATTTTTCACCAGCTCTTCCACAACATCCTGCTTGCATACCAAATTCATCCACTCAACCCAATCACCTACATCATCAAAATGCTCCATTCCATACACAATTTCCTGCTCAACTAATTCCACACCCTCACCACTATAAACCAGTACAACATGCTTACAATGTTTGAACTGCAAAATTTACCCACCTTTTCCACCCATTCTATCTCACATGCACCAATGGAGAAAACTTACAATGAGATTCAGAATGTTTCAAATTCAAAAATTGTAGAAGCTATGGAAGAAAATGAGCTTTCTTTTAGTATGCATCAACAAGTCATTTTAAAAGCTCAAGAACTTCATGATATGATGGCTACATGAAATCAAGAAAGTAACAGATAATTTGAAGATTGGTTTCACTCCATCATTTGTTTGCAAAATCACTCTATGCTTCAACAATTTTTGACACCATTTTTTCAAGGGAATTTGGCTTCTCATACCCTAATTTTTATCAATATGCATTTTTCAAATTTGGGTATGTGCATACATGAAGCCCTATTTCGAAGATGGCTCCACTGGAAGTACTCATATACGTAGTCATATTCATCTTTTAAATCAAAATAGTTAGTGTAGAAAATAAAATAAATAAGGGAATAAATAAATGCATTTTTATTTATTTTTTTATTTATTTTTTTTTTATGTAAAACTAGTTGTTTTTTGTTGCAATGCTATCGAAATCAACATCGGTGATAAATGTTTAAATTTACTTATGTTTGTAGATGATTTATAATGGAAATAATAGTTCTACAAACACTTATATTCATTTTTATCACCAATTTGAAAAAAATGCTTGAATATCATTTTTTTGGCTTGCGGGCTTAATGAAATTTTTGGAAAAACAGTCGGGACAGTAATGTTTCAAGAGACCAAAAGTGAATATTTTTAAAACCTATTTCTACCCTAAGTAGCCCTTGATTTTTAATTTCTAACCCAATTTTAATCACTCAATTTGGATTTGAAACGAAAAAGTTAGAAACAAAACATTGACGCGGTGTCTAGCGGGCAGCTCAGGAACAGAGTTGGGACAGTCAGTTTTTGGATGCATAAATGTTTGAATTTTTAAAACCTGTTACTATGGTAGATTCCCCTATGAATCTAGCTTACAAGGCAATTGGAATCACTCATTTTTTATATCGTATGGGGAAGTTATTATCAAAATACTGACTGTCTATCATAAATCAACACCCTTAAAACTATGTCTTTCCGGTTGTTCTTTACAGTATTTGACCTATCAATTCTTCTTGTCTTCAAAACTTGTTTATATTAGAGATAAATAAATTAATTTAATTTAATTTCCAAGTTGAATCATTTGACTCTGACATCAAACAAAAAATTTATGCTTGAAATATCAACTGTTGGTCTAAGCTGGGTAATCGAAATGACTATGTTATGCAAGTTGTTCTAACTAAAATTGACATATCATATCATTGAATTTTTAAAAAATGTTTCTATTGGAGATACACCTTTGAATTAGCTTTCATCTGGCTTTGGAATCACTCAATTTGAACAAAAAACAAAGAAGTTGTGATTAAAACACTGCTGGTTAGTATGGTCGACCACTGCTCTCCCGTAGATGACAAATAACTTTTACTTTGTTATTTTCTCAGTGAATTTGTTATACAGACTAACTACTTGTTGTTTTTTGCATAATTCCTGGATGAGGGGAGCCCAATCACCTCTCTTTATCCATGATTTAATGTTTTATTGCAGGTAGACACTCGTTTTTTGCAGGTCTTGGGAAAATAAAGAAGGTAAATTTATGGACGAGTCATTTTTGAAAGAAATTTTAAGGAGACAAAGGAATTTCATCCAACTCATTACTCAATGGATTTATAATAGAAAAAATGAAGAATTGATTTCAATTTGAAGATTCACGTTTTATCACTGCTGCCAAAACATTTTTCAAAGAGATCATTTTTTTACATAATATCATGGCTGTTGTAACTTAATTAATTTATTTACATACTGTCTTTTTGTTTCTTTTATAATTTCTCTTATATTTTGTATTTCAGTGTTGCTTCATTCAAACTATAACCCATCCTCAGCATCAGTACAGTGAATAACTAATTCATTGTTTGTGTGCTCGCATTTTATGCTTGTGCATTTTGGTGTTCCTTTTCTGAAGGGACAACGTTTGTGTGCACTTTTGTCATTTCTGCTGTTCCTTTTTCAAAGGGAAAACATTTTCGTTTTGCTTTTCCTTTTCCAAAGGAACAACACCTTTTGGGTCAGTGGTTCATTTTGTTGTTCCTTTTTCACGATTCATTTTGTTGTTCCTTTTCCACGGTTCATTTTGCTATTCCTTTTCCATGGTTCATTTTTCTATTCTTTTTTTCACGTTTTGATGTTCCTTTCCGAATGGAACAACACTTATGCACTTTTACTTTTTGTTGTTCTTTTCCGAATGGAACAACACTTCTGCACTTTCACGTTTTGTTGTTCCTTTCCGAATGGAACAACACTTTTGCACTTTCACTTTTTGTTGTTCCTTTCCGAATGGAACAACACTTCTGCACTTTCACGTTTTGTTGTTCCTTTCCGAATGGAACAACACTTCCACACTTTCATTTTTTTATGTTCCTTTCCGAGTGGAACAACACTTCTGCACTTTCATTTTTTGTTGTTCCTTTCCGAATGGAATAGCAATTCTGCACTTTCACGTTTTGCTGTTCCTTTCCGAATGGAACAACACTTCTGCACTTTCACGATTTGTTGTTCCTTTCCGAATGGAACAACACTTCTGCACTTCCACATTTTGCTGTTCCTTTCAAATGGAACATCACTTCTGCACTTTCACATTTTGTTGTTCATTTTTGAATGGAACAACACTTCTGCACTTTCACATTTTTGCTGTTCCTTTTCGAAGGAACAACACTTTCACATTTTTGATGTTCCTTTTCAAAGGAACAACATTTTCGCATTTTTTGTTCCTCTTAAAGAACAACACTTTTTCATGTGTATTTTTTCTTTTTGGTGTGCATTTCCTTTGTTGTTCCCTACACGGAACACCACTTTTTGAGTGTTTTTCCTGTTCCTTCAAAAGAGCAACACTTTGGGAGTATTTTCAAGAGCAACCCTTCCTTCTTCTTGTGGAATTATTCTTAGTTCATCTCAACCACATTTTACTGATTCCCTTTTATGGCATGAAGTACACTATTTTTATGAGGACAAGAATTATGGATTCTTTTCAAGCAAGTTAATATCATTCACGTTATGATCTTTAACAGATAGCTCCTTGATGATAGATTTTTTTCAGAGGGACAATTATTTATATACTACTTTACTGCATTGTTTTCTACTGTACATGATACTGATTGATTATCTTAATACCATGCTGGTTCCATCCTTTCTGGTTATAATCTTCTCTGTCTGTAATAAATGAGATTATGGATATATTTTTTCTATTGAAATGTTCAACTTCTTCCACCATTCATGCTCTTAAGGAGTACTAAGCCTCCCTCTTTTTATCATAAAAATATGTAATAACAACAAAATTTTGTTCACAGATGGAGGATAGGGGGTCTCATTACAAGTCAGCCTACCATGTTCATAAGGTTGTAACAAAGTGACATTCCCATTATGGCCACCACACCAGGGTTATGATCCATTGGATAGCCAAAATATCCTTGGAACAGGAGGTCTCATCACGAGTCGGCCTGATCACTTTTGCTACATACCAGTGAATGGCAGTGTAGCTATCTGGTTACCATGCCAGCACACTGATCTCTTCTGTAGAACATCACTATAACTCTCTAGTTATAAATTAAGGATTATGGCTCATATGGGTTAAAAAGCAACCCTGCCGAGGCTATGGATGCCTGTTGGCAGCAGAGGCTCTGCTTATGGTATTGAAGTTATATCTTATCGTCAATTATTACTATAATACCCTTTTCTTATTTTTTCTTTTTATCAGAGAAATTATTTCCTCAATTTTTTCCTGTTTTGAACCTTTACGCATGAGAAATTGTTTTAAGATCAATCACATCATTTTCAGCTAGAATACTGTCAGTAAAGCATCGTTTTGGCATATTGTTGTTCTTTTTCTTTTTTGCATCACTTATCATCAATCCAAAGCGTCCCATCTCTTATTCATAACTATATTTATACACTCTGCTCTCATTATAACCATAACTCTTGCTGTCTTATCATTGATATGTGTACTCTGCTTCATTCACTGCCGTATTGTTCATTCCTTTGCCTTGCTGTCAACATTACACCTTTCATAGGCTTTATGGTCATGGAATCCATTTTCCAATTAGAGGAGGGAATGTATGCATTATGGGATAGCATGTGATATGATTACTGCACTCCGCCATAACTTGTTGACTTGACAAAATATTAGTATTGCATGTATACATAAGTTTTCCTGATTGAAATTTTTTGCATGCATCTTATCTATTTCTATTCAAAACTAACACTATGGATTCAAGAACACTGTATGAAAAATAGAACTTTTTTTACAGGAGAACAACAAGTATGGGCAGAACTCTATTCACAGCATGATCACACTATTGCAACTAACAGAAGCGGCTCGAGCAACTGAACGTGAAAAATTGATCAGATATGATGAGCTTGCATGGATTCAACCTTTTGCATCACCTTTAGCATCAACTCTGCCTACATCAGCTTCAATAATTGCCAGTCCATATGTGTTATTTTTGAGGTAAAACTTGAGGTAAAATAGCATAATTTTCTGATTTATTACGAATTTAGGATAATTTACTGAAAATCCATTGAGCATTATTTATCATCCTTCATTCCACATCTTTACCACTTCCCATTTTTTCAGCAGCATATCATCTTGGGGGAGTGCTGCTTTCATTCATTTCTTTCTTATAACCATGTCATTCATAGTCTTTATCATCCATTGCTTATTCTTATTCATTCTCAACACCTCCCTTATTCCATGTTGTTTTACACCAAGCATAACATTCAACAGATGGTAGCAACTACCTCTATTTGTTTTCTAGCATCGCATGAGGGCATGCTAATTTTTCAGAGGGGGAGAAATTGCTACGCATGATGGATGTTTTATACTTTCTTTCTTATGGCATAAAATTTTAGTGCAGAAATTGAATTCATACTTTTAAAACTATGAACTCAATTCTTGTGATTTTTGGATAACACAGATGTATCATTAAAATATACAAACCCAGATAATTTCAAGATAAATTGGTTCATAAAATTTTGGAAATCATGCACTCTCACCTACAATCATTTTGTTTATATCTCATGATCCATGCATCAAAATGATCTGATTTTTGGATCATAGAGACATTGATATAGTAGAAATTTACTTGCAACATTTCAACAAAATCTGGTTTGTAGTTTTTGGTAAAATGGTTAATGAAGTTTGCTGTTACTTATATCATATTTTGTTGCAACTTCATATGCACATAACTTGAATTTCAATTTAAAAATTGTTACGCATTCATCAAGATTGCCAAAATTGAATATTCATTAATTAAGGAAGAATTCATTTGTTCTATTCATTTCATGAGCTAGGATGAACAAATTTCTATTGCTTGGTTAACACATGGGTTTTGTCTTTAGGTTTCATGAGGACATGAAACATATTGAGTGTGGGGGTATGTTGGGCCATTAATATGTCATTATTATTATCACTTGTGAATGCTTATTCCACCCATTTCTACCATTCTTCATCACATCATTTTTCATAATTTATCATATAATTCTATTTTACGATGATTTATGCTCTTATGAAAAAATATTATTTCTTTTCCTTTATTTCTAATAAATTGATGATTATGCATGATTTTATCAATGATAGTTTTAATAAACTGGTTGTAACATCATTCACCATTTTTAAATCTCCAAGATAATTTCTAGATTGAAGATTTGATCATTAAATGTGCTAACTCAAAAATTCGCTGGAATAAGAAGTGAAAGTTTTGCGGTTGAGATTCTGAGCAAATGAAGACGAATTTGGAAAATCTGGAACATGGGTTTTGTCCAGAACGGACCCATTTAACTTTATTGAAGAACAATTTACCCAAATTCAGCTTGTATTGAGAGAAACGTAGGGTTCTTTGAGCATGATTTTCTTATATTTGTTGTTGCGGCCGTCCTCCAAATCTCAGCTGCAAAGCCAAATTCGCCTTTCTCTTGTTGATCAATTGGTTAGAAGCATACCAATTTTGTAATAGAAATCATGTTGTACTTATCTTTATTGTAACTTCTCTCTGATATTTCTATTTAAATGAAAACAGAGATCAGTGATGGGGATAGGGGAAAAACGAAGATGGAAGAATGATGGAAAAATGATGGAGGATTAGAGATTCAGAGTTGAGGACAGCTAAGAGAATGGAGAATTGAGGATTTAGAATTAAGAATTC